>OZ026833.1:5710137-6080246 GCA_964023205.1 Lutraria lutraria
ACCTGGAATATAAAACTGATTATGTATTCTAATGTGTTAACACGTACATGTATATTACAGATGACAATGATAGTTACGTGTATGGGGACCTCAATAGATGAACTATATAATCAAAGTAGTGAAAGTACTCATGGAAACTGAACCTACATAGACTTGCACTGCAACATGAAACGAGAACAGGTTTAACAATTGCATGGCGGATGTAGATGAACATAGTACTAAGGTCCGCACAAAATTTCACTTTCGACCAGTTTCCGAAAAAGTATATTTTTATATATACGGAGGTATTTAATAATATTTTTTATATTTTTAATTCGCATTTCTCCTGAAGTAATCCCACAAAAATAGATCACAAATATGAAAGAGCAAAAAGTATTCACTCTTAAAATACATGCTTATATACGTATACACATGCAACGGATCAATAAATGATGTTATTACAAATGTGTTTATATCTTGTATCTAATAAGTTCGTGAACACATTACATTACAATTCTACTTTCAGCACAATGACTACATGCTTATTTATTTATCTGTTGTTTAACGGTCTATTAAAAAATATGGTCATTTCAGAGTCGCCCAGAGATGGGGAGGGGGGGGGGGAGTAAAGTTGCATGAGAACCGGGCATTTACATAATCGCTCAATTAGATTAGTTTTTCTGGGTTCTTTCTCTTGCCCGTGTAAAGCAACAATACACGCCTCGTCCATTTTCCAGTAATTTTCTAGACACGGAATTTGGCTCAGTAGTTAGGATGGGGACACTGATAAAACGTCCCTGAGATATTTGATATGACTACACGTGGTTACATTACCTGGATGGGACAGTACAGTATTCCATTACTTATTGTTCTAAATCTGTATCTTTTACCTCGCGTAACATGGAATACTTCGACTGGGGTATATTTTATAGTGTTATCTGAGTTGTCAAAGAACTCTTGTAAAACTCCTTTACCTGAAATAAAGAATAAAAAAACAGTGAAACTTCGCATTGTGGCAACCTCATTATAAAAGTTTCAATATTTCTTTTATATTTCAACTCGATGATACAACCTCAGTATTAAGGCCCGAATTACCCAGTCCAAAGGCTGAATGATCTAGTCAAAAGGCTGAATTATTAAGTCCAAAGGCCGAATTATCCAGTCCAAAGGCCGAATTATCTAGCCCAAATGGTGAAGGTATAACTCTATATCCATTCAGGACTTTTAATTTGTTATCTATTGCAGTCAAACCTGTCTTAACGGCCATCTCCTCCTGTGAATAAATGCCATTCTTTTTAAAACTGTCATTGGTTATTAAAAACAAAAAGACCTCCGGACAAAGGCCACCAGTCAATAAAAGCCATTTTATGTCTTTCCCATAGCTCACAGGTTTAACTGCATTTCTTTAATCCCGCCTTCGTGGTCGAGTGGTTAAAGTCACTGACTTGAAATCACTGTAACCTCTCACTGATAGAGGGTCGAGGGTTCGATCCCCGCTAATGGCCATGTCTCTTTATGTGAGAAAGTAGGCAGTTGCTTACGGAGGATTCGATTCTGTAGTACTGGTTCTTCCCAGGAGCGATGATTAGGTGAACTGTCCGCATCATATGACTTTGACTGTTGAAATGGGGCGCAACACTCGACATAAACAAACAAAAGCACTTCTATAATTTTAGAAAATGCTACCTTTAGAAAGTTAAGATGCAGAAAAACACGGTTATGGTGATTTCGAATATACACTACAATCAATTTATGTAAATCTATTACAGATTTTCAAAATTATTCGAACTTTAGAATTGGGGTCTGAACAATGTATGGTTATAATTTCAATATACAGTCTCGACCCTATGCTAGCGGCCATCAACATTATGGTCATCAAGTGAAAAAGGCCATCCTTCATAAAAGTTTCCTCGAATTGTTCACATGTTCAACAGTACATTATCAAAATACTAAGTATGCATTTGACATTTATGTACTACAGTAGTACTTAAAAAATAAGTCAGAAGCACATAGCCCATGTTTAGAACCTTGAACCTATTTTAAAAACTAGGTCAGTCAGTCCTGTCTGACAAAAAATGGGTCATACGGCCAACTCCATTACTTTTGTTGAGCATGGAACCTTATAAGAAGATAATTCGGTTAGACACATGTTCTGTTTGACAATTAAACAACTTTACCCTTCAGATGTCTCTAACATATACGTTTTTTTGCTTGTAGAAGTTCATGACGTATTTTCATATCTTAGCTATGTTTGCCATATTAACCTTCATAATCTTGCCAATGGCTTATAATTGTACGTCAGTTACCTTCAATTGCTGGCAACAATGCGTAGGAGCCAGGGTGTTAACTTTTTATTTATTTGTTTCAACAAAGGACTTGAGATAGTTAAAGTTAAATCTGATTTCTATGTCAGACAAGTCTATAATTTACCCCATGCATGTTTGCTCTGGTTAATGGAAAGGACCGTTCAAAATACCCCTAAAAATGTGTTTCCAATACGTACAATTAACTTCGTTAAATCTCGAACAAAAATGACTGATTTAAAATATGAAGGCATCTCTCATAGCATATCATAAATATATAGGCAGAACTAAATGTATGAACAGATATTTAAAACTTTGCATGATCATAGCGTATGATAAGGTAACAGAAACATTTTAAGCGAACAAATGGGGGTTGCGGTGCTCGTTTTTTAGTTATCTTCCCTTGAATATGAATTTGGGCTTATTTGAGGATCCATGAATGAATGGATTGAGCGGATTCTCTCTATTCGCGGTTAGACTGTGGAGTTACCTAACTTAAACTTTACTTACAGTCCTATAAACGACATGGATATTCATTTTGATACAGTTTGACTGTAGCATCTATTGTGGCTGTTAATTTACTATTCAATTAATTTTCAGACCACCCGAATGAAATACAGCTAAACCTGTGACCAAGGATCATCCTTAGTAAAGATGAAATGTGCACTCTATTGACAGGTGGTCTTTATTCGGGGGTCATTTTGTTATAAATAATCATGCAATGACTGTTTTTAAAGAATGGCTTCTATTCAAAGGCTGGCTTTAATTCGGAGATGACCGCAAACACAGGTTTGACTGTAATTTTCATTTACGCCGACATGATTATTTGAATGATAGTTTTGAAGATTGTTAAACGTAACAATGCGGTGTCATTTAGATTAAAAAGTATGACCGTTAAATTGGATTGAGTGAATGACATTGATTTTAAAAACGGCGAATATAGCAATGGTAATATTGATGACAGAAGTTTTGTTGTTGATGAAGTCGATGATGAAAATAGGCGTGGTGTGGTGTTACCATTAATAAGCATAGATCTTGGTTTATTGTCGCCTCCAGCATAATGATGGTTGGCAAATCTGTTGACACTCAATTCAACTAACCAATCGTTGACGAGCATGGTATGCTCTGATAAATCATGTTCATACAATCCAAGATGTGGTTCAAACGTATCTGGTTGTCGTACAACCAACGCCCCAAACAATCCATCAGCCCGTTGCAGTCCGGTGTGGGCGTGCCAGAAATGGGTGCCAGCATTTTCTGCTTTGAATCTGAAGGTAGAAAATAGTAGTTTCGGTCAAATATAGAGTATGTCACTTTCATATGTATTATCAGCAAGGATTTATATACACTATTGGACACACAGGGACATATTTCGACTCATTTTATAGAATAGAATTATTACTATTCAAAACGAAACATTGTCCACGATACGATACATACGTACATGCTCTCCAAACAGAAACATATAAGTACTAACAGAAATATTCTTTCGAAAACAATTAGAAGGTCTCGATGATGTATCAGCATAAAATGTCGGCCAGGGTCCCTCTAAACGTTATTAGAAGCGTAAGCGAAGCGAGAGCTTCTGTTGTGATAAACCCAGTTTTGTATTAACAATTACGTGACGCCTCTTATCCATACATTCGCGTTGAAAATAGTACCACTGGTTGTATAACTCTACCGATTGCAGTTATGATACACATAGGATACATTGCAGGATTATGTTCATTTTGAATTATTACATTGTTTTGGCATTCCAAAATGTAAAACTCTTGAGTTTAATAATTCAGTATTCATCCGCACAAAAATTTCATTCATAAAGACAATAAATAGTGGGCATCGCTACTATACGCATGGGAATCGCTAAAAGACACTAGCAGAGCGAGGACAGTTAACCGTTACTCCGCCTACTGGATAGTCAGGATTGATATTAAGTACGGAATGAACTCGCGAAATGATCTCGCGAAATGAATTTTTTATTTGCGAGACGGGTTTGCATAATACATCTTTAAAAACAACTTCAACAAAAATGAATAATTATTAAAACAGAATTATAAACAGTCCGTTTGACTGAATTCGCGGCTTTTAAGAATTCTTTCAACCCAGGACCTCTAGCACACCCAACCACACCGCTGAAGAGTTAACTCTAATGCATGAGATACTAACTGTATTAATTATTACATATAATTACGAAGTTTTAAGAGTCAGGTGTGTTTTACAGTGTACAGGAAGTGGAGGTATGAGTTTACTATCAACTTCAACAGAATTGGGAGCATAACATGTGGACCTCTACCAAAACGTCTTCATTACACTGGGCTAAAAACTGACTCTTCTTTTTGGGGAAAATATTATTCCAAACAATATGTACATTTGGGTTTGTAACATTGTGGCCTAGAGTTGGTTGAGATTTTTGGTATCATTAGTTATCTAATGCATTATATACCAAATATTATCTATAACATTTTAACTTTCGCTTCTGACAGTACTCTCAGTGCTTTGATCTTATAATAAAAGGCGAGCCATGACATTATTTTCAATGGATCTGGGAAACGCGCACTTCAGTGGATGTTTTAATACGCGCATTATCTCCGAGATGTCAATCAAAATCAAATAGAAGTAGTGGACTTTGATACCTCGTATTGTTTTAATGCATATGATTCGATAAGGGTTTGTAAAATTCCATGTGCACGGTGCATAATATTGCAACTGAACTTTGGAGCACGACAGCATAGTGTTCGGAATGAGATTAAAAACTATTTGTCAGCACTTCGGCCATGGTGTAAAAATGCACGATGCTCAAATGTATTATTGTGTCACTAACGGTATAAACTGTAATGAACTTAACTCGTATAGCATTGGGTCGAATTTCTAAAACGCTCACCTTGAGTCAACTTCTTGAAATTTTGTTTCATTTACATTTCTAAGTCATAGTTTGGTGTTTAATTTAGAATGCATTCCAATCTTACTATAACAGGTCCGTTAGTAATGCCTACTTTTTTACCCCCCCCCCCCCCCTGATGATAATTTTGTATTACACAGTTAATGGAATGGAACAGGTACATACCAAAAAAAACCCCGACTAATCTCAATTAAACTAGCACAGCATCCAATGAAAGTATAAAGAAAATAACTATTTTAAAATTTTGGCTTAATAATATGAAAGCACGTTACCCTACCATTACAATTATCTAGAAAAAAATAGAAGACGCAAATAATGGAATGTTTTAAAGTGGACTAAATTGGGCATATCACGTCAAAATGTCCTTCACGACCTTTGTAACTTATGGATTATGCAAAATTAATGATTAAACAAAGATTATTAAGTCTTCAAGCAAACTCGGTACACTAATCTAAATTATTCAAGTAGATTTTATGTATAAATATTATTTATTTAAACACGGCTTTTATTTGGAAACACATCTTCGAGATTGCACTTGTAAAAAGTCAGGTAATCCTTTCTGAATTCTTCCTATATTCGAATAATCTTAAAACAGACAGAGTCAAGCATAATGACCAAGAAAAAAAGATAGAATTTGTATATAATATGTATTGTGGGAATGGTAGAAAATCAATACCATTTATTACTTGTTTGTTTTAAATGTAGACATAAACGATTAAATTCAAATTAAATTCAAATTCTTCAAACTGTATTTCTGTAATTCGCCTGATATTAAAAATTGAATAATTTAGGTCTTCAAAGTCTCAAAAATATTAATAAATGAATAATAAAAATATTACAAAATTAAATACAATATTAAGATTAAATATACTTTTTTCTGCCTTTAAAGAAATAATATACAAATGTAAATAGATCGATATTTATCTATTTCAAACATAAGGCATAATGTCAATTATTTTACAATACAAATGTACATAAATATATAATTATACATTACATACACATTGAACAAAACATAGCATGGATTTTTCAGCAAAGATTATTATAATATCATTAAGCTGTAATGGTAAATCTTATATGGAGATCATCTATAATATAATTACAATCAAACCTGTGAACAAATGCCATCTTCAGGACAGAAAAATATAGCTTTTATTGACAGTCGGTTTTATTCGGGAGTCATTTGTTTTCATGTAGTTTTGATTACCGTAAAAAAAGATCTTACCTGTATTCGAATTTTGTATTTAATTGAATAGGACATTGTGTTACCATGCTAACACCGTCCATATGCTGGGAACCATGTTGCAATACTCCATGCCAATGTATACTGGTTCCCTCACCACCAGTTAAATGATTGGTAACGTTTACAATAACGGTGTCCCCTTGACAAACCTGTGAAAAAAAATAAATTAATTCAAATTTTCTTCAGGGTTAACGCCAGTTTAAAGCAGAGGTTTAATTATATAGTGATTGGTATAAATGCTCCTGGATTATGCACAGTACCATTAGTAGACTAGTAGCTGCTCACTTTTCCGCGTGAATCCCTCGAATAAGTGGGGAAAGGCGTATGGCCTTGGATGCATTGTCTAATACAAAGATGTCTCAGAGAATATTATTTATGCCGTACCAATGTTTAACTGACGAACCTATAGTTCTTTAGACCGAACGCAGATTGGCTCTGAAAACATTTTGCTGATAGTACAATAGTCTACCGTATAGAAGGATGTTTCTCCAATGCTATACATGTACGTAACTGTGGACGAAGAAATGAGAAAAAAAATTTGGACGCCGTACTATTTGTGCCTTTTATCGTTCAATGTTCCAATATTCCATCATCATTCCTTCCAATCTGTACAAATATTATATATCTTACGTGAATGGCTGGTCCCGGTAGCATTCTATTGGCTACAAGGATAGCGCGTGGTACACCATCAGCCGGTACGCAGTGTGGCCGGTAACAGTCTGTTTTATTTATTGGACAATCAAAGCAAGCCCTGGTCAGCGTGAAGTACAGTTCCAACTCGAAGTCATAATAACAATTTTGTGGTCTGTTATTTTGGCATGTCCTTATACAAGGGTGCGATGTGTAAGTCTCCAGAACTACAGAGAATGTAAACATGTTCTGTAACAGTTTGTTTATTGAGTATATGTCCTTATTAACAAGGCCCATTAAAAGAAAAATGCACAAAAGCGATGTACCTGCCGGCATGTCTGCATATTGTTTACTTCAAGAGAACATTTTTCTTAATTTCTATAGATACAAATTTTCACAGAAATTGATATATATTTTGTACTCTGATATTATTTAAAGGAAAACAATTTAACCTGTAACTTTTATCAACATGAATAAGTTATTCAGAAAGCGTCGTTTTTGCGTGTCAACTTTTGTATGTAGCGTTGAAAAGAAATTTCAGTTTGTATTTTTTATAGCATTTATGTCTATGTTTACCTCTGTTGTGCTTGTTTGATGCCATGCCGAAACATATCGACAGTAATATGATCACTAACCTAACAACCATGTTTTGGTCTGACTGAAAAGAAAAACAATAAATAAAGTAATATCCAGGGCCACCTTAAAAATATTTTGGTTGCTGTAACGCTACCTACTCAACAAAAATGCCCCTATCCATCATTTTTTGGCCTCTCGGGTAAATTTGTAAAAATAAAGAAATAGCATTCTGACCTGTTCTTGGCTTCAATATTAGAAATAAATTGTAACAAAATATTTCCTACCTACCTACCCACCCACTAAATATTCTCTGGATAGGTTACCGCAAACAAATATCTTTTAAGCACGGCCCAGTCTCGTCTTTTTTGTCATGCTTCTAATTGCTGAATGGTATATCTTTGACAATAGATGCTAATCCATGCACTCAATGAAACTTGATTCTGCGTTTTATTTCAAATAGTTTAATTACGATTTTGAATGTGCGTTTGGTGTCTGTTCCAACCAACCTTTATACAATGACTTACGACCGTCGTAGTCATAGCAACGGCAGTCAACGCGAAATGGTCATTAAGATAGAAAGGTCTTTCTTAAAACCTTTGTTAATTAATAAAATAAAAGTTTCTGGTTTCCTCTATCCGTTCGATCTGTTAATACACTAACTGCCTTAAGACTTTTAGGGTTTTTGGTCAGATTTTGATGCCAATATAGGGGGTCGTTGTAGAAAACAATGTATTATTTTGGCCTGTCCATGCATATTTAAAGGATCGATTTACTGCAAGAGTTATGGAGCATAAATGTCAAGTACGTTCGTCAGAAATCGTACATGTATTGTTATTATAATAAATTTACGAAAAAATAGAAGGAAACATTTCTTTCTGAAAAGATTGTATTACATATTATAATATCAGTCCTCTTTCAAATAAAACGATTGTTTACAAGACACCGGCCTTGGAAATGTTACCCGATATTGTCTCTATTGTTTTGTGACCGATTGAGAATGCACACCTTTTGTGTCTTGGTAAATAAGCACGTTAGTAAGTTTTATAAATTTGTACAAACATAAAGCCATATACAATTTCATATTATACTAGGAATATACGGTAATTTTTATAATTCTGATCATTGAATTTTATTGTGTATCTAGCAAACTAATAACATAATGACTAAAGTATTGCACAAAACATTAAATGGATGATATTTATCACAAATGTTATAATTTACAAATAGAATTGTCTAGACTGAAATAGTTATATTTACTCAGGATAACCCATAAGGCCTAGATAGAAGCGAAAATGACGTCACTAAGATTGTTATCGCAAAATCTTTGACGCTGGTCCAAAGACTTTTTTAAATACCAAATGGCCCACAGCATAACGCTATCAAGCACGTTATTGATACTTTTTCTTATTCCACAAAAATAAACTACCGAGAAATGAATATGTTGATTAAATGAAAACGACTTTATAGAATCTACTGTGAAACTTCTACAGTCAGGCGTAAAAGGCGTTTGTTGTTTAGATACGTGACTTACCATATTTTTCCCGCGACCCTAGAGTTTATAATATTATGCTCACTTTTGTAACAATCATTTCCGCGCGCTTTCAAAAAAAGTCACGACCAACCTATCCTATTTAAAGGCCCGTTAGCTTTTTGAATTTAGTAATTCAGAACGATAGATAAAATAATTGTAAAATATAAGAAATATGTTTCATTTGCTCTAAAACAATATTTACATAATGCCTTTCTTTAGTCACATCTCGTAAAAATGTTTTCAGATGCTTTTTCTTATTTTTTGCACTATCATTGAAAAAAATACTGCGCTATATTTCTATATGTACTTAATGGTTAAAAAGAAAATTTCGGATTGTTTTTGTTGCAAATAAAAGCCATTTTCACTGATAAGACATCTTTCTAGATAAAATAAGACTTACTTTAATTTTAACATCCAAAAAGCTAATAGGACTTTAAATCAAAATGTAACAAGACATTAATACTTCAAAACCTTAGCGAAAACTCCATTTGGTGAAAATAAAAAGTTCCATGCTTCCACTAACCTGGCTGTCCTAAATGCCTGCAGACCCTAAGGCTTTCTTTACGGTCTGTGTATTTTTTCTTATTTCGTCAACCTACCGACTTTATAATTTTTGGGGAACGTTAATGGAAATATCGTATTTTTTAAACTGAATGATAGTTCAGCTTTGCATACATAGTTCCCATATCTACAATATTTACCTCCCTTGGCAAATTTCTTATGCGCTTAATAGAAAAAATCAGAAAATTAGTTATTAAACAACTCATTTTATAAAAGTTAACTTAATCATGAAGTTGTTAATGTCATAAGCACATCAGGTTTAAGAAAATGGAGTTGTCACATATGAATATCGTATATTTAGAATTATCAAAACAAAAATATAAATATCTTCTATCAACGCCAAGGGAGGTAAATATTGAAGATGTGGGAACTATGTATAGCAGTCACTCGCTCGGTGCCCACGAATTTTGATGCAGACCTAAGTACTATGTTTTTCTACATCCGCCATGTAATTGTCAAACTAGTTCCCTGCCATCTATAGATGTAAGTTAAGTTTACATTAGTACTTTCAGCACTTTTGACTATTTAACTAGCCGTACGAATTCAACGTCACCGATATGTCTGCAATTTTTGGTAAATTTATTCCCAGTCTTGGTGTGAATAGGAAAAACAGAAGTAACTTATTATATGTGATCTACATATAACTTCAGCAAAGGCTAAACTATGATATTACGTGAAAAACAAAAGTGATGATATGTTCGTCCATAATTTTAGTGATGCAGTTCTGAAATTTAAAACTATTAACATTCCACAAAATATAGTTACAGTAATCTCAGATTATCTCTTGTAACAAGAATCAATAATTTCTAGTAATACATGTATGTGCATTTTAAACTTCCTTGCTGTGATTCCTAGCATGTATTTAGTACATTGTATCATTTGTATGTGTTTTATTATCATAGCTATAATGTTCTTAAATCGATCAATAGCTATACATGTACACAGCTAATGTCTGTATACCGAATGTAAATAAATTATGAATCTTTGTATTTTAAAGGCGGATATATGTAAATGTTTGCAAAATCAGTAAATGAATCACGAATTGAAATTCTTTTTGTTCATGACGAATTTATTTAGCCCCGTTCTTGACCAAACGTTTCATAATTATTAAATAAAGTTAAACCTGTGCCAACGGCCACCTCCGAATTAAAGCCATCCTGTGAATAAGGGCCATTCTTTTAAAAACTCTAATAATTGGTTATTTAAAACAACACGACCTCTGGATAAATGCCACCTGTCAAAAAGGCCACATTATGACTTTGAGAAGGGCGACCTTTGTTCACAGGTTTGACTGTACTTTGTTTATCTGTTGTTAAATGTCCTATTCGACAGTTATGGTCATTTAAAAAAGAAGATATAGGAGAATCGGGCATTTGTATTTCCCTACTAGCTTTCCTTGGTCTTATTTTTGCCTTTTTGAAGCACCGTCACACATATCGACCTTTTCCCCGTGATTATAAACACAATGTAATTCAATATATATATCACTAAAATATGAAAACTGTGGGTAAATTTTAAGTTATGACTATTGTGCGAGTATACGGTTATATAGAACATGTTAACATTTTGTCATCTGTAGACATAGCTCTAAGAGCGTGTTTTGTCTATACTTAGCAGTTCCGGCTTCGTTTTCAACAGTTTCAGTTTATTTATTTATCAATTTGTGTTAAACGCCTTTTCAACACCTTTTCAGTTATACGGCGGCCAATTCAACTAACAGGTTTTTTTCTGGACGGTATACCAGTACTAACTGACCCTTCTACATGGAACCGGTGTAACGTTTTCAAGTTTCCCCCGTTTTTAAGTTACCCCCCCCCCCCCCCCCCCCGGTAACTTGAAAACGTTTTCAGATTACCCCCGGGTAAAAATTTGAAAACTCATAATAAAAAGAGCTGCACGCGAATAAGGAGATTACTAACACATAAATGCATGTACTACAGTTATTTAGCAACCATAAAGTGAGTTCGATCCCCATCACAGACGGAACTTAAATTGCATAATTCGGTCATATGTTAATAATGAATATTAAAGTTACGTGCTTTCCTCTTATACATGTGTGTGTTTGGGAAAAGAGGTCTGAGTCTGACACGTGTACTATGTACAACTTTTAGTCTTAACCAATTATGTTGTCCTAATGACGAAATCAAATGACGTCATATACTGACAAGTTCATTATGGAATCATATTAGCGTTATTGCGCAAATACCAATGCAATCTTGAATTATTTTGCTCCCCAAAAAATAGACAAAAACAATTAACTTTTGTAGGTTTTCTGAACACATGTAAGTGTGGGATTGCAAAAGTCAGGTCTTGCATTTTTGCTCATTAGTTGAATATGGATGTATATTCTCCATGACCCTAATATGATTCCATAGCTTCATTTAATTATTTAGAAATACAGGAATATATACAATGTATGTCAATAAACCATGTTGAATGTAGAATGTAAATTATTCAATATGAATTACAAGTTAAATGTTTGTACGGCGCAAAATCGCATCCGGCAATTCAATACTAGAATGTGGCCTATGTAACATTTTTTATCAGGATGTGCGAAGTTTCAGATCAAACGAATTTGTTATTTTGACTTAACTGATCCCGAAACTAAAGTGATCATCTACTCCATCAAAAATACAAGCCGTTGATGTTTCATGAATCTCATGAATCTGGTCGTATGGTTCTACAGTTCACGAGGTACTCTATATGTAGTCCCTGTTTCCACCCTAAAATTAAAATCAGGGGAAACTATCACCTCGATGTATCAGACGTTGCAATATCTGCTGGAATGCATATAAAATATTTAAATAAAGTCTCCAAAAATAATATACTCCGTTGTCTGAGGGTACGTTGTCGTAAAAACCTGGTATAACGGTCCCAAACATAGATTTTCAACTTTAAAGTGACCATCTATATCGAACCATAAAGTGACCGTCTATGTCGAACCAATTAAGTCATCATTTCTCACCTGATCGGACATTTTTTGTATTGAGCTCCGAAATCGATATTTAATTAACGACAATTGCGTAAACAAGTCAGTGTCCACGCTCGCGATTATAAAATTAGCCTGTGTGAATATGTTTATAATGTTTTGTTTATTTGCGACATGTTGCTAAAATAAATACATCGAAACCAGGTAGTTGTATTTAGAGTTTTTGCCAGATTAAGAAAATAAATGTATCGAGTTAATGAATTATCGAACAGCTTGCTAAAAATTAGCAGTTTTTTGTAACATGGTAAAAATATACCGACTTAAATTATACACCTGCTGTTCTGTTCTATAGCAATTTAACAATTAGTCACGTGTATGAAAGGTCATAATAACAACAACTAATTCGGTAGTTGCTACATCGACTGCTGTACATGTACAATGTACTCACTACAATATTGATACGGAAACGCGCGCTTGTACGCGAATATCTCCATTTTCAAACTAAATTGGAAGCAATTTCCACGTTTTCAAATTTCTTAAAAAATATATTGTAATAAAGCTTGGACACCACAGAATACTTCACGAGGTTATGAAAAATGTGATTTTAGTAAAAAACAACTTTATGGCCTGTCAAAAACGAGGTTTAATGCTATTTTGACAGATGTCATATAGAATTATAAACGAATGATAGTCACCAGTTCACATGCCACATTAATAAAAATTATATTGAAATAAAGTGCAAAGAATGAATATTACCAAGGACTTGTATACATACATGTATGTATATAAGTCCTTGATATTACTTCACGAGGTTATAAAATTTCCTCATTTAATGTTATAAACAAGTTATTAGTGTTAAACCATACAGCTCCTATATAAATCTATAGTAAATCAGTTTATCGATAAACGTTATCGGAGTGATCGATAAGACGTTTTCAAGGGAGACAACTTTGCCGATAAGACCGGCCAAGTTACAGAAATGTTCCGCATGGTATATCAAAGACAATATGTACTACTGGCAAATTACAATAATAACAAGAAAAACTATAACAAAACGTTATAGGTAGACGAATTACAATAAGCATATATACTGGTTTATGTTTTTTGTATGAAGTTTTTCATAAAGGATATTGACTGTATATTTTATTCAATCCTCCATTATGGAGAGTATAACATATTTACATGATATGAGTAATACACATACATTGTATATTGACAATCATGAGTATTTGACAAATAAATAAATCCATGTATATAGTTCACAAGCACATGGTAATATCATACCCTACATCAATCAAATAGAATAAACCCTAAATGTTAACAATTTCACCATAATCTGCTATGATACAACCACATTGGCCAGGATTAGCCAAACTAATAATAGACACTACACTTCTCGCAAACAGCTATAATAAACTAATACTCATAAGTATAATTCGTCTAGAAAAAGGATTCCGAATTGAGACCATGCATGAACAAAAGTAAAAAAAATAGCATGAAAAAATATATAAACGAGGCGTCATAGCCCACGTGAGCCTTTCTGAGATGCAAGAGCGCCAAGAGGTCATTGGATCGCTCATAAAAAGTATAATTTCCATCAACTTTTTGCAAAGAACTCATTTGTTATCAGAAGGTATTGGCATCGCTTAAACTTTGAGACACAGTGATTTGAGACGCATCTTATTGGTGCGCCATAATTGAATAACCAAAATAGAGATAGCGATGTGTATCCATATGTTATCAAATGATAAAATAAAGGAATGGACGAAATCGGGAGAGATTTAATGATTCGCAATCGAACGGCATCAAAATTGGAACATGGAATTCGTTTTTGTAGAAACAGAACTTTTCTTTACAAGATATGGAATAAAACGAATTTAATTTACAACTATGTACAATGTTCTTTATTTTCTTGAAGTTTCGTGTGCATTTTACCCCGCGGTATCGCAATATGCATTCCGTTTATTATCATTCCAGCTTCACTTCTTAAAGAACTTGTCGCCAAATAATAATGTTCTCGTTGTAAATAAAGATATCAAACAATGGACTAGATTTTATCAGAAAACAAAATGATGAGACTGACGAAATAAATCCGCTATGGGGGCTATAATGATGTTTTAAGTCTATGTAAAGAGCATTTAGATAATTAAATGATAAGAATCAAACATATAAAAACAATCAACTCATACCTGGCAGCAAATGATCCGGAATAATTAAATCTGAGCGAATTCACTCTTGTTTGAGTGTTTAATGAAAAATATGTATAATGAATTTAATATGATTACAGTCAAAACTCGTTATATCGAAGTTCGTGGGACTTGCCAAAATACTTCGATATAAACGAACTTCGATATAGGAATTTCGATACCCTTGTTTACATTTTAGAGCTAAAGTCAGTGTGTCGTCATTATAACGTAATCATGTTATTTAGTGTACGGGATTGTAACGGGTTATAAGAATACGGCATTTATACCGGTACTTATACGGGTACTTTCGATATAAATACACATCTCAAATATGCATAAGATAGTTTTAAATGAGCGTATAGCAGCATTAATAATAATTTGTTTCCTCAACGAAAAGTTTGTATCAGTTTTATAATCGTGAGAATGGACACTAACATGTTTATACAGCTGTCAATAATTAAATATCGATTTTAAATTGTAAGACTTTGTTAGCGGAAAAGGTGCGAACATTTCTTTTGTAAGTTGGCGACATAATTGGTTCGACATAGATGGTCACTTAATAGTTGAAAATATTTAGTTCGGACCGAAAATCTACTTCGATATATAAAAATATCGAGAACCGCGAATTCGATATACGTGCGTTTTTTTAATATGTAATAAGAAGGAAAAAAATCGGGACTTTATTTTTACTTCGATATAAGCGGGATTTCGATATAAGCGATTTCGATATAATGAGTTTCGACTGTATAATTATATTGTTTTCCTTATTTAAAGATTTATAAATATTCCGATTTAAATGTTTAATACAGAATTCACATCATAACATATCAATGTCAAGTATATATTTATCTACTGCCCACCACGGCTGTCTAATTGACTGTTTACGTATTGATACCATATAAGTATTATTGACGTTTCACCTGTGAAGTGCAGTCGGATATCCTCGGTGTTTGTCTAAAGAAAGGTGCATATTTCTCAGTTACGGAAATGCCCGATTAGTTGAGATTGTTATGAGATGATCACGTGACTTCAAAAATGGATTCCTGACGTACTTCATTAATTTTCTTCTGCGAAAAATAAATTTACGTGGATCTAATTACCAAAAAAATGTCTAGGCGAGAATACCAATAACTCCGATCTTACCCCGATACGGGATTTCTAAAATTTCGTGAGATGTTTGATAACAGACGGGTAGGGGTAGATAATAGGGCGGATGAGTACAGACATAAATAGCCAAAGCAGAGGCGAAGCTACGTGAGCAGGCTCAAAGTTGATAAAGGGAGTAACAAAATCTCTGACTATAGAAACAGATACTGATGCATTAATTAAAGAAATACATGTTAAAGACACAAAAAAATCATTAATTGCGGTCAAAAAAACACCCATTTAAGTAATTGTTACTGGTTAATATTGTTACAGATTTTCTAAAGATTGTAAATTGCAGCAGAAGATCAAACTGTGAAAATAGATAAAAGACTTCCCTAACCGCTGTGAGTACGAATCCCGCACAAAATTCCACCGTATGTATGGAATCTGTCCCAGCTAGTCTACGGAAGGTAGATGCTATTTGGTTCTGCCCTGGTGTAATCGTGGGGTCTTCTTGTAAGTGCGACGTAAAACACCAGTACAGAGACACTTAAGATCGAACAATATAAATTTCCTTTTTTATTGCTGTAAACATTACAAGATTAGTTTTTGTTTTCTTTATTCGATATAAATTGAATCAACCCCGGCAAGTCTACGAGGGGTGTTCAAAAAGTTCTGATACTATACACATTAGAGAAAAACAACAATTGCTATCGTATTTTACTTTATTTCATTCCTTCAAAGTAACTCCCATCAACCTGAATACATTCCTCAAGTCTTTTTTTCCACCTCCTAAATGCCTCAGAGTAGTCCCCCTTTGGTATACCCAAAAGACACTGGTATAATGCACCCCCAACCGCACTCCGCGATACAAAACGCCGCCCAGAAAGTTGTTTTTTCACTTCAAGGAATAGGAAAAAGTCACATGGACTTAGATCAGGAGAATAAGGAGGGTGTCTTATTTGAACCACCTTTTCAGCATCAAGAAATTTCTTCACTAGGTCACATTTATGGGAAGAAGCATTGTCATGTATGACATGCAAGACTCGTAAACCTGTGTTCTAGGGCGACGTTTTTTATAAAATGTTTTAACACGTTTCAAGACATTATCCCGATAAAACTTCCCAGTAATAGTTTTGCCTCCTGGAACTGGAACTTGTACTACAGGGCCTTGAGAATTGAAGAATACAGCATACATGACTTTCTTCGCGCTCCTGGTCCTTTTAGCAATTGTGGGTCTTAGCTGGTCCTTACGAAGCCATTGTTTATTATTTATGCGTCTCTGTGGCTCAAAATAATATATCCACGTTTCGTCACCCGTAATCAACTCATTGAGCTTCCTAGAGTCTAATTCTTTGATGCTTTTCAGTGTTTCTTGTGCACACTGTACTCTCTTTCTCTCTTTTGCTCGTCGGTGAGCAGATGCGGCACCCATCTTGCACAAATCTTTCTTAATTCAAGTTGTTTCGTCAGGATATTGTGTACTGTCCCCGTCGATAAGTTCAAATAATTGGCTCTCTCACGCACAGTATATCTAGCATCATCCTCTATCAGAGACTTTACAGAGGCAACATTTCTAACAGTGATTCCAGTCTTAGGTCTGCCAGAACGGTCCCGGTCTTTGACAGCCTGGGTGCCGCTTCTAAATACTTTGACCCACCTATAAACAGTACATTTCGATACTGTACGCTATCAATCCCAAAGTGCGCATGAACTTCATTTAGTATCATGCTTGCACTTATTCCTAAGCCATTTTGAACTTTTATATATAGCTTCTTATTTCTAGTTTTTCACTATTCTTCATATCTACTGATAGTAATACCCAATGTATATGACTACACCTCACGTAATTTACAATAACTTTGTCACGCATGATTTAATTGTGATAAAATTTTACACATTCGACAGAGAAAGGCTATCAAAACAATACCGTGAATTTCGTGCAAATCGACTTATTAATTTCTACGGAAGCGCGTTCTATACATAGCGTGACGTCACTACGTTTGTCTAACCTCTATACATAAAACTGATTACTATCTACATTTAGATAGTTATACATGCGCTAAAGTATATAGTTCCGCGGAAGGATTAAACATGTCAAAACAACCATATCGGTTGTATGTTATTAACAAAATTTGTTTAGTTATGTAAAATGAATACGTTGTACCATTTCTATTATTATGCTTTCGTCAATAACACTCATTATTCAATGAAACGCTATGTTGAAGTACGCTTGGCTCCAATGTGTACCATACGGTGACGTCACGCTATGTTATTGTTTATAATTTAGTTTAAACTTTATTTCAAATTATATTTCAAACATACACACATACATGAATTGTGATAGTTACTAAGATAGGATATTTTGGATTGGAAAACAAGGATTACTTATATAAATTCCTCTCCATGTGAAAGAAAGCTATGAGTCATGAAAAATACATGGTCAGTGATAAATATTTAATAATACATAACTGCAAAAATAATGTTAGATGTTTGAAAACAGATTGTTTGAGAAAAAAATACTAGAAATGGTGGTTTCATGTTCACGGCACGCGGTCAGTCAGGAACAGGGAGACCGGCCTACTCAAATCGTTTTGTTGCTATAATGTAACGCTGGACGTCAAGAAACAAAGATTAACCGCCAGTTCACACAATTCTCTCTAATGTTACTCTTTGTGGTTAATTTAGTCGCATGGTTATTCTTGCTGCTTCTATCTGATGGTGATATTCATGTTAACCCGGGACCGGGATCAACACATTCCACTTCAACCAACATCTCCGACGATATTCTAACTGGGAGCATTGACCAGAATCTGTTTTCGTTCGTTCATTTAAACGTTCATAGTCTGCAACACAAACTTGACACCGTATATGCTGAATTTTGTGAATTCGACATATTGGCTTTCTCTGAAACGTGGTTAAACAGTTCTATACATAGTGACGATCTTGTTCTACATTCCTTTCATAAACCTGAACGTAAAGATCGTATTAGCGATTCTCATGGTGGGGTCATTTTATACATCAAAGAATCTCTCCACTACAGACGCAGGCCTGACCTTGAGCTTAATCGTCTTGAGTGTATCTGGGTTGAAATTCAAATCAGTAACAACAAACATATCCTCTTTGGAGTATTCTATCGCCCACCAAATTCTGACTCCATTCACAACAATCTTATTGAAGATTCAATTGGACTTGCAGTTGACACAAACATATCCGACATTATTATTACAGGTGATTTCAACTATAATGCTCTTAATCCTGTGTCACAACGAAAAATTGAATCTATCTCGCAACAATTCAATCTTGAACAATTGATTGACGAACCAACTCACTTTACCGAACATTCTGAATCCTTAATTGACTTGATATTTGTCTCAAATAGACACAGCGTTCTGCAGGTTGGAGTGGGTGAGCATTTTCTTGTTCAGGATCAAAGATATCATGTTCCAATATATGGAGCTCTAAAGTTTCGCAAATCAAATCAAAGCTGTTTCGAAAGACTTATATGGTATTATGACAGCGCTGATTATGATAGCTTTCGATTTGATATTAGCCGTTTTGATTGGAATGAATGTTTTGATGATGATATAGACATCTATACTAACAACATAATTTCAAAAATAACAGAACTTGCGAAACAAAATATCCCTAATAAATTGATAAAGGTAAGGCCTTCTGATGCACCATGGATGACAAACACCGTAAAAAGAAACATACGTATACGGAAACGCTTATATAGAAAAGCATTACGAACACAGTCCCAATACTATTGGCAAAAATTTAGGAAAGTTCGAAACGAAACTGTTCTATTTATTCGTGAGGCTAAGGCTGACTACTTCTCTAAACTGTCAAACAAATTAAAAACTGGTTCTCTTTCTTCAAAAGATTGGTGGAAAACATTAAAAACTTTCATCTCTAAAGAGGCAAACCATAGTATTCCACCCTTACTAAACCCTGAAACACAGCAAGTAACGTGCTCTGACTTAGAAAAAGCAAACATCTTGAATAATTATTTTCAATCTCAGACCACTCTAGATGATGAAAACAAACACGCACCGGATCTTGGACCACCTTCCTCTGAAACGTTTCTCTCGGAAATTGTTCTTAGCGCATCAGAAACTGAAGAAGTACTAAAATCTCTTAAAACTGATAAAGCTGCAGGTCCTGATGGCATAAGCAACCGCATTCTTAAGGAAGCTTGTCATGAACTTTCTTCTCCTCTCAGTGATTTGTTTAATTTCTCTTTACAATGCTGTACTGTTCCATCCTCATGGAAAGAAGCTCATGTAAGTGCCATATTCAAGAAGGGTGATGCGTCAATGCCAAACAACTATCGACCAATTTCTCTTCTAAACACAGTTGAAAAGGTTTTCGAACGTCTTATTTTCAAACACGTTTTCAACCATCTTCATGTTACAAAGTTTCTTACCCCTGCCCAATCTGGATTTATTCCTGGAGACTCTACAGTTAATCAACTTGTTTACATATATGACACACTTTGTAAAGCACTTGACGATGGTCTCGAAGTTCGTGTCGTCTTCTTTGATATAAGTAAGGCCTTCGATAAAGTATGGCATAAAGGCCTGATATCTAAAATGTACAATGCGGGAATCTCAGGATCTCTTCTAACTTGGTTCATGAATTATCTTGCAAACAGGCGACAACGAGTTGTATTACCTGGTGTAAAGTCTCATTGGTGCAATGTATCAGCTGGTGTTCCCCAGGGGTCGATTCTTGGTCCACTTCTTTTTCTTATATTTATTAACGACATTGTCAGTGAAATTAGATCTCGTATTAATCTTTTCGCCGATGACACAAGTCTGTATGTCATAGTCGAGCAACCTGATGTAGCTGCCAACCTTCTTCAGTCAGATATCCAAACTATTTCAAACTGGGCTGAGAAGTGGCTGGTCACCTTTAATCCTTCAAAATCGGAGTCTCTCTTGGTATCAAGAAAACGCAATCGCCGTCCCCATCCACCCTTGCAGATGTTTCAGCAATGCATACCTGAGGTTGTAGAGCACAGACATCTTGGTGTCATTCTGTCCAATGATTGTAATTGGCACTCTCATCTTAAGTACGTAACCGACAAAGCATGGAAACGAGTTGGCATCATGCGAAAACTTAAGTTTTCCATCGACCGCAAATCCCTTGAAATTATATACACATCCTTTATAAGACCTATTCTAGAATATTCTGATGTTGTCTGGAGCAATTGTACCAAATACGAACTTGACCAACTTGATAAAATCCAGAACGAATGCGCTCGCATAGCATCGGGTGCAACTAAACTTATTTCATTGGAGGAACTATACAGAGAAATTAGTTGGGAAACACTTTCTGAAAGAAGATACAAACATAGACTGTCTCTATTTTACAAAATGCACAGTAACCAGACACCCGAATACCTCTCTTCTCTAATACCTCGTCCTACTAATTCGAATTACAACCTAAGAAACTCTGGTGACATCCACCTAGTACCAGCTAGAACTATGCTTTATTTTAATTCTTTCCTACCTTCAGTTGTTCGTGACTGGAATCGTATTCCGTCTAGTATCCGCTGCTCATCGACACTTAGAACATTTAAAACATATCTCGATGTAAGTAAAAAACGAACTCCAATGTATTATTATGTAGGATCTAGAAAACTCCAAGTGTTGCATACACGCCTCCGCACAAAGTGCAGTGCTCTTAATTACCACTTGTTTCTGAAAAACATCTGCCCCTCACCGTTGTGTCGATGTGGTCAGATTGAGTCAAATTATCACTACTTCTTCGAGTGTAACTGTTATGGCACATGGCGTAATAAAATGCTCAATAACCTCCGAAATTATAACATTAGCCTGGACCTCCTTTTATTTGGTGACCCAGCCCTTTCAGATCAGGAAAATAACACCATTTTCAATCATGTCCAGAACTTCATATCTGACACTAAGAGATTTATCTGAGCTTAGTAATATCAACTCACGTAGTAACCTATATCTTATCTATGAGCCCTGCGCCCCCCCCCCTTCTCTCTCCCTCTCATTGTCCTCCCCTCTCTCTCTCTCTCTCTCTCTCTCTCCCTTTATATGCATGCATATTTCTCTTTTGCACATACTCATATACATTTTTGAACTCTCACTCATCATATTGTTTGTTTGTATGTTTGCCATGTTTATTCCTGTGTTAATGTCTTCATCACATTAGAGCAAGCTCAATGTAAACTTATTACCATCCGCCTAAGGAGAAGAATTCTATAAGACTTTGTCTTTCGTTCTAATCCTTTCCTTATATAATATATATATGTTTTGTTTTATCATGTACCTGTGAATGACTTGGAATAAATATGTTTAAACTAAGAAACAAAGATTCGTTTTCTTCGTAGGAAAGTCTTTCATATATATATATATGTTTATAATTTCCATTTTGTAAGTAGTTCCTGCAAATACCCATAATGCCCCGAGCAGAATAACACAGGTCAGTGCATAGCGCTACCGAAGTGTACACATTGACGGAAGCGCGTTAACGTTAGTATCAAAATTATTTGAACACCCCTCGTATTTCCCGAGACCCGGAGTCATTAAGTTGATCTGTCTAAAGTCCCGTGTATGAAGTCCCCCCCCCCCCCCCTCCGGCGGGCAAAATATTGACAGGTGCATAATACTGTACATTGACGTGCCTGTACAAAGCCTTTGATGCACTGCAACAGTTTAGTGTTGAACCTCCTTGCTGATATGTTCTGTCTTAGTGGACATTAATTAATACCATCAGGGGGAACTTCCACACCATATCAACCATATGATTATTTTAAAACTGGTTCCCATTGACACTGGCAGTTCTTTGATTGACTTTGGTGCGCTGCAACATGGAATGGGAAACCAGATTAGTTCTTTCCGTGCAAGTTAAGTAAATATTTGATAACGTGGTCCGTCTATAAGTACGTGTAGTTTAGAATATCGGTCTGACTTTTTTTTAAGGCGTAAAAAATGTTTGTGACTGGGTACATGCTCATTAAAAACTTGAAAGTGTTCGGGATTAGTTATTATATACATGTATAATAAAATCAATATATCAGATGAACGGGGTCGGAATTCTGTGACATTTTTGCATTTATGGTATATTGGGGGGTTACACTGTGATGAATACATTGTACCATCTCGGGTCCGTTACTACTCTCTGTGTTCGGCAATCATCTTTGTTGTTAATATTAAAACATTCATGGAGCATAACATTTGTTGTTTGTGGTAGCTAGAGGTACAGGTGAGGTATGTATCATTTAGGATTCACTGCTAACTTATTCTTACGATGAACATGACTGTATCTGAGAGCTACATTTAGACTATCTCTATCCAGTATTTGTTAATGCAAACGTATTGATGTTAGTATAAATACGTTAGTATTAAGTTAACTGAACACGTATATAAATTTTTGACGTCAAAATATTTTTTTCAAGCGAATTTCACGAAATTACGGTAGATGATAGTTCAGTTATTCGTGTTATCATTCTGGGTTTATTTTCTGACTAAATCGTTACCATGACAACATAGAAGGCCAGTATTCTGAGCCCCCTAGTTTCAGTGGGTACCCAGCTTGAGGACGTTGCCAGTAATGTAGTCGAACAATTTATTTTCCGAAACTTCTGTTTTCGGTTAGAAAACACATTTATCGTAATGTTTGTATCATTTTAAAGTGTTTTGTGTAGTTTTACAAAACAGGGACGTCATATATGGAACGTCCATCGCATTTTCGCGAGTCCCGTTGATTTCTTAAATAAAAAGGGTACCTAATCGATTGAGTTTTTTTGTTATTTTAAGTTGAAGTGAAAATTGTCATATGAAAAAACTGTAACGTTATTTGATGACGTCGCTTATGTTATCCATGGACATGAGTAGTATTAACAATTATTTTAGGTGCATCAACACATTCTTAAATGAAATGAATCAAGTTTAAAAAAAATTCATGTTGTCTAATTGCAATCCATAGGCGCTGTAATAAAATTTGATATACATTGTACATGTATGCATGTATTTATTATCACGAGGTATACACATTCTCAATCTAATAAAACATAACTGCAAAAGTTCATAAAAACGAACATGCGATGTACATAAGGAATACACAATTATTATGATCTTACACACATACGTACTGTCGCCTTTGGCCAACTATCATAACATTTTTTGTGTCGTAAAACGAGGTTACTTCGTAAAACACCGTCAAATTCAGTGCCCGAGTTTCCCTTAACAATAAATGGCAGAATTGTTTTCCGGCAAAAGTTATTTTATGGCGATATATACTTCACGACCATAAAACAATGAATAGCAAATATTTGTGCGATAAAATACACAATAAGCAATCTCAGAAGATGGATGTAAAAATATGGATGTAACAACGAAAGATAAAATTACAAATCATGAATGAAACTGTAACTATTCAGCATAACATGTTGGATATAAAAATACACACGTAACATATCAAGACGGCATTTCATACGGCACGATGTAATTTTGTACTATTTCTGTCTCATACAACATGTATCAGCTGCATAAGTAAAGATTCGAACTGTGAGATCGACGACCCAAAAACCTTACACTAATCATTACCTACATAAACATATTTGTACGATGACAAATATTCACTGAACGGTGATTTTCAAAGTACTCCAATATACTTATAATTCTAAATTTTGATCGTTTTGCTCGGCCTTTTATCAGTAAATTGAGTCCATCACTACCAGACCTTTCATACGCAAGTCTTAGATGCCGAAAAGACAGACCACCTCTAGACAGGTGTTTCGACAGGGTTTTACTCAAGATCCCTTTGTTTACAGCATCTGTGTACGACGACAAGTATTTGTGTTCGTTTTCTATTTCTGTAAGTGTAAATAGTATCTCATCAACACTGTCCACCGTTAATTGTTTTACATCAGTTTTATGTAAAAGGGTACACAAGCTTTTGCAGTCGTCTGCGGCATTATGCGCATGATACGTTTTGCCCAATCTGACTAAAGTATTCGATCTTCCTTACGGCAAGATCAGATGACGGCCTATACCAGTTTCTATTTTCAAAAGTCGGAATTTCCATGATCACTATTAATATCTATTTATAATTCAACCAATCGTATAACTCGTTTCGTCGGTACTTTGGCCGAATGAACTTTCTACCTGACGATGTTATTTAAACGTTAGTAAACATTAAATTACGTATAACATATTTGTCTGCAACCACTTTTTTATTTTTTTTAGTAATCCTGATCGATTCGGCCATAGTAGTATAGAAAATTTAATAAACACGCATGTCAAATGGTCGCTATCATTACATTTAGTACTGAAAAACCAGCAATATCTGGGAAAGCAACATTGTATTTTTTGTAAGCCTTTATGAGAGTTTTTGAATCAAATTTGACATTGTGTGCAACGAGAACTGGTGGTTGGATAAAGGTTTGATCTGTAAGCCATTTGTTGAACTTGGTAAAAGTTGTTTGTGGTTTACTTGAAGAAACAGGAATGGACCTGTCATACATTGTTCCTGCATGGTACTCCAAACCGGTGAGTGTAGTTATTTTAGCTGGTATGAAACCACTTGGCGGCGCTACGTAGCAGTTGAACGTTTCTTGGTTTACAAGTCTTACAGCAGCTAGCTGAATCACATTACAATCAGCACCTATAATATATGAACAGAATTATTTTCAAATGTTAAATGACAGATAGTAATGGAAACGATTGCTAATACTAGAATAGCAATGTTCCTTTTGCTTGTCTATATTACAGTTATTTTTTACTTCATTTCAAGAAAGTAGAATAAGTAACATGTACAGTAAAACCTCTGTAGAGCAACACCCAGCGGAAGCTGTAAATATTGGCCATTGTTTAGAGGTTGTTGCTCTACAGAGGTTTAATTTATAGTAAATATCAGCTTAGGGAAATTTTGAAGGTGTTGTTACTGATAGGTTGTTGCTCTACAGAGGGCCGCTCTGGAGAGGTTGTACTGTATATAAAAAGTACATGCATATCAAAATCGCATTGAGGTCTTCCAATAATTGCGTAAGACACACACACACATATACACATGGTGGTGACATATTAACCCGCAAGCACGCCTCGCCTAATAACATTTCCATCATTGGAATCTGGTAGGGTTCGAACTCGTGATTCTCCGATGCGGAGGCGAACCCGCTACCAGTACACCACGACGACTCCTTCATTATCAACTAATTCCCATAATGCATAGAATTCCAACTTATGCGCAGGCTAAAACTAAAACGGGTTGAGTTCTAATAAAGCAGTTTACGTGTAAATTTACTTACTCAAGCCGGTCGTTTCCAAATCAAAAACAACAATATTTTCTCTGTTTACGATTCGGTTTTCTGGAACCTTCGGCCTAATGGGACGACACGCAATTTCTTGCAGCTGTGAGTTTCGAATACTATCCTGGCTACAAACTGATCTTTCATACGTCGTACCTTCTTCTAATTCCATGATGACTTCTCCGGTAACTCTTTCTTCCTGAATTTCACATAGTAAAAACTTTGTAAAAAAGACCAGTTGTATTAATTTTCATATTTTTTGTAAAACACCTGTATAGGAAGACCACCTGTCAACAAAGACCAGCATTGATTACGTCTGTCAGAACTGTCTGTACGCAAGGTCGGTAAAATATTCCTTTGGTGAATGGGTAGTTTAGGACGCCTTCTCTTTATACGACGGGTTCGAATACCACCACCAGAATGTGACCGGAACCTACTAAATCCATTCCCTTCGGTACGATTGCAGCTGTGAAGTTAATATGACTGGAAAAACGTTATCAAATGCTGAACCGGTTAAATGCAACTAATTAAGAAAAGAAATAACGGCAAAGATATTATACAGATCGTGAAAAAATAAATAAAACGTACCTTCAGCTCAAGTCTCCTTCTTTTCTGTGTCTTGGTCGGTTGGCGGGCAGTGTTATATTGTGTATTCTTATCAAGTACTCAACATCGTTTCTTCGTACTTTTTTCCAGGGGATAGACCACTACGTTCATTAACTTGTATCACATTGCAGTTGATCATGTCCGTGAAAAACATATAGAGAAGGAACTTTGACCGTTTCACCAACTATTCCGGATAGTGACAAACTCTCAAAACATTTCTGACATTCTTTCAACCCTTCTTTTAAAATAGGAAACTCTACAATTCTTCTTCCGCTCAGAAAATCCTTGTCTTCTTTCGTCTTCTTTCTTAATTTTAAATTTCGTACCCATACTTTCTGACAGGCGTTAACGGCTAGATTATCAATTGTTTTAATGTAAACGGAAATGACGTCATTCCCTGACGTTATTGTACTTTCTCGCGGCGTTTTATGGCGCTTGGAATGTTTTTTTTATTTTAGAGACATAGACTTAGATTCAAAAGATGCAGAATACGTCATTAAATAACTTTACAATTTTCATATGAAAATTTTCACTTCAACTTAAAATAACAAAACAACTAAATCGATTAGGTACCCTTTTTATTTAAGAAATCAACGGTACTCGAATTCGGCAACATTTTAAGAAAATAAGAATACAGGGTCACCGTCGTTTTTTTCTGTCTATGGGCCGTTGAATGTTACTGAGCGCCCATGTTGATGACGCGCAAAAATGCGATGGACGTTCCATATATGGCGTCCCTGTTTTGTAATACTACACATAAACACTTTAAAATGATACAAACATTACGATAAATGTGTTTTCTAACCGAAAACAGAAGTTTCGGAAAAGAAATTGTTCGACTACATCACTGGGAACGTCCTCAAGCTGGGTACCCACTGAAACTAGGGGGCTCAGAATACTGGCCTTCTATGTTGTCATGGTAACGATTTAGTCAGAAAATAAACCCAGAATGATAACACGAATAACTGAACTATCATCTACCGTAATTTCGTGAAATTCGCTTGAAAAAAATATTTTGACGTCAAAAATTTATATACGTGTTCAGTTATTAATGTGGTTTTATTAATAATATTAGTATTAAAATATTAATTGGTATTAATTAATATATCAGTATCAATGTGTTAGTATTAATGTTTAAATATTAATGCATTAGTATGTGCAAGTATTAATATTAATGTATTAGTATCAATGTATTAGTATTAATGTGTAAGTATTAATGTGTAAGTATTAATGTGTTAGTATAAATGCATTAGTATTAACGAGTTCGTATAAATATACTAGTATTAATATGGTAAATACAAAATTAGTGATTGCTTTAATATTAATTAAGACTACCTCATTTGAACGAAACTGTACTGGAAACATTCTTCATGGAAATAAGATCACTCAAATATTATTCATAACTTATTGGTCTCAGAGATTGAATTAATATCAAGATTATACGGTTTACTAATAAGCATTGTCATTTTTGTTATAATTGTATCACTTTTATTATAGCCTAGATAAAAGTAAAGTGTTTTTTTAAGTAAACGTGTTTTCTTGTGTTAATTTTATTGAGGTTTTGCCACAATGTGTCACAAGGTGAGATAATAAAGTGCTGTGGTGTGATTGCATTCCTGTTTTAGCCAAAAGAGCTGAACACGTGCAATTAAGCTCTTCAATGCGCTTTATAAACTGTTTACTTAACAAGGGAGACAACGGTGATTGACGGTAACATACTATACATAAACAGCGCATAAAAATACTCAAATAATCGAGTGTTAACCACGTATATCAGTTACATGTACAGTTACACACAGAAATCATCTCCACAACACGGAAATCATTATATATAAAAATTCACCTTCACTGTGGAATCTTGGCTCGCTAAAGCTCGCCACTTTCTCACTCACCGGATAAACCTTCTCCATCTCCGACACCAACCATGTAAACTCTATATGACCCCCCCCCCCCCCCCCCTGGGGGCCTAACAAATGTGATAAACATACAATTAGACAAAAAACAAATACACGCAAGACTCGGTTACATGTTTTGAACAACTTTTCAGACGTTGAAAGAGATGTATGCGTGAATGATAAGTAACGACAACTCTGGATCGAGATTGCGCAATACTTTGTGCATATTAAGTTGATTCAGTACATTGCATACAATAAGCCAAATTTATAATAATATCTTTCAAAACAGGTAAAATATGTTCACAACTACTGTCAAGTTACTTTAAAATCTGTCTGTGTTGTATATGCAATGTACATCATATTATATACGAGGGATGTCCAAGAATTATGTGGACGTTTGCTCCATTACATTCATCTTTTAACATAAATTGATGAAAATTGGCAAAAATAAAGTCTCATCTGAGTTCTTTTGTTTGCTAGAAATAATATACGATAAATGAAATATAAACATATATATTGGGTCACTATAGTAACCAATCATCCTTAGGGCGGGGCAGGTCAAACTTTTTTCAAGTATTGTATTCATTTAATGTCACTATCTTCAAACAAAACCAACTGAGTTTTGGTACAACGATGAGCATGCAAAAATGGACGTCATGTCTGCCAATTGACCAAATATTGACGTCATATCCATCATAATCAATGTTCTGCGATACAAACCATTTAAGCGGTCATCAAAGAAATTTGTAAAAAATAACGTCAAATTATTATTTGGAATATACCGCATAATTATAAAATATTGTGTCAATCTTGGCAAAACACCAACCCAGACCAGATAAATGTAACAAGAAGTAGAAGTAAAACCAGTCCTGTGCAGATCACTAATTTTCAAGTGTCATGAACGATTTAAAGTTGGAAGACAGGGCATCCAGGATGGATGAAAAGGGTCATGTACGGAAGGCGTCATTAGCTATGACGTCAGCGCAAAAAAATCAAGGACGTTGTTGATCAAGATCACAGTGATCATCAGTGACCTCACAGGCAGTTGTTGCTTACCTTGACAAGAACTGGTATAGGGAGACACTTAATCAGTGGATAGTCAGACATGAGAAATGTTTTATATGTTGACTACATTGAGAAATATCAACAGTGACGTTAATCAGTAATTGTAAGGTATTTACTACTGACGTAACGTCACGATGACCTGCCCCGCGTACAGTACCATTGTGTACTTTGGAGGACTGTCATGTCTACACCAATTTGTGAAAACAACTGAAATTGTGTGTACGTTTTAGGTAAGCATGTGCCCAGATGCCAGTAAAGTTGCGTATCATTATCTTCGACCATTTTCAAGTTACAGCAAAAGTCCACGTAATTCTGGGACACCCCTCGTAGTATCTACTCGTATTAAGACTAAGCTTTTTTAAATGAAAAATATAATTATATAAAATATAATACAATGTACAAACATCAACTTAAGTCCAAATTATAATATTTTGCTGTCTCATAGACACGTATCATGTACAGGATATTTCTACATCACAATGTGCATAAAATAGATAATTAACACTCAGAAATCACAACTATTTACGTTAGGAAAATAATTGCAAGGGTTTCCTAGGTCGAATGGCTAAAGTCTAAGTAGTAATCACTAGCACCTCACCACCGTCGGATTTAATCTTTCCCAAGACGAGAAAAAGCACATGTGAAGGTGTCCATATAGCTGACAGAAGTCAATACCCAATTGAACACCTGTGGAATTCATCTAAATTTATAAGCTGATACTGACACCAAACATTACAGAACACATGTACATGTATGTAGTGTCGTAGCCACGCTGATATCTCGGCTAAAAGTGGCAGAGCAACAAAAATAATTAAAAACTATTCAGATAAAGATTTTCAATTATTTCCATCTTAAAACATTCATTCGATTGTGTTATAAATTATAATGAAAAGAATGCATTAGGATTGGTTATGCAGAAACTTTGTTATATACTCGTAAGCATAAGGTTCCTCGGTCCTATCGCTTGTCGTAGATTTCAGCAACATTCATGATGTATGGTAAAACTATAACTTTATTGTAACATATATAAGTGCCTCGGCTTTAATCTGCTTCTGGCCAAGCCACAGATGAAACATACATGTAGACTATATTGTATTTTGTAGGAAATTAAGTGTTGTTTTACACGTGATACCTTACAATCCAAGAAGCTGAAAGAGATCTCTAACTTACTTTAGGGCCATCTCAGTCCTGAAAGATTTGTAGGGATCAAATCTGTATACATGTATGTTACCATAAATGGGTGGTGTAATTTAGTTTTAACTCAAAACAGTACAGATTCTACATATTTTTTTACATGCTTTTGTATAAAATAAGCTTGTACTTACTCATTTTGTGTTAAATTTAGTAAATATCTATGCAAAATCTGGTAGTATTTGGCAAAGAAATACCATTATTTAACACGGTATCATTTGGTCTGGTGACCTTGAAAGTGTCTGACTCCAGATGACCCATATGAATTCGAACTTTTCCCACATATCATTAAGACAAACACTCTGACAAGGTTTTGTGAAGATCCAATAAAAACCGAGACGTCCACAGTGTTAACAAGGTTTTCTAAAGATTTGACCTGATGACCTAATTCGATCTTGACCCGAGATGACCCATGTTCAATCTTATTCTACGCATCATTAAAACAAACAATCAGACAAAGTTTGGTGAAGATCCAATATAAACAGTGGACTCTAAGAGTGTTCACACGGTTTTCCTGCAATTTACCCTGGTGACCTTGTTCTTGATGCCAGATTGTTAAGACAAACAGTCTGAAAGAGTTTCATGACGGTCGATCAAAACATTGAATTCTACATTTATCCTGATATCATAGAATGTCAAAGCTTTCAAACGAGAGCCACATTTCATTGCCTGTAGCATTTTGTCTAGGGTTGGCCAAAGTTTGTCATAACTTGACTAGACTACATTGACAAAACAGATACTGCTTTCACACACAATGACAAAGTGAATATGTGCCATCATACACAAACATAACGTAAATATATTCTAATCAATTGCTGACAATTTATTTCAAAAAGATACAATGGATGTAATGCTATATTTAAGTTACAAATGCTATAATTCCATGTTATTTTCGTAGGCTCTTTTTGAGTGAAAGAAGATCTGTAGATGTCACATTTGAAAGTTGAAGAATGAACGGTCCATCTATTGGTTCTTAAAATTCCTGGCAAATATTTAACGATATACACGAATGTCACATAAATTTGAACATTTTCACTCTTATTGAATTCTCATGTCCACCATTAGCTTTTTTTTCGGATGAAAGAGGATTCACAGAATGATGTTACTTAAAATAATATTCTTGTGTCTCTTCATAGTGTTTTTCTGTGTGAATGCTTTATCACATATGTCACATTTGAAAGGTTTCTCTCCAGTATGTGTTCTCATGTGACAATAAAGATGTCCTTTTTGGTAGAAACAGTATCCACAGGTGTCACATTTGTAAGGTTTTTTACTGGTACGAAATCTCATATGTTTCTTCAGAAGTCCCTCTTCAGTGAAAGAGTATCGACATATGTCACATTTTAATGGCTTTTCAATTTAATGAAATTTCTTGTGTCTCTTCATGTCCTTATTCTGTGCAAATGCTTTATCACAGATGTCACATTCGAATATTTTTTCGCTGAAATGTAAGACCATGTGTCTCTTCACCCCTCCTTTCCGTGTAAACGTTTGATCACATATGTCACATTTAAAAGGCTTTTCTCCAGTATGCATTCTCATATGAACATAAAGAGTATCCTTTCTGTTAAAAAAGGCTCCACAGGTGTAACATTCGAAAGTTTTTTCTCCAGTATGTGTTCTCATGTGACAATTAAGATTTCCTTTATGGCTGAAACAGGATCCACAGATGTCACATTCGAAAGGTTTTTCCCTAGTATGAATTCTCATGTGCTCGTTCAGAAGTCCCTTTTCGGTGAAAGGGGATCGACAAATGTCACATTTGAAAGGTTTTTCTCCGGTATGAATTTTCAGGTGCATGTTCAGGTTTCCTTTTTTGGTGAAAAAGGATCCACATATGTCACACTTAAAAGGTTTTTCTCCGGTATGAATTCTCTTATGTACCGTTACATATATTTTCTGCTTGAAAGCTTTATCACATACGTCACATTTAAAACATTTTTCACTGGAGTGTATTACCACGTGTTTCTTCACATCTTCTCTCCGTGCAAATGCTTTATCACATGTGTCACATTTGAAAGGTTTTTCACTGGAATGTGATACCATGTGTTTTGTCACATATCCTTTCTGTGGAAATGCTTTATCACATATGTCACATTTGAAAGGGTTTACAGTACCAAAATTACATTTAATGTGTTCCATTGCTGATTAGATGTTTAGCTCAAGAGTGAGGAGATTAACAAACATCACTTTTGAAGGGTTTCTCTCGAACAGATTCGTATTAATTAATTGTCTGTCGGCTACAAGTTGATGTCCAAGAATCCTAGTAATGTTTTTTAAGAACAACTAAAGTAATAAATAAATCATCATGATTCTCCAATTAAAATAGAATACAAATTTCCACAACATCTCCTCAGACAATGAGGGAATTGATTAACCTTATTTATAATAAGATTACACCTGTATTATGTTGAAGATTGGTCGTGGTTTTCAGTAAAATGATGAACCTGAAAATATATAAAAAGAACGGATGTCTATACATGAGCAGCACAGCAGTTATGGTCAATACATTCAATCCATCAAATATCAAACGATAATGTCGTTTTAAAGTTATCCAAAGTAAACACCATGGGATTTATAGTAACTAAAGATCTGAGTTACAACTGCCTAAGGGGCAAACGTGTAAGTGCCTGTCATTAATTCTAGTAGCTCATACCACAGTCAAGGTCAACATGCCAAGACCAGCGTTGTAGCCACGTGGAGGCACTGTTCAAAACTTGCAGAGCAATAAAAAAAAAGGAAAATCAATGCCTTGATCCTGTGACCTGCAAAACGCACCAGAGACATTTTAGGAAAAAGAAAAGGTTCGGCTTAAATTGTCTCTGGCTTCGCCACTAAAGACATGTATGGCTCACGTTCAACAGATGTTTATTTCAAACGAAGTCTTGTTTAAAAACACCAATACTTCCTTATTCCTAAAAAATATATTCTGAAACCACTACTAACTTATAAATTCAGCGTTTTGCATGAACGGGATCGAATGTATAAGCATTTTTTTCATTTCAGATAATTTTGTGCTAAATTATGGTGTTTTATTGTGATTTATTACAATTTTACTATCACAGGTCCGTTACTTAGACTGTCTGTGAACATAAGTATGTACTTATAAACAGCGATATAATTTAGTCAATGTAGTGGTGTTTTAAAAACCTGTCCGCTTGTTATCAATGGTCGCAGATTTAGTTATAAACGTACAAGTACTAAGTTATTATCCTGCCCATATCAGGGTAGCCACAGAAATCCAAAAGTAAAATTGATCTCTCCCTGAATTTTCCCCACACCAAATGTTTTTCCCTGATCACTTCTTGGGACAGTAGCTAACACAATACAGTATGGGTTCCATACAGTATATATATATCAGTATCCTCCAACCACCCCTTATAGCCATACTTTTTTCAAATATTGTTATAATCATAATACATTTGATAGAATAAGCATGATAAGTTTATTTTGTAAAGTTAGACTTTCAATGAGCAATTTGATAAAATTCAGTCATTGACCAAAGACGTTTTATGCCAAATCATAAGCAGTGTAGTTAACAATCATGGATGTCAAACCAGTTACTAGTATATACATTTAAGATACAATACAGGTCAACTTGATGGTCATAGATGTGCATTTAAAAACAAAATGTTGCATTTTGCCATAATAGGATAGAAGTTATTATCACTTCAGCAAACTGTTTATTTAACTAATCATTCACATTAAATAGTTATGTAATAATGTACATGGAAAAATGTTTTGCATCTTACATTTTATACTTTCATTAAACCATTTTTATTGATCGATATATACTTGTAAACCAAACATCACATGAAAGACATGTACCCCACAACACAACGCCACACATGTCAGACACCAACTTTCAATTTACAATGTATATGTCATTTAAGTTCAATAATACTTGAATGAATAAGACGCTGCGTTGGTGTGTTAGACAATTATGGGTGGATTGAGAATGGTCTTAACCAACAACTGTATGACTGTAAGTATTCAAGTGTTCTAGTAAGCGGTGTTCCGTACAATCTACTTAATCTAGAATCATTCTAAGTCCTAATTAAGTCAAGATCAAAGTCAAAGTGAGGTTAGGTGATATGGTTGGATTGAGAATGGTCATAGGCAACAACTGTATAAAGTATCAAAGCATTCTGGTAAGCGGTATTGGCGCTAGCGAAAACTGTAAAATCTACTTAACCAAAAACAGAATCATTTTAGTCCAAATTAAGCCAAGGTCAAGGTGAGATTTGTTGGTACAGGTGGATTGAGAATGATCATATGCAACAATAGTAGAAGTATCAGTGTTCTAGCAAGCGGTATTGGTGCTAGACAAAACGGTAAAATCAACTTAATCTGGAAGAGAATCATTCTAAGTCCAAATTAAGTCAAGGTCTAAGTGGGATTTGTTGATACGGGTGGATTGAGAGTGATCATACGCAACAACTGTAGAAGTATCATTTTTTAGTGTTCTAGCAAACGTATTGGTGCAAGACGAAACAGCAAAATCTACTTAACCTCGTACTGACGGACGAACAGGACAATCACTATATGCCATGACATCAAAGACGCCGGGGGCATAAAAATCATTGTTATTTGTTAGTTTATATATAGTAATTAATTATGAGGCCTCCACAATGTTGTTGTATTACATTTTGATGATATAAGGCCTGAGTTCATGAAAGTCAGCCCCTCCATGCTCATGCCGTTATAGGCTATCTACTTCAAGATGTTATAACTAATCCATGGCCTATATGGAGCCCTGGTCTCAATCCCTCAAACATGTTTGGGATATTATAAATAGGAACAAGAGGGTCATGATGGCCCTGTATCGCTCACCTGAGTATCGTAACACTAAGGGATATTTTAATCAAGGGAAGTTATTTGTCATGGTAAAAACAAGACAATGCTACATACAAAATATCTTAGCTCTAGGCCTGGTGGTTTTGGAGAAGAAAATTTTCTAAATTTTCCTATATAAGCCTATATAAATCAAGTGACCCCCAGGGAGGGGCCTATTTTGACCCTAGGGCAATAATTTGAACAAACTTGGTAGAGGTCCACTAGACAATGCTACATACAAAATATCTTAGCTCTAAGCCTTGTGGTTTCGGAGAAGAAGATTTTTCAAATTTCCCTATAAAATAAGAGTAAACCCCGGGGTGGGGCCAATTTTGACCCTGGGGCCATAATTTGAACAAACTTGTTAAGAGGTCCACAAGACAATGCTACATACAAAATATCTTAGCTCTAGGCCATGTGGTTTTGGAGAAAAAGATTTTCTAAATTTTCCTATATAAGCCTATATAAATCAAGTGACCCTCGGGGCAGGGCCTATTTTGACCCTAGGGCAAAAATTTGAACAAACTAAGTAGAGGTCCACTACACAATGCTACACACTAAATATCTAAGCTCTAGGTCCTCTGGTTTTGTAGAAGGTTTTTGAAGATTTTCCTATATAAGCCTATATAAATATAGGCAATAATTTGAACAAACTTGATAGAGGTCCACTAGACAATGCTACACACCAAATATCTAACTCTAGGCATTGTGGTTTCTGACAAGAATTTTTTTTTTAATATCCCTATTATAAATGTGTGTAAAATCAAGTGACCCCTAGGTCCACTAGACAAATGCTACACATCAAATGTCTAAGCTCTAGGACCTGTGGTTTTGGACATTAAGATTTTCAAAGTTTTTCCTATTGGTTGCCATAGCAACCAGAATTTTTAATGAAATTTTATTTAACTATGGTAGAGCTTCATGCAAGGAACATCCCTGTAAAGTTTCGTTGAAATTGGCCAACTGGTTAAAAAAGATGTTGTTTAAGGTGAATCATCAAATCACAAATTTGTGAAAAAATAGCCAACTGACATTTTGCTATGCGTCCTAAAAAGTGGCGTTGTTCAATAATTACCGAAAGTACATAACTAAAATGAGTTTTTATCAATAGCTAATGATTCAATGTACATTTCTGCACCAGTAAAATAATATTTGATGATTAACAAGTATCTATAATTCTCACCTGAACTTATGATAATTCAATTTGCCAAAATAATGTATCATAATATCAAAATTATTTTAAACTACAATGTCCAACAATAACTTCAATATGTCATTGAGGGTTTCCATATTTCAATTTTTCACTTTTAAATGTTCTTCCATGTTTATTTTCAATTTTTAACACAGTCCTCAATATTCACATTTTACAAAAATCCTCCACACACGTGTTTAAGAATTGAAAATAAACATGGAAAAACCTTTAATAATGAAAATTTAAAATATGCGTTTTCACACACAATATGTGGATACATGTACATGCCATCATAAAAACATAACATTGTTACAAGCCTTATGTTGACATTTATTGTAAAAAGATGAAAGAAGATCCATAGATGTCACATTTGAAAGTAGAACTTGAGTAGAAGAACAGGTCTTTTGTTTCTTAAAATCTCTATTCCAGGCAAAATACTTAACGACATACATGAATGCCACCTTTAATGAATTCTCATGTGCCCCTTTCAGGTTTTTTTTATGAGAGAGGATCAACAGATGTCTCCGATGTTTGAAAGGTATTTCTTAAATATGAATTTTCATGTGACGAGTAAGATGTGCTTTCAGGCTGAAAGAAGAATTGCAGATGTCACATTTGAAAGGTTTTTCATTAAGATGTATTTTCATGTGTATCTTCATACTCTCTTTCCGTGAGAATGCTTTATCACATATGTCACATTTAAAAGGTTTTTCTCCAGTATGTATTATCGTGTGAGACATAAGATGGCTCATTCTGGTGAAAGAGGATCCACAGATGTCACATTTTAACGGTTTTTCTATTGAATGAATTTTCATGTGTTCCTTCAGACGTCCTTTAAGGGTGAAAGAGGACCCGCATATCTCACATTTGAAAGGTCTTTCATTGAAATGAATTAGCTTGTGTCTTTTCATATCTTCTTTTCCTTTAAATGCTTTATCACATATGTCACATTGGAAAGGTCTTTCTTCGCTATGAATTTTCATGTGCTTGTTCAGGTGTCCTTTTTGGGAGAAAGAGGAACCACAAATGTCACATTTAAAAGGTTTTTCGCCAGTATGAATTTTCATGTGCCCATTCAAGTGTACTTTTTGGGAGAAAGAGGAACCACAAATGTCACATTTAAAAGGTTTTTCGCCAGTATGAATTTTCATGTGCTCATTCAAATTCCCTGTCCTGCTAAAAAATGATCCACATATGTCACATTTGAAAGGTTTTTCTCCAATATGAATTTTCATGTGCCCATTCAGGTTTCCTTTTTGGGAGAAAGAGGAACCACAAATGTCACATTTAAAAGGTTTTTCTCCAGTATGAATTCTCTTATGTCTCTTCACATCTCCTTTTCGTGCAAATGCTTCATCACATATGTCACATTTAAAAGGTTTTGTACCAGAATTGATACATCTATTGTGTTCCATTACTGATCAATTTTCTCTGAAATGCTTTCGTATGATCTGCATGTCAGCTACAAGTTCCTAGTTATGGTTTTCAACAATACATTGAGGTGATTTATAAGAACTGAAGTACTGAATAAATCATTATCCGATTAACATAGAACACATATTTCAAGCATGTCGCCACTTCAAAGTGTGCTGTTTTTTGTGTAATTGTAGTTTAGACATAGAGGGATTTGCTTAACCTTAGTGATAAAATTACGCCTGTATTATGTTGAAGATGGTCGTGTATTTAATAAATTGATGGACCTGAAAATATAAAAAAATGATCTCTACTAGTATACAATAGAAGCACAGCAATTATAGTTAATGCACTAATTTCAACAACCATCAAATGAAAAGTATAAAAAAAGGAAAATCAACGATCCTTTTGCGTGACCTAGCTTCAAAACTCACCAGAGACGTTTTATGTACCCTCCCTAGAGTGTCCAAATAATTGTGTTCTATAGATGAATATCAACACTGTGGAGGCCGCCATTTTGTTTCTACTCTCGGATGACATTTCATTCCATGTCCAAAGTATGAAAATGTCTTGCATTGTTTTAACGTGCATGATAATGATGGAATCTTTAAGTTCATGAACAAAGGTGCTGAACCCATTATAAACTTCCAGGGTCAGCTTTACCCAGAACCCTATTTTAGGAACCAATATACAGTTAATAGGTCAAGTGAGCACTGACCATTTATTAACTTTCGGAAATGTACACGTTTATGTATGCATTCATCATGTCAGATGGTGAATATAGCCCGTATTGATAATTGTATGGCTTTGAAATAGTCTTAACCATAAAAAGAAAATTAAAATCAGCAGCTAACAACAGTGGGATGTAAACCCTACGAAAAAATAAACTTTGCCTAATGATCTGGGACATGCAGTTTGTGTAGCCATCTATTGGAATGTAAACAAAGTAGACGTAAAAGAAAATTTCAACATGAACGTTATTTTGGGTCAAAATAAATAATTTTTTAGTTACAAATTTTGGGAATAGTGAAAAATGACAAAATTTCATACAAATATTTAAATATAAGTATTTAGCCGTTTAAATCTATTTTTGTTGAATGCAAGGACTTATACATACAGTGATACATGGATTCGCAACTTCTGTATTAACAGTTTAAAGTAATCAAATCCCACGATAATAAGAGTCATTAAGACGTGAATCAACGGGAATACAAGCTATTGTTTACAAAAAGCAAAAATACGAAAATATCCGTGGTTTTCCGAATGTTTAATCTCGGAGATGAAAGGATTATAATAGATGTCCACCATCTTGGAATTTAAAATGTTCGACTGATGCCTATTTCAATGCTTATACTTAGACTTTGTGATTATAAATGTATCTCAATATCTTTAAGGAATTTGTTGCATCCTTTACCAATTTCCCGTGCCCAATTGCCAGAGTTTTTTTTAGTATAATCAAATTCGTAAACACCCAAGTACAGCTGTCGGACATTGCCGAGTATATAGCAATGCATTGTGGGATCGCCGAACGATATCGTTTGAGGCTTTGAGCTATTTTTAGCAGTTGCAAATCCATGTATGTATATAAGTCCTTGCGTTGCGGTAAATGACGTCACAGCAAGCATGTAAACAAGAATGGCCTCGAATCAATGATATCCGCGAACAGATGGTAGTCGACGATATACTTCAGACTTCAGTCTGTGGTTGTTTCCCTTACATAATGATCTTTACAGGGTTTTTCTTTGTTTGTTTTTGTTTTCCCCTATTATGTTATGTTTTCAATGTACTACCTATGCAGATATGCTAGTTCCATTTTATGCCTCGTTTAAAATATGCATGTGCTTGACCTAATTTCTTTTATAAATTGCTTCAGATTTTTGTCTATTATGTGTTTTTATGTTAGTCGAAGGGGCTTTGACGATGATACGTTTGCATTGCAGTTCATCGTCAAAGCCACTTGTTCTTTAAAAGCTAACAGGTAAACGACTCAATCTGAGTCGTGTTCGTTTTCCTATTTAACGCACAAATTTCCGTAAAACTTGTGTACAATTCGATGAAATATAGTATAATCTATCAATACGACCAAAAATATACCTTCAACAGACGACAGTTATCAAATACTTTGCCGATGTTTCATACTACCCATAATTTCAAAATTTTCCTCGTAAATGCTTTGGATTAAGTCCGTAGCATTCCGGAAAGCATGTAAATTGATCTGATTCAATAGACGCATGAACAAGCGTCTTAAGCTGTTGACTTTGTAAGAGGATAATTCCATAACTAAAATGGTCAACAAGACGAAATAAAAAAGACCAATTTAGTTATGGCACCCAGAACTATTTTTATGTATGTGTGCTTTTCATGTTTTGTTGATCTGTTGTTACCTACCCTTGCATGTCGGTCAATAGCGAAACATCGCTAATGTTGTTTACATGTTTATTTGTTAATGTCTTCTACCAAAGACCTATACATTACATATATGTATGTATAGGTCTTTGCTTCTACCGACTCTAAATAAAATTTGTATTTTAAACGGCGATATAATTTAGTGGTGTTTAACCTCTCGGTTTGTTATCGATGGTCGCGGATTTGGTTAATAAGTTATACGCACCTGTATACAGACAGTATTATCCCATCAACATATGTACTACACCCTTCAACAGTTGGAAGGATGAATGCAGCACAACAAATTTATGATGATATTAATTACAGCACGGGGATCCTGTTTACTATAACCGCCATATTGAATTTAGGAATGTATAAAGTCCGGACTCGTTACTGAGTTACCCGTTTTGTCAAATGCTAAATGAAATTTTATGTGCTGCATAATAATGTCTGTTTTGCGTCACTTAATTCTTTCATTTGTTCATTTATTTTTTGATATATAATATTGTATTTTTGATAGTGAATTTTAGTTACGGTGTACAAGGGACAGTATATAAAGGGTCAGAAATGCCCACTTCCAGAAAGGCCCACACCGCAAAGGCCCATACCAGAAAGGCCCACTTTATAAAGGTACCAGAAAGGCCCAATTTTGTTACCGAAAAGGCCCACTTTTTTTATTTTAATTGTAATCTTTATCAAATTTATAGACTGAATTATAATATATTTATGATAAAAAAGAAGAACTTTATAGTTTGTTTTCTGTGTGTTTTTCAACAAACCTCAAATCAAAACCTGAATTAAATCATTGTTAACACGGTCAGTAAAAAGCTTGATATAGTCTATGTAATGTCATTGCTTATTAAAATGTTGTGACATCATATTTTTCTTTTGTATTTCTATGATATAATAAAATAAATATCACAATACTGAGAGGGTGTTATCAAGGACTTATATACATACATGTATGTATATATAAGTCCTTGGTATATCAAAAATCGCCAGTCCTCGAAAAAGTAATGTTGACCTCATATTTATCTCGTGCTGACAATTTTTAATAACGCCTTCTCAGAAATGTGATATTCAGTACACTATATATACTATATAACTTATGCATTGATGGATTTATATGCAATATACATCAAATGAAGCAGAAAAGTGATGGCTTCTACACCATATAATTTCTTTAGCAGGTACCAATTTTATTTTGATGTAAAATCATTCCCAACAGATTTCGCAGATTAATATTCCTTAAAATATACATTTTGGACATTCTCCGTGCGTAATAACTTTTGCTAGTTCATATTGTATATGTGTATGAATATTATTGTTTATTTTCTGTACTATTTATCTCGAATGAATATGAAACTTGCATTGATTGTACAACCAAATATATATATATTTCTGTTCGTCCATATTATGCATATTTGTATCCTTGTGGACTTTTTAACCTTTTGGAAATAAAATTATTTTTCTATTACAACATATAAACTCGAATTCGGATGAAACACGCCATTGAAAAACGAGCTTCGCGCAAACAATGATGATGAAACTATGTTAAGTAGATTTGATAGTATAAATGTGTAAGTACATGTACATGTATGCATTAATCTGTTATTATTAATATCAGGGATGCTATTGTAAGATAATGTCTTTAATAGTATATCATGGCGTACGTCTCTGCTTCTCTTTTTTCAGATTATCCGACCCATTTTCGAGTGATAAACAAAACTCAATATTTGGACAAAATACGATCCAGTTGTTAATGTTTGGGTAAATTTTGTGCCGTGATTTTATTCTAATTTCGAGTTTCGTGCAGTGTTTCTTTTGTCAGTTTGCTTTGTCAAGTTTAGTATTGCTGATGTATGCTCCCTTTTTCGGGATGGCTAAAATATCAATGAAGAAGATGTGTCCTTTAATTTTCTTTATTTTCAAGATAATAAACACATATAAAGTCAAATTGAAGAGTCTGTGAAAATATATAACAGAAATATAGTTACAATTTCAATAAGAATAATAACTAATGAATAATAATAATTACTAGATTAACATGAGAAATTATTATTATAACAATAAGATTGACCAAATGTCAAATAAACGTAGATGCTGATTTTAATCAATAAAGTTTAATAATAGATATTATTTAATGAAAACTATTTCCATTTAATTAACACATTAACATTAACACACTGTTTACTACAGTTAAACATTACAAGAAATATTAAACTAAAGTTTATCAAAATAACATTACTTTCACAAAATAATTAAAAATCATAAAGTAAATAATACAAATTTCTTACCTAAAATATCAAGAAGATGTGTCCTTTAATTTTCTTTATTTTCAAGATAACAAACACAGAAGGACACACCTTTAAACAAATCCCTAAAATGGTTTCGAACCAATGAAAAACCGCGTTACAGAATTGTTCATACCAAGGTAGCCAATCAAAAATGGACACCAAGAAATTTACGGGCTTTTGTTTGACAGATAACGTTGAAATTATCTTATTAGCTTCCGGTCACTTTTTTAAACAATACAATCATTGATCGAGCTATTATTATAAACATTAGTTTAGTTATAAAAAGACATAATTACTGCACTAGCTGTCAGCAGCTAGGGAAATTCAATACAAGGATCGATGTCTTAATTAAACAATTAAAATCACTTATAATAAGTTTATACCCAATGGCTATAAAATGCGTTTGATGCATTGACTTTAACAAGAGTCACAAAATTACATGTAGAGAAGGCAAAAAAAATATCAAAATTGCCGAAAAAAACAATTCCCGACTTCGAGCTCCTGTGGTAATGTCTGTCGCCATATTGAATCTAGGTATATGAAGTCCGGACTCGTTATTGAGTGACCCGTTATGGCAACCAAAGCACTGATAGTACTTAAGTACTGTCATGAACGAAGTTTAAATGTATTAGATAAAACCTTCCTTATTAAATTAAAGGCATGTCCTTGTCGAGAATTTGATGAACAATTCACGAGATGTTCCTGAGCTTATTCATGAATAGTTAAATTTATTCATGACCTACAAATTGGACATTTGATTCATGAACTTTTTCCGAATTCAGGAACCGTTAGACAGTCTTTATCAAAAACATATTTTTCATCAGGTTCATGAACTATTGATGAATTATTTCGATGAACCTTTGATGAACAATTCAGAAATTTCATGAACTGTTCATGAACACCATAAGTTCACGAACAAATCATCAACAGGGGAGTTACCATCATTATGAATTAGAATTTGAGGGTCAAGTATATACTAGTAGTCTTGACAAATGTACATCTCTAAGCCAATTAACCACAAGTATCAAGGAAAAGCTACACGCTAAAAGTCATGGCATCATGTGACAGTGAGAAATTACTTGCTACTGACCCAAACAAATTCAGTACCTTCAGTGCTTTGATATGTGTAGTGAACTGTATAGACCGTTTGTTGTACTATGTACTGATTTTCTGACCATGTGTCATTATGTAATCTCTCTACACTGAGAGACAATATAGTATTGCGGCACTACTTTTGTGAATGAAACTAAATGTACGAGGCTTGTCCAAAAAGTTCGTGGACACCCCCTTTATTATTTTTCCCGACGTCATAAATCCAATTAAGCTATATCACAGCAAAACATTATCCAAAACACATATTATCAATGATTCTGATGCAATTTTACTTATTATCTTGAAAGCCGATTTGATAACCGGTGGTAGCGCTGCGCGGGCCACCCCAGTTTTCGAACAGTTGATGTTTCAGATATCACGACACAAAATTCATAATTTTGGCGAGATTGCACTGAACTACTGTCATTTGCATGCGACATATTATGACATCAATTCATGCAAATTTCAGTGACGTCAAACGTATAATTTTTTAGTCAACGGGCATTTGTTCTCAGCTTCTGCGAAATTTGAAATTCGCAAAATGACGTCTTTTGACACAGAAGAACAACATATACGATTACTAAATTGTGTGTTTCACTGAACAAAGCACCATGTGAGACAATGCAAATTATAAGTTCAGTAAGAGGAAAGAGCACTTTTTATAGATCGCTCATTTATAAATGGCACAAACGTATTGCTGATGGAATAGACAGACTTAACAAAATGATGAGAGTGTGGGGCACCCGGACATTGTTAAGGACGCGCTTGTGGCGTCGGTGAACGAGCTAGTTCTTGAGAATAGGCGCGTAACAGTATGAGAGCCAAAACAAAATCAGCAAAATCAAATAAATAATCCATCATGGGATGAACAAGTTACATAGTGAGCATGTTAAAATATGTCATTTCCTTATTTTGAGAAGATGTGACTGTATTAAACATTTTAGCATCACGGCTCTAAATAACGTCGACGTCATAAGTTGATGTAACGTGCCCCGCACAATAATAGGTACACCCGTTTGAATGTGTACATTGTCCCTATTTATTGTGATGATTTTACATGCCATACTGTAATATATCAATATTTGATATACTAAAAGAATGATGTTGTTATCTTGTTTTGTTTAAAAGTTACCATAGGTTACCATAACTTTTTGGACAAGCCTCGTATTTCCAGTATGTAGTAAGTTACCTGGACAGATATGAATGACATTTTTGTATGGATGAATACTTAATTATTATACTTGCTAGTTTTACAGTTTAAATTGCCAAAATATTTCACATGGTTTCAAAATCAACAGAATCCTGCAATATATCTCCAACTTTAATCAAAACTGCAAAGTCTGCTATGTATATACTTAACAACAAGTGGTACCATTTTTCAACGCGGATGAGAGGCGTCACTGTTTTGTAAGTACAGAAATTGGTGTATAGCTATAGGAACTCCGTTCCTAAAAATATTCTAAATGATGTGCTGAATACAACAACATAATTATATATATAATGTCTATTTTGCGTTGCTTAATGTAAATGTATTCAATTGTTAATTTATTCTTGTTATGATGGTGAAGTTTTAGTTATGGTATTCCAGGGATGCTGCATGACAGTATTTTAGTGTTAGTATTAACGTGTTAACTAGAATTAATGTTTTAGTATTAAAGTGTTAGTATTAATGCGGTTAATTCAAAATTAGAGACCGCTTCAATATAAGACCATCGAGCCGCTTTGAAGGAACATGATTCGCCTTTGAACAAGTTTTCTATAATTATTGTACGTTTCTCATTTCTTCATGGAAACTGTCTACTTAGCGAAGGGAGACAACGGCGATTGCTATCAAACATTAATCTTGGTCCTTGGATAACTATATTGGAGATTATGAAGACGGGAAACAAGTGAATGCTGTATTATTCGAATTCGCTGGGTCCTGAAAAATCATTCGGATAACCTATGGTTTCAATCGTAACAACTCGGGCATTTCCGTAACTGAGAAATACGCTTTCGTTAGATAAACGCCGAGGAGTTCCGATTGCCATGGTTTCGGATCATCCATTTGGATAACGATAAATGCCGTACATATGCTACAAGGAATTAACTCTCGTATATGTACATCGTAAACTGGTTCCCGTTGACTTGTGTGTACAAAGCCTTTGGTGCATTGCAACATGGAACGGGAACCAGTTTTTGTACATCGGAGGTTCTCAGTCGGAACAGAATCTACAAGGTGGAAACTCAGCCATTTTAAGATTGGCACAAGATGACAGAGTATGGATTGAAATGGTTTTCAAGATCGACGGTCTGCTGAGCACATTTACACCGCGTTGTTTGATGCTCTCTTGCACTAATTAAGCAACTCTGGTACCTTGGAGACAATATAGCATCCCTGTTTGTAATGTCTATTAAGCCAAAGCTTTAAAAAAAAAGTCACCGAAGCAGGAGTACAATAATGTAAAACATAATTGATTTTGGAGACTGAACGATAGTTAAGCTTTCTATAGCCGTCACTAAAAATGTAACAATGCGAAAATGAATCAAGTACGTAACAAATAACGAGTTTAACGCCGGTTTTCAACGATACTAGTACTTCAGCTACACACGGCAGTTCACCAAACCAGTTTTCCTAGACAATATCCAAACCAGTATTAATTAACATACTCATCTACATATGGACGAAAATCGACACATTTTCCAAATGTTCATAAATAGACATGACATGGTACGGCCAGGATTCGAACCTAGATCACCGTGATACATACCCAGCACACCACAGTCGCAGTCGATTTTTAAAAGAAATAGTCCCTGTCTCGGATAACATGATACTATCCTAGTATCATCCCTTCGATTATTAGTGTCAGGGGCAGGTAATCCAGACTAAGTATTCCGCGTAGTCAATATTTCAAAATAGAGTTAAATGCTTTTCAAGATTATTTCTTTTCATTTTATTAAATATAGTCTCTATATTTAAATGCCTTTGCGTTCATCGATGCAAAAAGAAATACGGGTTTTTTAAACAGGTGTTCGAATAGATTAAACGAATTATATCCGGATTAATTAAAATCTTTCTAAAGCATTAAAGCCAACGATTTGTGCTTCAATACCATTCCTAGAAAACTTAAGTGAACGTTCATTTGAATAAGACTTGTAATCCGTTGTAAAAGGTCAAAATGACTATTCCGGAAAATTATTTCACGTCCGCAATCCGCAGTCAGCACGTTTCCGCGTTTTTGCCACCATTTAAAGAGTGTTTTTCGTCTGTTTTTAGACAGTTTTCCGTTGTTCACAGGTGCCTATTAACACAGTTTAGACTGTGTTTATTTTTGAGAGTATGATAGCAAAAGAAGGCATGAATTTATATATACGTGTATATATCGTACTACATGTATGTTGTATATATTATGCCCCGGTGGGTACACGTGTTGACTACGTACAGGTAACACAAGAATTATATTTAATTGATGTTTCAAATATTATCAAGCTTTACCAATAAATTGTTAATTACAATACGAAGCGCCGATGAAAACTAGAATTGATTTGGTGTTATGTACAGCGAAATTACTGAACTTAAAATTCGCCCGTACTGTTATTCAAATTTTGTAAACATTCTTTAGTGTCATCGCGTTCGTTTAGAAGATACGTAAAGGAACAAGTTGGTGTTTACAGGCCCTCATTTTCTGACGCATTGCGTCTTTTTTTACCCGCATGATGCGCGTACGTGGTCGCACGGTCATGCAAAGCTAAGCTCTCCTGACTGTCTCCTCTTGTAAGTACGATATATTTTTATTGTTGTCTGGTGTGGTTGCACCTTTGAGTTATTGTCTATATTTTCGTCTGTCTGCAGTCAGAATGAAAAGTTTTAAGACGTATAAATTTTGCTGTTACGGTTATATTTTAGTATGTTGTCCCTATTAGCTAACATAAGTTTTAAGAAACAGGTGGATGGCCATGATCTTGTCCGAGGTAGACAGAGGGGGGAATGTCGTTTGCAAAGGAATATTGAATGTGGGCTATTGAGGATAGCACCCGTTAGTTGGAATATTCTTAGTGTCTCTAGAAGTTTGATGCGAATGTTTCCACCTTGCCCATCGTCTAAGAGAAACAGGAAGACTTGTCGGCTGACCACGATCGATTCATAATCATTTTTCATGAATTTAAGTGTACGGATGTAAATATCCGGCATAGCAGAAATCGTCTTCTAGAGAGTCTAATTATTGAAGTGATAGCTGTGCTTTTTTATCGTAGAAGAAATTTGGCATCCCGGTGTAACGTTTTCAAGCTCCCCCCTTTTCAGGTTATCCTCCCCCCGGTAACATTAAAACGTTTTCAAATTCCCTCCCCCGTTTTAATAATCCCTGCCCGGTAACTTGAAAACGTTTTCAAACGCCCTCTCCCCTATGTTGATTCTTTATGGCAAAAACGTTTATATTTCAGCTAGGTTAAAATTCATACTAAATGATTCACAGTCAACATGCATGGTTTATTGACATATATACCCATATTTCTAAACTGAATTTACGCAATAATTATATGAAGCTATGGAAATTCTATTAGGGTCATGGAGAATATACAACTTTATTCAACTAATTAACAAAAATGCAGGACCTGACCTTAGCAATCCCACACTTATTTGTGTTCTGAAAACCAACAATAGTTAATTGTTTTTATCTATTTTTTTGTCAAAATGATTCAGGACTGCAAACGTATTTGCGCAATTACGCTCATAGGATTCATAGTGTCTTCAGTCATCACAGACGTATAATATTTACATTCTTTTTTGAATAAGATATTCAATACACTCGCATAAATGTTTTACAAACATTTTGTAATTAAGGGAAGTAACAAATGATAAAAATATCAGTAATTATACGGGTTGTTTCCCTTATATAAACTTCATACGATGTTTACCATTAAGTCCCGCCTTGGGGCGTGTCTTTAAAGTGCATTTGTTAAAGAGCTAATTCATAATCATCTTTTACGGCTAATTTTATGTCGTATTTTTTCTGCGTAATTATCAAGTCTCTTTCAGTGTGTAATATATTACTTATTTGGATGCAAATGCGTGATTAACTCTGGAAACATTTGGATTTTCTTGAACTACTTTTTTTGTATCACATTATTCATGCGCTGATCTTTCAGTCGTCTTGTCTCATTGACAAAACAGTGTAAAAGTGGAGAAGTATGGACGGACGCTAATCTTGTTTTGAATTTGGATTGTTAAAGAAATTCGCGAAATTTTGTTATGGATGTTTGTGACAATGGGTAAGGATATAATAGTGTGATTCTGTCTTACGGATTCTTGATCTTATTTGATTGAAGATCTTTTTAAAAAAGTTTTTAAACAATATTGTAGTTACCTGTAAAATAGCATTACCGGTAAATTAAGTGGGTGGGGTACATCTTACCTGTAAAGTTACTTTTCGAAGTTTCGAAAAGTTTGTCAGAGTGCATAAATTGTGTTTTGGATTACACAACGATGGACTTATACTTATTCAATGGTGTCGGATTTTATTGGTGAATAGATTGGTATTTAATTGAATTAAAAGATGTTCTTTAAATGCACTTTGAAAGTGTCGTCTGCTCTTTTATTTAGTTCACCTGTGATCATTAACGGATTCATTCGTTAATGCTATTGTCATTGTATATGTTAAGTGTGTTCATATTTATATCTTTAGGAAGTTTTATACAAAATCAGTGTGTGCTTTTTTAGAAATTTATTTAAAATATATTAGAATCAACTTCGGTCTTCACAGAAACTTAAAAGATAAAGGTTTGAGTACATGTATACATGTTCATATTAATTTATTACATTGCTGTATGCTGTCTGTCATAACCAAGGTATACCATGTTTTGATTTATTCAAAGCAATCATATTTCATTCAATTGGATATACTGAAGATATATTTAATAATAATTTTTAAGTCTGTACCAGTTGTTGCTTTGTCCTATTAACTAACAACTGAAGCAAAACACTTGGCTTCTGGTGCACTGTTTATAGGCTGAGTTTGTGACAGTGTTAAATGATATGTAAGCCTTGGGCTATATTTTGAGGTGGTTTTTGTTATAAATGCACATAAATCTGAATAAGCGTAATGCTGTTTTGTTGTCCTTTTTGCATTTCTTATGCCTTGTAGCCACATTTGGTCACTAAGTATTATATTTCACACGATGATTCATTTTTGTCTTAGCAGTGGTACATAAATACAGTATTTGTATTATATGGTATCAAATAATTGTTTATACTGGTTTTGTTTCTGACGTTTTCATGGAAGTTAAACTGTTATCAGTATTTTAAAAAGTCTGGTCTGAATTTTATAAATAAGATATTAATTGATTAAAATAGATCTAATATTTACATATAGATGCATTTGTATCTTGCCTTGTACCATGCTAGTTTTGCATAATTATTATAAATAATCTCATCTGTTTTATTTATTGTTGCTTTTTTTGGTAAAAAGAAATGATATTCAAATGTTTGGTGTCCTATCAACAAACATCTAGACTTTGTGTTTGATTTTCTGTGGAACTGGCGTCTTGCTTTATTGTTACAAATTCAAGTCAGACACTGGATTCATATGTATGGGAGCATTAATTGAATCAGGCCTTTTCATTTATATCATTGTAATTGGAATGACTAGTTGCCAAGAATATGTAGCCAGTAAATGCAAGTTTATTATCTAGGTGAAAGCCATTTGTTGCAGTGAATATTCTTACAAAAATGTGAGACTTTTTGCTATGTAAGTCTTAAAGCAATATATGTTTTAAAGTCTAATTAAGTTTTACTTTCCTATCAATGTTAAAGTCAACTTTTCCCACCTCACAGATGCACTAAAACTGTGAAATAATTTCCAAGTGAGTATAGAGGTCTATCACAAGTAACACATTTTCCTGTGTCCCTGAGGAATTAAGGAAATAATTCAAGATTGTTGAAACTAGTTTCTTCTTGAGTGTGAGTTTTACCTTTTGGGTGTGAAATTACAGAAAAGAAGAAATGAAAACTTCAAAATGAAAGGCAAAAAGTACTGGCTTCAACAGATTAAGTTTTATTTGATCAGTGAAAGGCTGAACTGGGTAGATATTGTATAGCACTTGCTTGAATTCAACGTTTTAAGTATTCCTGGACTGCTTTTTGATACACTCTGACATTGAGTGATGAGGTTGTCATGGAATAATATCACCCTAAAGTTAAATATAGCTTTTATTGATAGGAAGTTTTTACTGTTTAGTGTTATCATTGATTCTTCAAAAGGAACTGGTTTAAAACATACTTTACTATGATCAAAAGTACTTGTTATAGCTTAAGTAAGTTTCCAAATACAGTACCAACATAAATTAGAAAGTTATATAATATATACATAAAATCAAACCTGTTAACTAAGGCCACTCTTGGGAAAGACAAAATATGGCCTTTATATGGTCTTTATTCTGAGGTCATATTCTTCTAAATGATGACAGTTTGTAAGAGAATGACCTTTATTCACAGGATGGCCTTTATTCAGAGCTGCTGTAACGTACAGGGCATTTTTTCCTTCTATTAGAGAGGCTGAAATTTAGTTACTTCCCAATTGTACAAAGGCTCCTTTTTCCAATTTTGTGAAAGCAATTTCCCAAAAATACAATGCTGAAAATCCCAGTTTGATGAGATATGATTCTCCCTTTAATCTACTTCTAACCTTCTGTAAATGTAACTTATATTATGTAGCATCATGTATTGAAATTTTACACAATTATTTCTTATGAAAAATTACAATTGTCGATCATCAAAGGAGTTTTCTTAATTGGACACTGCACAACTTAATTGTCTAACCTTTTGCCAATTTGGTGGAGAAAATAGCACTCAATGTCATTATGAATTACCCAAATCCCTGGGTCAGTCTTCAAATTTAGCACCGGACCTTGGACCAAGTCCTCCAAAATGGCCATTGGTCCAATAAAATTGAAAAGGTCAGTGGTCTGAAGGTCCAGTAATTTCTTAGTGATAATTTTACTATTTTTTCAGAACAAAAAATGAAATCTTTTATACTATTTCACTCTAGAAAAATATGTCTTTTTTAGTCTAATCATAAGAAATTTTGTATGTACTCTTTTTGGTCCAGTAAAGTTTGCATTTTCACTGGACCAAAAGTCCAGTACTTAAATTTTTTTCATGAAGACTGAAGGCCCCTTCCCAATTTTTGGAATTTGACTGTATTATAAAACATGCATTTTGCTGACACTGCATATATTGTGAAGTATGGTAAATTTATGGTAATAAATCAGTGAAAGCTCTCTCTCTCTCTCTTTCACTCTCTCTGGTTAGGATTTATGGTATTATTTTGTTGACTCAGTGTTGGAAAATATTTAAACTACAAAATTAATTATTCAATTAATAAAATTTGTTATTTGGTTATTAATCATAATTGTTATTAGTCTAAATTTCAAATCTGCTTTCAGTTTGATCTAATGGTTACTTCAATGAGCAATTTGATTAAATTCAATATGATTTATTGAAATATTAGTTGTGAAAATATTCCTTGTATTCAATGTTGTTGTATCATGACTTTATTATGTTTATTTATAACCAAATATTTCTAGTTTATAAAGTATTATGCTTATAAAAAACTCATGAATTGCTTCTTAATTGATGTCATTCCAAAGTTTATAATTAATTTCTGTTGTTCTTAAAACCTTGAGATAGTATTGCATGTTATCTTGGCTATCAATAAGCTGCTTTGTATGATAATGTCTGTATCTTCTCAGTGTGGTAGCAAATATTATTGAGTGTGTTGAATCTAGAGTCTATTTAAGATAAGGTTATTTGTTTATTAGAAATACCGTATTAGGTAACATATTGAGGGTTCAGCGCAACAGTGTCGTAACTCATATTGAAATAAGAACAAGTTATGACAGTGTTGTGCTGACTGAGCCCTCGATATTTAAGATTATTTAACCATTTTGCAAGAATTTAATAACTTTGTGTGGATTGTGTTGTATTAGAATATGATATTTTACATTTGACCACAGTTTAATGAAATAATTAGACCTTTCCATTTTGTGTTTTCTTTTCCTAGAGAATTATTACTTTTGGGTGAGAAATCAACGTAAGCCTATATTGATCACTGATTGTTTTCAGGCCTCTGATCACTGATGCTAAGTTTTTCTCTCTAGGAAAGCTCTCATTTTTTTATCGTGAAATGTTCACATGTTCAGTCAGTGACCCCACTACTTAATTTCATTTTGTTGACACTTTAATGATGATTTTTTCAATGATCATTTCGGGAGTTTTTTCATTTCCAACAATTTACATGAATTAAAATACAATTGTCTCTGGTTTTAATACACTGAGAAAATGAATTCTTATGGAATGGTTGACAGTCTTACTTTCATTCACTGTAGTCAAGCCATCCTTGAAAAATTGTTGGATTTTGGTTTCTCGACCAGTTGATCTAAAAATTCCCTACGCTAAAAAAACTTTTAGCGATTTTGACAGAAACATAAATCCCCTTTTAATTTATGATGACATCATTATGGTATTTTATTGATTGAAAATAACTTTGCATTTTAATAAGTATTTTTTAGAAATTTTGCCAACTTACTATAATTGGTTAGCAATTAGCTCATAATTGATTTCTAATAAGATCCTTAAACAGGGTGCTATGTTTTTAATTCCAATACAGGATTATAAGATATTTTACTGAAGTTAAACATATATGGGTTAATTTGTGTGTAAGTAATTACTACAGAATTTCCTGTCAATATGTTAATTTTATCGGTATCATAAAGAATAGGATGATAAATTACTGCTACACTCGGTCATCATGGTATTAAGATATTTTTATTGTTACTATAACACTTCAATATAATCCAGTAAAAGTTCCCAGGATTTTGCCTACAAGCTGGTTTTGCGTCTGGAAAGGTCATTTTTCCAAATCATGTAAATCCAGATAGAATTTGGGGGTGTACTCCTTATCTCAGGTGGTTGGATGCTGATAATGTCAGTAAATACTTTCTTGCCAAATTTTAAGTTTTTTTTTCTTCAAATTCCCACCTTTTACCCCTGCACTAATTATAAGTCTTATTCTTATGATAATATTATGTTTTGATAATGGTTCTACTATGTTCCCAAAGGACTATCAATATGAAAGCTAAGAAGTGTGTAAATATTTTTTGGATCTAGTCTGTTAATGTTACAAAATATGTGTTTTATTCCCTTTTAAGCTTTCTCAATACAGTGTTTAGGTATTATCACTAAAATTTATAGTATTCTGTTTAAAGTATCTTCACTTATGTAGGTCAGTACTTACATACATTTAAATTTTGAAGTGTAGTTTTCTCTGTTTGAACTTCTTGCGTTGTCCTGGTCCTAGTTGCAGATAGTTATTCAAAAAATGTTTTATCTTGTACAGGTAACAACACATGCTGTAATGTATAGACTATATATTACAGCATGTGTAGTTAGCAGTTAGTACTAAAAGGATTTTATAAATTTTCTTCATTTTTTTCCCAACTAATACCAGAATTTGTTATATATTTTTCACATTTACATATCTTTTGGGTCTTCTTCCATTCTCGTATATATATTGCTATTTCAATGGTCACTTAAAATGAATTCAAGTACAAAGGGAGCTCTCATTCAATATTTGAGTGAGATTGACAGGTACCGTTTTATGCGGTCATAAGTTTGACTAATCAAAATGCTTCTGTTAATAATAATTGTTGTCAGGTATGAAAAAATAAACTGAAATCAGTGTATCAGCCATTTAAAGAGTGATTCTTTGGTATAGGAATTATTTTGCTTGCAGTGAAATAGATTGCGGACTTGTTTTGATACAAAACATTCTTACTGATTGATTTCAATGCAAATATTTTCATTTCTTTTGAAAACAAAAATAAAGACTTGTTTACTCTGTTAGGGTCAATCGCTGTATTGATGAATGTTATTATTTTCTTTTTGTGGTTTGGTGTTGTGTATTGATTGGTATAAAAATAAATCATATATATTCCATTATGTGACTGACCTGGAAATAGTGTTTGCTTTATATTGCACCATACTATTCAATTCAGTGTTTTATGCGGACTTTCCACCCTTATTGATCATTGTTTCCTGTTATCTCCTGCTGCAATTGTCATGCTTATAGCTGTGATCTGGTGTCAGGCTTAAAAGGCTTGCACCTTTGTTTTAACAATACCAGGCATGAGGTTTTATTAAAGACACAGTCATTATTTTAGTTAATTTTTAGTTTTGTAAAAATAAATTGAAACTGAACTTAATTAGTATTCTGTGCATTATCATTAAGAAATTGTTGAAACACCCCTGGTCATGAATGCAACATCAGCAGAATGTGTGGAAGCAGTGTACTTAAAATGAGTTGAACTAAAATGATTTTAACATGCTTCCTTAGTACACAGTTGTCATTTCTTTGTTGGACCAGATTGCCCCACAAAAAATCTCCCACAGTCAGCAAAGGCCGACTAATTGTTCAGGACACTTTGTGTTGGGAAAACAATAGAACTAGAATGGAGCAATCACATTAATTTAACTTTCGCAACATGCCTATTTTAGTCTTTTAATTTCTGTGCACCAATTGACTTAATTGACAATAAAGTTCATGAGTGCTTTAATTAATTGAAGTAGGTGTTTCACTTCAAGTTCCTACGTCATTATTTTATAAAAGATTGTACATTAATTGTATATATTGACATATATTAAGACAGGCATAGAATATTAATAGAAACTGTATTCATTATGAATATGTAATTATAAATTCATTTCTTCATTAACTATCAATTAATGATACTGAGCTATATACCATATACTGTTAGATGTAATAATACCTCATTTAGTATTAGTTGAGCATATTGAAGTATAGATGATGATATGCCCCTAACCTGTCCCCTCGGGGCTGCAGACTATGCTGTGTAAAAAGGATCTTCCCCTGAAGCTGTTTTAGTTGTATAAATAAAGGGTCATATGTAATTTATCATAAAATGATTAATCAATTTACTGCTAGTTTTATTTACTTTTCTGATCATTTATTGACAGCTATTTTATGACACATAATGTAACAGTGGAATTTCATATCCAACCAAGATAGTTTATCTTTGTCATTACACTTTTCTTGTCGTGAGGATTATATATGTTCACTCTATGAGGATTTAAGATAAAAGGTCCACTGTCTTCTTGTTACTTAAGGTAAGAATTTGGACAAACTGAGTATAAGATTTACATAAAAAGAGCTGCTTCATGAGCTATTTTGTTTGTTTCTTAATGACTGCCTTAATTGGTCAAACTGCTGTTGCCACACACACATGGATATACACCTCTATAAACATAAACTACAGGTAGTCATTTTCTGAATATAACATTTCTGTTGGACAATGCCTTTGCATAATTTGGTCTGTACTCTGTATACATGAATGTAAAATCTGAATCAAAATAAATATTGATCAGTATAGGACACAAAATGTTATGATTTGGGTTAAACAAAAAGTTCTGTGTCTTTTATTCAGATCAGATCCTGGTGAAACCATGTTGCTTAAAAATCAGACACTTAAGGCAGTGAGCAATATTCTGTAATAACTTGAAGAAAATGAGAAGAAATTGTTATTTTCTGTGTCTTTTATAACAATGGAATGAATTATTTCCTTGGTATCAGAAGCTCTTAGCAAATTGCCTCAAAATCTGAGACTTTTACACCGTCATCCAGCTACAAGACACTTGGTTAATTTGAAATATGATTATATATCAGGAAGTGACTCTTCAGCTGTTTATTCAAATAAGGTAGAAAAATGTGTCTGTATTTCATAAGTAAATTTCCTTATTGTTGTTATTTTTGTTATTTTTTGGATTTTTTCCTAACAATGGTTTAAGTATGTTATTGTATAGTTTTGTATCAAGTCTATGTATACACTTCAGAATAATACAGGTGATATTATAATGGAAGATAAACTTGATTGAAATATAATGGAACAGAATTGTGTAGGCGGGTAATGAAGAGCATTTTGAAGAGTACCATGTACAAGCAGATCTAGAATAATTTGTTTACATTAAAGGAAGAATTTCTTAATCTTATTTTTGTCTATGAGTGTAATATAGTGAGAGAACTGGGTCTTGTTAAGGTTAATGATGGCTTTAAGATGGTAAACTGCTATATAATGATGATTTAATGATCTAATGAATGTTTGATCAAGATTCTTTGCTAGTGTAATTTGTTAATGGGTTTGTTTGCATGGAGGTTATCGGAAATTATTTAGTCTTAGTGAAATATGGTATGTAGTTTACCAGTCAGGGAATCCAGAATTTTGGGCTTGGTCTCACTATGTGTTTATATTCAGCAGTCTTTGAATTAATTTTTTGTGACAGGTTTCCCGCCTATATACTTTATGAAGGAAACTCTCTAAAACTAGGTTGCCCCCCAAAAGACTTAAAGAAGGAAAAAATCCTTTCGGGCAGGGGGCAACCCACTAATTCGTAGACTGAATATTGTGTTTGATGGTCAATCGGGGAGATATGAATACAAAAAAGTAATAGTAGTCTGGACTTACATAGCTATATTATGTACCATCCAATGGAATGGTAATGAATGAAAAAATTCATACGACACTGATGATAATTTTGAATTCAATGTTGCATGTTAAATTGTTATTGCATACATGCCATCTTTGCTGTCTGCTTGTTTATTTATATCTGCATCACCATTACATGCTATGATTTCTATTCCAGGAGATGAGCAATGAATTTAAAGATGGCAAAGGCAGTCCGATGGACAACAGCATGGTCAAAATGGTTGATTTGGATTACTACATTCTCCATAGCAACCGGTACCATGGCAACTGCAGAAACCTTCTCTCTAACAGATCTGGAATTTACGCAAGATGTATACAATGCAACAATTTCAGAAAACTCCCTAGGAAAAACATTTGTGACTCCTTCAACAAAAATGGGGATTTATTTACCAGAGGATGTACCTGTCACAATAATGTATTATATAATGAACTCAGATGAAGATCTGTTTAAAGTGGAAGACCTTACAGTAGGAAACTTTAATTTTTTGTTGATCCGAACACATTCCGGAAGTTACGGGAGATTGAATCGTGAATTTAGGTCTGAATATCGTTTACAAATCAAAGCTGTTGCTGAAAGTGATGGTGTAAGCTATGAAACCTCAACAAATGTGATAGTGTTTGTCACTGATTTGAATGATTTGCAGCCATTATTTGACCTTAACTTCTATAATGTCACAGTAAGCGAAGACACACCATTGCATGCTAGCATTGCTCGAGTGTCAGCATATGATGGTGATGAGGGCATTAATGCTCAGATATATTATAGCTTTGCTGATGACACAATTAACACATTTGCCATCCATCCAACAAGTGGGGTAATAACACTCACCAGAGATCTTAACTACTACCTTCAAAAGGAATATAATCTTGAAATCCTCTCAAAGGACAGAGGACCGGAACCTCAGCAACTGAGAAAAAGACCAGCAAAGCTGCAAGTGCATGTATTACCAGTGAACTTCTTTGCTCCTGAAATTTCTGTGAGAAAACTCTCAAACATAATAGAACCTGGTAAGAATGACATTGTTCTAGCAATTGTGAATGTTCTAGACAGAGACATCAATACCTTTGGTATGATACAATCTGTCGAAATTGTTGATGGTGATTTGAATGGTTTTATAACACTGAAGAAGGAAAAAGATGGGGAATTTAGAGTTATTCTGAAACCTACAGACAATTTTCAAGTGCCAACCCCTGGATTTAATGTGACCTTGAAGGCAACAGATAAGGGTGTTCCTTCACGCTCTTCAAATTCATCTTTTTATGTGAGTGTCTTTGATACCAGTGTGATTCCAAAATTTTCACACTCCCTTTTCAATGTTACAGTGGAAGAAATTGCTCCAATAAATACACCTCTTGTATTTGTAACAACCATATTTTCACAAAATCACTTTGATGTAAGATACGAAATTGTTGATGGAAATGAAGACAATATGTTCAAAATAAACCAAATATCGGGTCTAGTGTCTACCTCAGCTCAGTTAGATTCTGAAAAATTGTCCAACTTTCAGCTGAAGGTAATTACCTACGATGCAGTTCATAAGCATCACATTAACAGTGATTCGTGTATTGTGAACATCATGGTACTCGATAATAATGATAATGAGCCGAGGTTCAAAATAATTGACAATGTATCTGAAATCTATATCCAGGAAAATCTACCTGTTGGTTCTAGTATATTTTCTATTGATGTGATAGACAGTGACAAAAATGACAATGGGAAGGTGAGCTTCTCGATAACCAATATACATGAAGTGCCATTTGAAATTGAACCATTTACAGGCGTTATCAGAACAACGGCAGTTTTAGACTATGAAACAATGCGGCTCTTATACAAGCTGAATATTCGTATCTCTGATTGGGGTGCACCATTTCCTAGGGAGAATGAAATGGTGTTTAAGATAAATCTGCAAGACGCCAATGACAATGAGCCCTTCTTTGAGAAAGAAAGATGTTCTGGATACATATCTAGAGATGCCCCTTTAAACACACAAATTGCTTCAGTGCCAGCTATTGACTTTGATGTCAATGACATCATTCAGTACACAATTATTGCTGGTAACCATGACTATTGTTTTACAGTACACCACGAGACAGCTGCAGTCTTTCTTAATTGTTCACTCAGGGATGTGCCCGAAAAGAGGCGTATTCTTCGTATTATCGCCAAGGATGGTTCCCACAATTCCAACCCGATAGACATTGAAATGGAACTAGTTAATTCTCGTCGTAATGATCAGTTATCAAATAGTTTGGTTAACATTCAATGTCAGAGTACAAACATTTTTGATAGACTTCAGGAACTGGTAACAGAGTCTAGAAAGAATAATGCTGTAACTGATTTTGGCATCGAGGAAAAACCAGATCCAAGACGTAACTCCCCTCCTAAGTTCAATGCCTCAGTACCTAAAACATTACAGGTATCAGAAGGTTTAGCTGTGGGTTCTGTCATTGCCAAAATGGAAGCTTTTGATTCAGATGAACTGTATGATGGTAAACTTGTGTATGTGATAAAGTCTGGGGATATAGGTGGGTGTTTTAAAGTAGATATGTATACTGGTGGGCTGTTGATCATGTCAAAGTTGGACAGAGAACTGCGGGATGAATACACTCTAGTTATAGAAGTGTCTGATCTTGGAACTCCGTCTTTATCAGCAAATACTACTGTAACCGTAAAAATTCTGGATGAAAACGACAATGCTCCAAAGTTTGACCAGGATTTGTATTCTACAAAAATCTCTGAAAATATCCGTGTCAATTCAACTGTCACTCAGGTGTCAGCTTCTGATGCTGATCTTGGTAAAAATGCTGAGATAACCTATACTATTGTGTCAGATACTGATCATTTCTATGTAAACCCTGTCAATGGAATTATTCAAGTTAATAAGCCACTCGATCGTGAGCAACATCCGGTGTATACTGTATTAGTTCGGGCTTCCGATACGGGCGACAATCATGTAAGTCTCAGCTCAACTGCAACTGTTTTGGTGAAACTCGACGATATCAATGACGTTGTCCCAGAATTCACTCCTGACCTTTACCATGTTAGAATCAGAGAAGATTTGCCTATTGGTGCTGTGGTAACTGTGGTTACTGCTGCTGACACTGATGAAGGTAAAAATGGTGAAGTTACTTACCAGCTTGTTTATGGAGAGGATTACTTCAGGATTGATTCAGAAACTGGTGTAATCAGGATCTACAGAAGCTTGGATTATGAATTTCAACAAGTTCATAATATCAGTGTTCGTGCTCAAGATGGTGGAAGTCCACCATTAGTATCAGTGTGCTTTATAAATATAGAAGTTGTGGATGTTAATGAAAATTTCCAAGCTCCAGCTTTTGAAAACTTCTTTGCGCATGGATACGTTAATGAAAATGAGCCAATGGGTACGACGGTCATGTTCGTTAAAGCCTATGACTCTGATGGTGATGGAATTATTTACTCCATTCGTGATGGCTCTGGTCTTGGTCGATTCTCCATAGATAGCAATGGTATGTATATCTTCATTGGTGTGAAATGAGACAGAGAAGGTTATTTTAAGTCTTAGAAATTCAATTCTCTGTCCAGATATTTCTCCAGCAGACTAGTTAAATTCAGTATGTTTAGAATAGGAATTCAGTGTTCCATTGTCATTGATTTCCTAATAAAATGACCTCATTAAAGTTAATCATGGTCTATCATTATAGAGGGTCATAAAATTTGTACCATTAAACTGTAAATAGTCTATTTAACCTGGGGCCCTGTAGCACGTTTAATATTTTTCTTTTTGAATGGATTTATTCTTTGTACATATGGGTTCATTCACCTGTTACTCTTTCAAAAATTATCGTTTTATTTTGTGAACAGATGAAAATATTGAAATCTCCTGGTTTATTTTTACTTCAATGGTATAAAATCCCTTGTATTAATGGAAGTCTTCATGTACAATTGTGTATTATAGCGTAAATAACGGCTTAACTAACGCCCGTGTGCGTATCATATTATAAAGGGTCTTTGAATAGTTTATAATTTCACCTGCTACGATGACTAAATTCTACAACATGTAACACTACATTTAATCAAAGAGTGCTTTATTTATTGTGTATATTTCTGCTATAAGCAATGTGCTAAATTAATGTTTTTGTGATTTAGAGTACTATTCAATCTTTGAGCACTTACCTATTAGTATTACTTCAAAATAAAAACATTTATTCAATCTATGAGCACTAAATTATTACTGTACTTTTGTGTTCATATTTATAATACATAATAAATAAAAAAAAAAATAAAAAAATTATGTAAATGTGTTAGTGTAATAAAATACAAAAATGTAATATCATCAGACACTCTACCAATGTTTGGTTCTAAATAACATTTTGTAATACTTGTATGTCTCGATTTTAATACTGTCCTTGAACTGGAGGCTTATAGTTTGTACTGCTGTAATAGTTTTACTAATATCATACTTCACCAATTTTATTTGTAGTTTTAAGTCTAAACTCAGGTTTTTTGTGTGAAAACATTATTATGTATCTTAATCTGAATTCTTAATCTAAATCTATGAATAAATGAACTTGCAACTGGTACAGTTGACATAATCTGCAGGGAATGGATCTCTTAAACTGTTATTTTAATCAAAATATAGCATCCAAACTTGTTGACTTGCAGTTACTGTTATTCTTAATGCTGTTGAGCATTTAATTGAGTTTTAATTGCAGGTTGTTAATGCTTATTACTTAATAAAACTTATCATAATGAGTTGTGCTTACCTAAATGTTTGGCGGCAATTAGCTGACAGCAAGTGCCTTGAATTTTGTTAGATTTCTTTTTTTTGATAATTGCTTATTTACATTTCACCTTCACACCTGTTTGCGTAATGTAAAGGACACCTTTGTAAGTATACCTGTCATATTTTGGTGAAATTTTTATCAACTGATGCATCAATTTGTGAGATATTGTTCAGTAGAGCATACTCTTGAGTCTTCATTATGAAGGTGTATGACAGTGCTCTTCAGATTGGAGGTATATTTTATAAATCATTTGTTATGAAAGAAAATACCATATGTTAAAAAATAAAGCTCACAAACAACCCATATGTCATTTATGTAGCTCAGATTTGCTATTTCCTGTTTTTTCCTGTTTTCCAAAACATTTATCTAAATATAATTCAGTGAAGAAAAGTTTTTAAGATTTCACTTATCTTTACCAGTGTAATTAGATTGAAATAAATATAAAGACGAGATGTCGCTTGTACAATAGTTCTAAACTTTGAGTTAATGCTAACAAAACAGACCGTGAATGAATTATTCCATGATATACTGTGTTACGTGAAGGAGAGTACAATACAATACATGATATATTTCCCTGTTTGTCCTCAATTTTCTCTAATTATCCTCTAGTATGGTGATTTATGTGAAGTTTTTTTTCAGTTCAGGAAATCGGATAGGCCCCTCTTAGGAATCATCAGCCAGGTCACATTTCACTGGTATATGAAAAATAAGCAATTATTTTTTAGCGTAAATCTTCATAGTACTGACAGGTTTAGCAGTCAGTCTTGAACTCTGACCCTTAACACCTGGTGGACTGGCTTTAACTAACACTTAATAACATATTGATCTTTCTGTCAAAAGAATTGAACCTTTATAATGATCTCTTAATTTTGAATAAACATTGAAATATTGAAAATTATACAAAAAGTTGTCTGCCTGTTGGTAATTTAGAAAGCAAGATATTGTCAATCAGCTAATATCTTGGTCTTTAATAATGCAGGGCGGTGTGTGTGTGTGTGTGTGTGGGGGGTAATACCTAAATGTCTCTGTCATGATATTAACTGCTGAATGACAAAAGCATGCATCATTTTTTGATTCTATTAAAACTTGCCTGTTCATCATTTTAGGCTACAGAGCTTAATTGTTACAATAACTTGAAAAGGAAACACGAGGCTCTCCTTTATTTAGATTATAAATTGTTATGTCATTTTAATTCATATTTTATGTTTATATGTTTATGCCTGGGTTTGTTTTATTTGTATGAATAGCAAAACTACAGCCAGATGTCTGCATTCTTTCACAACCTTGTCTGTTACACCAAGAGGCAAGGTTCATTAATGACATATGCGTTATCAGGACATTTTGAACCCTCTCACTACTTTTTTCATGGCAGTCATTTTAACCTTTAAAAATGTTGCTTTTCATTGAAATGTTGCTGCCTAAGGGAATTGCTGTTTATCAAAAATGCCTACGTCAGCAGCTAGTATTAGAATGTCATACAAACAGTATGGTAGGTCTGTATAGAGTTAGGCACATGAACCACACCATTCAAATATACTCTATTATAAGACTTAAAGTATCATGTTTCTGTACACTAGGTTCTTAATTTGACCTCATGTGTCACTTTTTATACCTAATAAGCCATACTCTGTGTTTTTGCCATCTCATTTATTTCAATATGATCCAATAATGATAGACTTGTATCCTGCAATTTTAACATTGATTTCATTTTGTTACAATATGAAAGATGAGACGAATGAGGGACCCTACACCACGATTTTTATCCATGAAAGCATTTTGAATGACATTGAAAATGCTATGTTGACAAATGATGACTTTAAAATTTAGAATTTGTTTTTCATTTTGTGTCTTTCATTAATGTTTGTGAAATTATTCTGTTACAAAATTATGTCTTAATTGTTCACAATAGACTGAAATTAGTGCAAGGCAGGCAATTTTATAACAATTCTTAGAAATATTGATCAGATGTGTAGCTGACACTATTTTGGGTTTTCTTCCTAGGTCTACAAATAGAAATAATTCTTTCTCGGTTAGTAAACTTTCTATTCCATGTATTCTGTGTTAAGTTACCCTTCATATACTAAATGTGAAAATCGGTCTAAGGAAAGCATGTTTTGGTTTTGTCTTTGTATTTTGCAAGCTTAGTGGCTTAAAGTAAAGAAAAGCATTACTTTGCTGAATCATTTCTCTAAGACCTGAATTATTATTAGAGATGTTAATTCAAACATATTTGACAGTCATGATGTTTATTTTAAGTCCAGGGGGTAAAGTGACAGATTTTATCATAGCTAGGGGTTGAGTTCTGAAAGAGATAAATTGAAATTTAGTGGTAAATTACTGAATAAAACGTAAGGTTGACAGAATATGGCATTCTGTTGCAGACTGTCAATTAAACACCGTTGGGTTTTTTACCTGTTCCTTTGGGGTTTTCTGAATTAAAAGATAAAGGTACACAAGGACAGAATGAAACAAGTTTCATACTTGAATTATATTTTATCTTGAGAATTTAAGCATTAGATAGCAAAATTATTATGCAACGGAATACGACTTTTGCTTACTAGCGTCTAATTGTAAGAACATTTCATAATGTGTCATGCTAAGATAAGATCGCATTATAATTACTGGTAGATCTGGGTCAGATACTTCTCTGAATGGATTATGTTTCAAACAATTGATTTATTTCAAATAAAAGTGTTTCAATTTGTATGTAGGTCATTATGGTACAATTATTCATTGTTAGTTACATTGTCATTTAAAGAGAGATATGTGAAAGCTTTACAAAGAGTGCATGAAAATGTAACAGTGCCTGTAACCTTCCCTAGAATATATATTATATAGAAGACTTCACTTCCATTAAAGCAAAATCTTCTAATGCATTGGGGCAGATTTTAAGTTTGAAATACATTATTTATATAGAGGAGTTAAACATTAACTGGTTCGAATTTCTCACAATGTACTGTGCGATTTCAAATTTGATAACAAATTAGGTCAAATTTGTCTGTGCTCGTCTGGAAACTCTATTCCATGTTAAAACATTAAATGTGCAATCAGTCTATTCTGATCTATAAGTTCACAAAATCCTACAAATATGTTTGCTTTCATACTAGGTTTAGATGCTTCAGTAGGGTTGCAACAAATGATTACCGGTTACAGTGGGCTCATCATCAGATCATGTACTTAGGTTTTCTTTGACATCTATGACAATTTTTTAACTCAGAGTATGTTTTAACTGATCAAAATTGTTCAGTGACAAATTCTCTCCTGACTTCCGTACTGTTTAAAATAGATATAAAGTTGTTTTGAATAAAAGTGAACCTTGAATATTCTAAGTTCTGTATGGAATGTACATGATTGTGTTATTAAGAGCGTTTATATTCCTTTGTTTTATGTTGTCTACTTGCCTTTATTTCTCTGGCTAGAATTTCCTTATTGGTTTATAGGTGCCATAATGTATAATTGTTGTCTATGGTGAGGGTTAAGAGAAGTTATGTCTCATATTTCACTGTCACAGAATGCTTAAGAGAAAATGGCACTTCAGAAGATTCTTTGTTATTGCCTGAGATGAAAATTGGGTGCTATAATGATTGACTTTTGTTGCCATAGTAACACAGTTCTGATGATAGGGTATTGTTTTATGAAAATCATTTATATCATTTTAACACTTAAACACGGTTTAGAGTTCTCATTATGAAGATTGTGAATCTGTGACTAACATGGCTTTTTGCTTTATTGCCACCCAAAATAATGGGGTGGCCATCTGGAGGTGGATGTGCTGAGAATTCAGGGGTAACCATGATGCCAAAACAATAAATGTTCTGAGAAGTTTTCTGCTCCAAAACCTTAGAGATTATTCTGGCTTGCCAATCAAATTGGAGCACAAAGCAGAGATGACTTCAAACCTTGTTAATGTAGTTTTTAGAGATAACGCATCTTAAAACATTGTCATGGTAATTTCTGATAATGTTTGGAGTGAGACTGTATGCACATGTTTGTGGTCAGCTTTTATATTGCGCACTAATTGTGTGCACAACTGCACATGTGGTTACAGGGTTATATACCATTAACATCATAGTCTAGATTAATGAAGAATATCAATTCTGTTTAATTCCCAGTTGATATGAACTGTTGCGAAATTTAGTAAACGATCTGAATTACTGAATTAACGTTATCATTAACATAAATCAAAATTAGTCGGTATATTACAGCACTGTTTATTGCATTTTTATGTACTTTAATTGCAACTATTGGTCACAAACTACATGGTTAAACTGAAATTGTTAATTTGTTAGTCTGTGGCACATAAGAGCTCTCTATGATTGATTAAACATAACAATACCATATTAGGTGACATAAAATTTTCCATTTTCAAATGTCAGACTTTTTTATTGCTTTTTGTTATCACCACAAAATGGTCTCATTGATAACATTACCATATAATTTATATTGCTCTATACATTGAAAATGACTTACAGGGATTCATTGAATTTATTTTAGACTAGACTCAGGTAAAAAGTCTTGTATAATTGGCCTAGCACTGAGCTTAGGATTTTGTTCTATTCAACTTTTGAAAGACACATCTTTATGGCTCATACTGTTTGTAACTCCTACATAATGGAAGCAGGTTCTGTTGGGGATTGAAAAACTCCAGCTGTGGACCTTTGGATATATATTTGCAGATTACAAGTTCTAATATGTGCAATAAATTGTTGAAAACTGATGCCATGGTAACCTGTGGTGTATAAATCTATTGTCTTTTTTTTCTGGAAAATAAAGTATTTCAGATACATGTATTTACATATAGTAAGAGAAGTATAGTAATGGTATAAAAACGTGACTCTTTTGTGATAGAGTACTGAGAAATTAGTGAACATGGTTGATATGTGATATAACAATAAAAGATAGCTTAAGATTAGTAATACATGGCCCATAACTCACAATACCATGGACTGTCTTGTAATTGCACATATTTTTCTTCATTTTTGAAGAAAATAGAACATACTAATTTGGGTGGGGTTTAAGCAAAGATAATGTCTGCTCAGCTGGCATTCTGAATTAATGTTGATGGCAGCCATATTCAAATTGTTATCAGAGTAACCATTGGAGTGTTTGAGCAGCTTCCGTGTTTCCTAAAATCCAACAGGATAAAGTACTGATTCTAGAACACTGAACGATATATTATAAACCTTTTAATGATACCACTAGACATCCTTGTCAAACACTTGATACCATAGTCAAGTTTTAAGTGAAATATTTGGTTCAATCAAGCGCCAGCACATTGAGGAATGTTTTAAATGAGAAACAGATTTTCCTTAACACAAAATTTAAATCAAATTTAACTAGTGGTTTATGAAGTTTATTCTTATTATCAAACAGTGCTAGTTTCTGTTTTATCATTAACCACTGTGTATATGAGTTGAATTAACCAATAAACCAATTAAAATAGGTATGGGCTTGTTGCTGTATGAGAGTGCTGACAGATTGCGCTTGAATAGACTGGAGTCCTATAATCTATCATGTCCAGAAATAAGTTGGAAAATATTTATCCAGCATTTAGTGGTTCCAATAGTTCACTTTCTATATGTCCTATAATTACAAGATTTAAACCATTCTAAGAAAGGTAATTAATTTATGCACATGCATCTTTTATCTTCACTCATATTTGATTAGATTAATAATAAATAATACAGTTATCAAGAGATGAAATAGCCTCACCGGGCTTAAAATGAAATTAAGTTTGTTTGGGGTGCTGTGATCTACTCACAATTTAAATTTGTTTGGGTACTTTTTTTTATCATTATATAGTAAAAAAAAAAAAAATCACCTATCCAGTACTAAAATTCTGGTTCGGAGCACTCCAAACAAACTTATTTTTATTTTCAGCCCAGGTCAAAACAGGGATAGACTAGGGTCCTGTTAGTCAAAGGATTAAGAAAACCAATTCAGAAATAATCTTATCTGGAGTAATTTATGGTCAGTGTTAAAATGTCCAAACCTTGCTGTATATGCTACTTTTCTAATACAATAAAGGCGTTATAATAGTTAATATGATAATATCATCCTTAATTAGAACAATACTGAGGTCATATTTTGGTACCATATATTTCTTGGGAGTCAGATATTGTATTGAATGACAGTTGGCTTTGTATGTTGACACTTCTTATTATTGTCTGTCTGCATGGTGGGATGCAAATTTATACATAAATCTATCATTAACATCTTTACGGTAATTACAAGATCATGATTGATTATTCTGTGATGTCTAAATGTGTCAATATTTCCTATAAAATAAACACCTTCATTTGGCCTCTGGGGATGACACTAGAAGGTAACCTAATGACAAGACTGGTTGACAGATTTTTGCCAAACTGCTAACTTATGTAAGGTAACTACATTACGATTGTGTCACAGTCTGTTACCAGCTTGTCACTACCAATCTTTATGTCCAATAACATATTAAAGTTATTGACTTTTATGCACAATAGTGCATAATGCTTTATTTATTTATGAAAAAGCCCCAATGATTGTATTAAAAAGATAATGTTTTTGGCAGCCTTTCTTACTTGAGAGATTTGCCCAATGTTTTTTTGTAAATTTATCAATGAATACAGCCAGCGTGTCATATTACACAAGAATAAGTCTTTATTTATGACAGTATAAATTTGACGTAATACACAAAACACTAGGGGGGTGTAATAAAAAATCAAGATAAGGTTGTTTAGTAAAATAGATGCATTAAAAGATTATAAACAAGGATATTCAACATTTTTTGCTCAATTTTTTGGGTTAATATATTGAACAAGTTTTGTACCTGAAATAGCCTGAGCAAGATCATAGTTACTTTGTTAAGTTGATCCATATCACATTTTCTGTGTAAATAAACTCTGAAAATTGCAAATAATCCTGTTGAGATCCATGTTTATTTTCTTAAGTTTAATACATGAGACTTTATTTGAATTAAGTATCCTTCCTGTTCCAAACAGTGACTATGACTTAGGATAGACTCTTTTGGATAAGGTACATTAAAAACTTCGAAGTACTAAACCAGAAAAATGGTTGTGGTTTGCAGAGGGTCCAATTAAGTTTTTTCTTTAAATCAGTTAATGATTACGTATACTTTGATCAAACTTGGCATACAATCATATAATTGTATATCGCATTTTGTCCATTATGTAACTTAGTGTTTGAAACAGTTTTTAAGCACTACCCCAAACTGTATGTGGGCAATTGAAGATACGGAGTCTGCCACTAGCCTGAATGTACAATTTCGAGTTCAAGTTCCCTTGCTTGTATAGAAATATACTAGCTCAACTGGCATTGGGCTTGTGGGTTAGAGCAAATACTGCGTTCCTCGTCTAACCTCACCATTGTATGTGCAGGAGAAGTTTCTGCAATGTGAATTTAATGGTAAAGAAGAAATTGTTAGTCCCTAGAGAAAAAGTTTTCTCTAAATTTTAATATAACTGCTATCTTTGAATGTAAATGAATGCAATTTCAAGTTGGTGGAAAAGTTATAATTTGAATTCTGTCAAACCTCTATTGATTGATGTTAATTGTTGTGATTATTCTGTGACTAGTAGACCCACATCAACCTCTTTAATTGGTTTGTTTCAAATGTTAATATTTCTCATTTTAGATACAAAAGTTTTAATTTCTGTGTATTTTTTGTTGGCCATTTAATTTTCAATTCAAAAATCTATTTTTGAAACCGGTTTATGTTTGATCAACTGCGTCTTAAATTAACATCTAATATGTGGGTGTAATTAGCACACTGGATTGAGCTTAGAAATTTGCTACAATGTCTTGAAAAAAATTAATGTGCGATATGAACGTAATCTTACCGGTAATGTAAAACACTTCAATACTTAATTGATGAATTGCTTAACACTTAAGGTGTGTTATTCAGAATTACTGATTGTTTAGCTCTTTAAGGCCAATTCAATTGAAATTGTTCAATGAAGTTTAGATAAGTCTTCATTTTATCCAAATGACTTATTCAGGCATGTAAGTAAATTAGTCAATCAATGACATGAGATTCAGTGAACTGTACAGTCTGGTAAAGATTTGCCGATTTGCAATCATAAGGTCAACATGACTTGGAGTGGTTTCACTTCTAAATCTCTTCTAGACTGTAATTTTAGTTCAGCTTGTGATGGATCAAAGTTTAAATTGACCTTTAGTTTTGTGACTTTAATCCATATCCTGAATTGGTTGCCTTAAATGCCAATAAAGCTTTGTCGTATTTGTACAAAATTTGACTGTAAATTCTAAATCTTGAAATACTCCTCCTGTTTGTTGTATGAGCTTCCTTATCCAAACAGTCTTTTAATGAACTATTTTAAGATACTGGAATAACTAAAATGTACGAATTGGCTGTCTGGAGATTACTTGACTGGTTTGTAAAATTGGGCTAATATCTACTTAAGCATGAATTAAAATTTATGTCATTGATGCCAACTACAACAAATGATGACTTTCAAGTCATTTCAACTACACTATGACACAAGTCTACTGAAGATTACTTAGTGTCAATTTGTTTGACGACACTTGACCAATATGTGATTTGATATCATTTTTAGGTTTATTGCAAAATCTTGTGTGTGTTTTTTTTGTTGGCATTTTGATTTATTTGTAAATTTAAGTTAAAATAAACAGATCACTGAAGCTTAGGATTTTACTACAGTCAGTTATAGACCATTGTATGATGATCAATGACACATACAAACTACCATAGTATATGCTAACAATTTTGAAGAATTTATTTACTTTCTCAAATTGAAATTCAAGTGTAATTCTTGAAAAGGAAATTGTTATGGTTTTTCATAGACATTAAAATTAATTCCGCACACAATAAAACTTTTGATGACTTTTTCCATCCAATAACTTTAATATTCCTTGCTATAAAGTTTGTGTAACCTATCGGCGCATTTCTCAGTTAGTGCTTTTTCTCAAATAAAAGTACAGTTACTAAGTACAACTCTTCTATTCTTGTGTGATTTAATGCCTTAGATAACTTCAATGATTGTGTCCGATGAAGCCTTGGAATGAAGTGGCACATAAGCTGCTCAATATGTATCGTAAAGATCCAGCTGAGCATTATAATTGCGCAACATCGTTCCATGTATATGGGATAAGAAAGCATATTTCTTTCATCTTGGATTTGACTTTACATGTTATATATTGTATGAAACTTCTTTGAGTTGCTTTCTGGTAATAAGTAATCACAATGCATATGTTTTTATATTGTTATACTGTTCACTATTTTTGAATTTCATTGAGCTCCTAGATTAATTGACTTACAATATATTTAGGGTTATATTATTTGAGCCGTCGTTCCATGCATGGGCCAAATTATTTTGATCCGTCACTTTTTAATTTGACTGCTTTGACACACTTCTGCTTAAAACATTTTTAAATCCGATTAAACTTTAGTACATCTGCACACAAGCTTGAGCTCATGAAAAGATCTTTTTAATGTTGATAAATTGATTTTATCCTGAATATCAGAAAGGCTGTTTGGTTGTCGAAATAATCTAAATGTAAACAAGTCAGAGTTGCGACAAAGTTTCATGTGTTTGATTCATGCAAATAAAAACTTTCCTTCTTATACAAAACATGCTTTGACGTGAGATTTAAGGGGGCGAAATACTGGTATGCTAAAAAAAGGATGAAACAGAAGAATTCCAAGTATTTTGATGTGTAGCTAGTCTTCAGTGTTCCATTGGGTACCTTTGAGCATTATCAATATTTTATTATTAGAATTTAATTGGCCGAACTTAAAGCTAGTAAGATATCGGGCTCTTTTAACATTTACATAGACAATTATTGCCATATTGTTTTAGGTATGTCATTTTAATACTGTTCATTGTTGTTGTTTTCCTGGTTACATAATTATTTTTTACCATTTGGCATTTGTCTTTGAGATTGGTTACCAACTTTTGCAGCTTCTTGTGGGAGCCTCAGATCACATACATCATGTTCAGTTGTTTCTGTCATTGATTCTAATTGATCAATGTATTTTGTATTATAATTTATGGTCTAATATGAATACCAAAAAATTGAGTTATTCATTAAAACTGGATGTTAGTAAATTTCAGTTAAGAAAGAGTGTCACATGATATTGTTTAAATGTACTAGGCTGGTTCCCAGTTGCTGATAGCTAATAGTCAGTTTAACCTTGTGTTGGTTGTCATGCAATATGAACAATATAGCAATACCACTTGATGTAAAATTTTATCTAAAGTTTTATCTGTGCAGTGCACAAACAGATTAAAATGTACCCCCTCCTTACCTCAAGGCTTGTTGTAAGATGTTGCAGGTACAAAAGAACTGAGTTTTATCAGTCATGTTGATACCCGACAATCCTAGTGTTTAAAACTTCAGGCCTTGTGTAATAGATAAAGGTGTCCATATCCCTCCTCGTGCTGCCTATTTGCTTGACCTAAAATGGTAGCCATAGCCATACATCTGGAACTAAACCTCCGATGTTTACTTATTTTCAATGGGGTAAATAAACCTTTCAATGCCCCTTTTGTACCTGTTGGCATTCAGAATAAGTATAAATTAGTCCTAAAGAAAAGAAGCAATTGTTATGTAGATCAAAGCGTTTAAAGTAAAGTTAAGGTTTGTAACAACAATTGTTTGTTTTGTACTCACTTTTTGTTTATTTGTTAATTTTACTTCAGTCTTCACACTTTTATTGTGTGATCAAGTGTGGGGTGAAATATGTAATAAATATGCAGAACTAGGAGGTCTTAATTTAAATATTTTTTTAAACTTGAGTCATCATATATGTAGCCATGTGCAGCGTTCTCAATAACAGCAGGTTGCTAGAAAGCCGCTTAGAAATGTGTTTGGGCCGGTTAGGAATCTCAAAAGTTTATATAATATTGCTAGAAAATGCCCGACTCCCCCCCCCCCCCCCTTGCAGGCAGTTAGTCTAGTTTTTGGGCCTGTTGGCCACAAAGTTATTGAGAACCCTGCATGTGTACAGTCTCATATGCTTTACTATCAATTAAAAGGTATGATACACATGAGGCTGCACATTTGCATTGATTTTCATCTGTGTTAGCCTCATTATCATAAAAGTACCTGTTGCATCATTAAAACATTTCAAATATCATGTTACATCAGCATGATGTTACAACACCATGAAAAACCCTTTTTAACACCATTAAAGTGTTGTTGAACTATTTTTTTGTATTACCTGTATACTTATTAATTACATGTGACCCTGTTAAAAGTAAAATCTTTTTAATTATATAAGTTAATTCTAGGGATCTTGCCCCATTAAAAAATTGTTCAAGCCATTTCACTATCTTTGTTACTTTCCATTAGCCTTAATGCTGCATGGGTGGCATGTTATATTATCTTAGATTGTACCCAAGTATTAACTGTTATAAAAAAAAGAGTGTCTTGTCTGATGAATGTAATATTTGTCATGTTTGCTTCAGTGTGGCCCACATGTGTTAAGACATGGAGATGAATTAAATAACAACCATTTATGAAGAAAAAAATGTCTTTTTGACTTATTGTTTATGCAGTTTACGTTATGTCTGACTCCTTAAGTGACGTGACTATGTATATTATTTAGATAATAAATTCAACATAACTTTCATCACATCAGCTTTGTTGGATCAGCAGATACAGAAAATCTTTGCTGCTTAATAAACAACTTATTTATTTTGTTGCTCGTTGCTGCACTAAGCTAAATGGATTCTTTATTTGAAGTTTTAATGGGTTTGCCAATATAAATAAAGATTAAGGTGAACAGAATATATATGATTTGTAAGTCTCCCATTTACCTTATTGTAGATATTGCGCAATAATATTTAATTTCACTTTTTTTTTCTCTATTTGTATGCACCTGAAGTCTCACACTGGTTTTTTTTATTATTAATTGTCAATAAATAGAACTCAGCGGTAACAGCATGGTTTGCATATTTCTGTGTCAGATGTTAATTTTGATTTTAGATAGCTTTATGGGGTGTTTGCCAATATGTTTTCATTCTTTTAAATTTACAGAAAAAAGAAATTGTCTACTGGTAATTTATGCAACTGAAACTGAAATTTGCTGGCTTCTAACCAAAATTTCATAATGTAATTGTGAATATTTGTATGCATGGAGGTTAAAAGATATGCAAATGAGATTTGAATCGTGCCCAATTTACATAGATTGTGTTTGTATATATATAAAGCCTTTTGGCGCCATTTTGTGAATGTTTTTTGTAGGTTTGTTTAAATAATATTTAATATATAACAAAAATATTTAACAGTACGTTTATTACATATTTTATCGGACGTTTGTCATTTGATATCAGACAACCGTCGTGTTGACTGTTTTTTCTGCGTCTGTAGATTTTAATTGCAAATCTTACACGTTTCAATAAATACACGATGAAATATTGAACTTAAATGTATCGATCAACTGTAACTAATAATTAAATTTGTATTGTTAACACCTAAGTATGTATACAACATACTCATCAAAAACAGATTTTTTGATCTTTTGTGATTGATGGGTTGAAATCATTAATGGTTTCAGTGTTGAAATCACAACACTGCTATAGGGGCATTGAATAGGTTTTAAGATTTCAGATCATACGCCTAAAAAGTCATCTCTAGGTACTTAAGTACTGATTTTTATGATGTTGATAATGAACAGGGTTGTAACATGGACCTTAACTGCAAGAAAGTATGTTTGGTAAAAAGCAATATTCATGAAAATAAGTAAGCTAGTAGACGAAAAACAGACTACCACATATTCCATAATAAACACCCCTCCTTTATAGTGCCTCATCACTTTTGAGAAAAAAATATTGTTTTTCTTCCTAAAATCCATTTTAGGTATCCTTTTAATTAAATCGAATGCATACGTAAATATTGTTCAAATGCTGAATCAACAAATAAAATAATAATGTGAGATGTAAAATAACCCTAGGGGTGTTAACTAAGCTAGGTTATATTTGGTAGTTTTTGGTACAAGATTTTGCTTTAAGTATATTGTAGGCGGATAGATTTGTCCTGTGATACTTTAACCATTGCTAATGCTTTAAATGTTTTTCAGCTAATTTAGAAATCTCTTCATCTCTCCACGGTGTGTATGTAAATCATACCAGTTGTTTATGAATAAAACAGTTTGTCTGTCCGTGACCTGTACACATACTGATATCAGTAACACCGGCATCAACTAACCGTCGCAGGACAAATTGTCGCCACACTTTAATCATATTCATCGCGACGGTGGATAAATTTAAATCATCTTGATATGACCATGTATATCTAGATCGGCGATTGCTCTATTATTTATGACAATTTGGCATGCAAGCTTGGCTACAATATGCTGTTATCGAACTCAGTGGGTGTTTCAATGATACTCTTATGGACTTTTACCAAGTGATTATGGATATTGTATGAAATCTTACCAAAACGTCTACCAATACAAGTCTGAGGAATCCTGGCACTAATCTTGTTGTGATATTGATGTAATGTACATTAACATTAGCTTCACATAGATTCCAGCTGAATGAATTTTTGATTATCATCTCATGAGTTTGTTTCAGTGCCGTTATGCTGTGTATAGTTGTACTGTTATTTTGTGTAAGATGAACTAGGGGTTTTAGGTGCAGACCTTCAATGCTTTGAACGCAATATGAGTAGTTCATGAAATCATGAACAAAGTTTATGACAAGAATAACAACTGAGATCATGAACTGGACAATTCATGAACTATTCTAACAATACCCCCTTCATCTGCTTCTCTTAATCCCACGAACATTCAAGTTATTCTAGAAATTTATGTTCATGGACTGGTCTTATATAGTTCACAAATAGTGCATGAACGACATCCAGGAATAGTTCATGAACTAATTACACATAAAGCAAATCCATGATCAAGTAGTTACAGAATTATTATCAGTGTTTCTTACTCAGTTCAAAACTAAAACAAAACCCTCCAATATATCATGTTATATTGTCTGCGATGGTCATGCAAGGTTGTGAGTCTGTGTATATATAATACCAATCGAATACCTCCTATTTACCCTGCTATTACATCTAAGGCTTACACTTAAGTGCCTAATTTGTTAAGGATGTGATATCAGACAAAACTTAATAGGAAATTATAATTTCTCTATTAGAATGCACATTAACTTACAAACCTATCATAAATCACAATTGTTAACATTATCAGATTTCTAAAGATTTGCTCATATGCCATGATGATTCATTATAGTGAAAATATAATGTTTAGATGTTTGCTATTATTGCATAATCTGAAACCATATGACTATATTGTAATTACAATATTTTAATGATAATCAGTTTAAGCAACAGTTTCTATCCTTACTAATGGTTAAATATGTAAATGCAGATAGCAATATGATATTGTAGAAAAATTGCTGCACACACATGTTGCATTGTTTAATGATTCAGTTTGAACTCAGTGAAGGATTTAGGCAACAATTAATTTTCTATTAAGGTATTGTCAAGCTTAGAGTATCCTATATCATAAGTTTTACCGCAATTTCTCTGTTACAATTTCAGCTTCTATTGTACTCAACAATATTGCCATGTTCTCCAATTTCGCCATTGTGACTTATAAGGCTGCTTAAACTGCTGGTTTTATAACCATTCACATTTTCCCTATAATTGACAAACATAATTTGTTTTTTTTGTCGTTATAATGGACGTTATATAGTATTTCTGTTTGCTAACTGATTATAGGGTTCCTGTGCTCAATTGACTTTTTAACATTTTAATCAGTTCTTTTTAAGGCTCAAAATATTGTTCCATATTGGTTTTTGCTTGCCTTGCTGGATCAGCCTTTAGAAAAAGATTTGTGTGTAAATCTGTTTCCAGGTTACTGTCAATGGGTGACTTGATATTTTCATTCTGTCACTACATACAGAAATATCATATAATAATTCAAACATTGGTTTTGTTTTATTGGTTTGATAATCCTTATTTAACTTTTCTTATTCATGTTAATTGCTTGTTTAATGTACTTGTACAATTCTCTCAATAATGAGTATCTTAAATTATTTATAACACATGTTTTAGAGCCATGCAAGCATCATCTATCTTGCAGAACATTGATGCTAAATCATTTTATCTTTTCGATTCATTATGGCTGCCCATAATGTCTCCATCCAGTATGAATCATAACAAAAACAAAACTTTCTAAGAAAGCCATTCCTTTTGAAGTGTTAAAACCCATGCATTGTCTGAACAGGGCACCAATTGTATTATTGTCCTGTGTTTTTCTTTGCATTAAGTAAAGCTAGCTTTTCTAGTGTGCATATTTGAATATGGTGTGTGAATGTGGATTCAAGTATAATTTTGAATTTTATCTTAACAATGCATTGCACCCGAACCTCCTCATTTCTCACTTGCCCTTATTGTTGGCCAGCTGTCTGCAGTTTCAATTCTGCCGAAATGCATTAAACATGCTAATCAGACTTTTAAAGCACTTGTTTTGTGACGTGTTTTTCCTCCTTCCCAGAATAGCACAAAAAATGTTCATTGCAAATTAATGAGGAAAAATGTGATAAGATCCAGACTTGTACATATCTGGTGCTATCTATTGTTTTCATACATAAACCATGGTTGGTAACACTTTCGCTGGGTCAAAATTCATCTCCAAGTTTTTCCCACTGTTCTTCAATTCTGTTTGGTTTTCCAACTATGAAGTGTTGAAAGATACTCTTCACACTGAAGAGTTAAAAGGATGACATAAAATGAATGTAATGATACCTAGTAATTTGTTTATTCACTTGAGTTTTATCCTATAGGACTTGCATGTGATGTATTCATCAACATTTGAATTATATGTCCATGGATTTTGTCTTTCTTTCACTTCAAAGTGAAAAAAACATTTTAGGCTTCATTTGAAGTTACATTCTTCATATGAATCTCCTGACAAGGCTTTGCACTTCAGTCAACTAACTAAACATTTTAATCCAAAACTTGATTGCAAATGTTGAGAATTTGCTGCACTTTCACAGATATTTATCAAACTTGTCAGTTGAAAGATGTGTTAAAGCTCCTGTTTTTATTTATCATGAAGAATTGACATATTTTCATTCTTGTTATTTCAGGGACTATAACAACAAGTCAAGTATTGGACCGGGAAACAGCAACGCATTACTGGCTTACAGTGTATGCACAAGATACTGGACTGGTACCACTTTATACAAGACTTGAAGTCTACATTGAGGTCAAGGACACCAATGATCATATTCCTATAACCTACGACCCTGTGTATTATGGTTCGGTGCCTGAGAATGACAACAACCTTTTGTTTGTGACCCAAGTTCAAGCGTATGACCTTGATAGAAATTTGAACCAGTCTTTGACCTACAGCATCACCCGATATGACCCACTTACCTTTTTCCAGATTGACTCTAAAACAGGTAAGAATTATAATAAAAGCAATTGTCACAAAACTGTCTAATAAAGCCTGAAGCTCATAGATCCTTGCAGTGTGTTTGGATATGATATTCTAAGTTCTTATTTCACATATTCACATCAGATAGTATTCATATATTCAGTGTCAAAACTTCCTATTTCCATTTAAACTTCATCAACTGTTAGGCAGGATGCCAGTTGCAGGGGAATGCATTTTAATAGGCCTCTTGGGATCCAGCTATAAAGATAACAGCCTTATTGATGGTTGGATGCTAGTTAATTAATGTTGTTGGATGTGGTATGAACCCCTTTGTAGTAGAGACCACATAATTGTTAGTAAAAAATTCTAGCTTAATTGGAAAGGGTTGTAAAACTGTAGAATTAATACTGCATGCTTAGTTTCTTAAGGTTGTTTTGTAATTGCTTATAAATGCCATTCCCTATTTGGAAATATCAATAGATTCATGCATTGTAAATTCTAGGGGTGTTTCTTTGTGTCACAGAGAAAAGTCTAGTAAACTATTTGTTTAGTGACCATTTTTGTTCCAAGTTGGATGACCTTGCTCTTGACAACATGTTTAACAATTCTCATTTCTTCAAGTACTAGAAGGGAACTTGATTAAGGTAGAGTTCTGTCAAGCACAGCTGAAAATGGTAATTTTCTTGTTCCTATAGTGTTACCATGGGAACAATAAAATTCAGCTATGCATATGATTTATACATGAGTAGATGACCTTGTGATTAACACTAGCCATTTGCATTCTGCCGGAATGGCCACTCATGGTCTGGAGGCTGTCCATCAAAAATATATTGAATTATAAATACCAAAATGGCCATTTAGTGGAGTATCCTCACACACTTAGATTCTAATTTCTGTCTTGCCAAGATGGCATGTTTTCCCATCACCTACATAGATCATTCCTTTGGATTGTTGTTTAGCATCTTATTGAGGACGGACATTAATGTCCTGATAACTCTTGTCACTCTGTGTTTACTAGATGATAGTTCAATGGCCTTTGGTGTCTAACTTGTACAAATCGAGGGTTCAACGCAACAGTGTCGTAACTCATATTGAAATAAGAACAAGTTACGACAGTGTTGCGCTGAGCCCTCAAAATGTAGTATTTTATAAATATTTTTATCAATTGTAAAATTGTCTGTTTCTGACATATTCCCCCCCCCCCCCCCCCAGAAAGGAACTGCCACCTTCTAAAACCCTCTAAAAAGGGTGTATTCATAGCCACACTTCCCTGTATCATCACATGTCAGTCTCACCTCTGTGTGTTTCTTTTTAAGCATCTAGAAAAAAACACGGTGACAAAACATCATTTATGTTGTATTGCAGTTTTACAATATGTCATAATGGTCCCTTGTGAGATATTAACTGCAGTTTAAGGTTTATAAATAGTGTAAGGTATGTAAATTATAAGTATATCAAAGAAGAAGTAATTGGATTTTAATAGTTCGGCATGCTTTTTGTCAAGTTGTTGGTTAATTTGAAGCATTTTGTTGTAAGTATGCTAATGATATAACCTTTAAACGATGAGACACTAAATTCACTGCTTGTTTGTCAGCTGATTAATCTTATAGTTTCATCAGATGATTTGCGATTGCAATGTAAATCTGCATCTATCAAGACATTATGGTATCTGAAGAAATAGATTTACTTTTTGTCAACCCATTTGAATTTTGGTATGTCTGAATTTAGTGGTTTTACACCTTCTGACTCATTGTGCTTAACCTAGCCATTGAGCTGTCCATCTGATTCAATGGCAATATACAATAACAATTAGTTAGTCCATGTTTGTTGCCAACCTTCATTCAGCTGTGATGAATTGGAAGACAAAAGATAGATAGGAATCCAATGAAAATATTAAACATTAGGGTCCCATTAATCACAATTATACATTTCTCAGTTGCCAAGGTCAGCTGTCCTTTTCATGGAGTTATTAGTTTTCTCTCTCTCTCTCTGCTCCATTGATAACAACAGTTTTTACGCCTCTTCATGCCAGGTTACCACTAGGCATCTTCTTTGGGTCAGGATTGTTTTCTCCGTGGTAACCATTTAGAATACTAGAGGATACTGTGCATGCATTCTCTGTTCTCTATGGAGCTTATCTTGTCAGAAAGTTCTTTAACCCTTGGTACTTTTATTTTTAAAGGCTAGACTGAAATAAATTGTTCATTGAAACCTTATTTAATGATGATAGATAAGAATGCACTGAAGGTTTTGCTGCTCAGAATGTAAGCTTTGTTCAGCTTGTGAGAAGTTTCAAGTATTAGCATCCAGCTGGTAGGTTTGTCATAATCATCCTTGTTGTTTGTGACCTTCATGCAGTAACCAAATGAGAACCAAATGTTTAATTACATGTGGCCTCACTTAAGTCGTCCTTGGTGTTTATGTGTCTTACATTCTTACAGCGGTCAGCTGATTATCAGATAGTGAAGGATTTGTCTATTAGACGTTGGTTTACTTGACAAAACAATTTAATTTTAATGTAAACTTTCTCATTTGCTGGCTGTCAAATTTGTATTCATTGTCGGGTGACTGATGGATGTTGGCCGACAGAAATTCAGTGATAAAGCTTTATGAACAGTCTCTGGCTACATTTGATATGAATTTATACTTATCTGGATTGTGACTTGAAATTTTGTCTCAAATTATAAATTCTGTTATTTAACTACAAAGTTCATATGAAAATCATAGTACTGAAAGTACTCATGGAAATGGTCATACATAGACTTACACTGCAGCATTCAATGGGTACTAATTTAATGATTGCATGGCAGATGTAGAAATACATAGTACTTTGGTCCACATCAGAATTCATGCGCCTCAAGCTAAAGACGGCTATGATTAGCTGAACTATCTTTCAGTTAAAAACCAAAAATGATAATTTTATTTTATAATTTTGAGTTGAGTTAAAATTTTCTTGGATGTCAATTATGTTGATGCAGCTTTGTGTCTTGGTCATAATTAAGTGGCCCTTATAAAATTTTGTTAGGTAGCCTCATTCAGAAAACATGGTCCCTTTCCTGATGATTAACATTTAAGCATTCTGAGTTTTTAATGAACAATAAGTGTCTGTACTGACTCAGTATAGTAAGTACCATTAATTCTAAGATTTCCATGTTAGATATGACAATATTGCATTTCAAGCCTCCAGAACTATTTGACCTCCTGGAAGCACCTGCTGATGTAAAGTTTCTAAATTATGAGCCTTGCTATCAGCACAAGCCTTTAACACCAGCAGTTTTGATTGGTTAAATTGTATCATAAATATTCCTAGACACTGAATTCTGATGTTGAAAGCTAGATCAAAATTGTACATCATATTCTTTTATTGACATTGTGTTCATAATCTTGAAGATCTGTATTTTGATAGAGATTATAAATTTATAATGTATGGTATAAATCATGTATAGAGTGCTGGGAACCAGGGACTTCTTCATAGGGGATTCCCACTTAGAATTATAAAGTAAAGGTCTGAGACAAAAAAGTATTGAAGTATAAAAATTGTTATGCCTGATAATGGTTTAACTTTTTAGGTGCACCTTTTTCTTTCTGGATAATCTGAATTCCGAGCATTGATATTATTTTATTTTGCAGTAAATCTGATTTTTGGGGGAATGGCTGATTCTGAATGCTATAATGCTACATATTAACTGATAATCAGTATCTTCCCTCGAAAATAAGCAAATAAGCTTTATTCCCCACCTCCCCCCTAAAAAAATTTTCCTCTGTTTGCATTGAGAATATTCCCCAAATTTGTCTCTTTCGTGAAGCAGTCCCAACGTCTTTTCCTTTCCTAAATAAAACCCCTGATTCTGCTCCACCCACTTTGAATGAATATCAATGCTAATCATGAGGTAATATATTTTCTATTTAGATGTTTCTGATTTTAGAATACCTTTCTCACTATCATGCAGAAATATAGTCGACTGAGCTCACACATAATTGAAGTGATGAGTTGTAGATGGCTGCAGTCTTTTGAAGTATCATTATTATATGTTTCTATCTTAATATACGGGCATTTTTTTATGATGAAAATTTTCAATGAATTCATATCATTAAGATTTTTGTCTGCTAAGAGTTCTTTTTATATAATTTTCTGTCTATTTTTGCTTTATATGTTGATGCCATCTAGTTGGGTAATACTTCGTTATTTAAATGAAAAAACATATTTTATCATATTCCTTGGGTGACTGAATGATGAAAATGAGTTGGGCAATATTTTTTATACCTCTATATATATGGACTGATAATCACTATGATATAAGAAGGTAATTGATATATTAATTATATATATCATTGTATCAAAAAGGAAATGAATAATTGAAAAAGTGTTGTTTTTATGTATAATTATATTTGTGGAAGATAGGTAATTAATTGAAAGAATATCACAAATAATTGAGTTAATTGTATCCCTGTCCGGTTACATTGATATATTCATTCATGCTTAAAGGTGATTAAGTGATTCAGCACCCCTCTGGCTAAGCGGTTATGGTCAGTCACAGACTTGTACAAGTAAATCACTAGCCATTTACTGCTGTGTGTTCAAATCCCGCTAAAATGGAGCAAATATTTACATGTGAGGGTTCTTATATATCCAGCTAGCTTGGTGGGTTACCCAGGTGTTGATCTCAGGGGCTTTCTCTACTGTTAAAGTTGTAGTGGCCAAATGCACCATTATTGTTGGTGTGAAGATAAACCCCATTGTTAAACAAAATTTACAGGTGATTAATATTTTTTAAAACTTCCAAATATGTACAAATTAAGTGTGATGTATTTGTTGTAATTCCTTAATGTTTGCTTTTTGATAATTCAACTTCCTCATCAAAGCCGTAATGAGTTGGCTATTTCTCATTAATCATAATGAACTTTATGGCTTTTCATGTATTTTATGTGCCCAGCCCAATTGCGCTTCAAAAATCCCAGCTGGAAGTTAGAAATACTGTCTCTCCTATCCTGTTCCGAATTTAATTGCACGTGTTCAGCAAAAGCAATATAGACATCTTGAGACTGAAGTGATATTGAGGTACTTGGAACCTGCAGGAAATTACATCAATTTTGTCTATTGGAATATATATAACAGTAAATTTCTTATCAAATTTGGTTCTAAATATCTTCATGATAAAGTATGTCTTTGGTAATTCGTATAAATTAGGTAATAATGTCAGGAAGAGAATTTCTTTAATGATTTTTTTTCAATCTAAAACTGTACCGATTAAGTCTTTCCTTGGATTCATGATAAAGTGATTTTTGTTCTTTTAATCTGATAAATTTAAAGTGGGTTTTAAATGTCTGAAACTCTTTGTACAACTATTATGATCTAACTTTTAGGGAAGTCATTTAGATTCTCAAATCAGTTTTCCTTTCTTATAATGCATCTTACAAAATATCAGTCAGTTTTGATAAATTCAGCGGCTTGAAAGGGAAAGCGTAAGAGTGCTACTTGGCTCCACAAAATGTCTGAATTTGGCGTAAGGAAGAAACAAGCTTTTAGTCAAGTTCTCTCTAACCATTTAAGCACACACTCTTGTCTGCCTTTTCTGATCAGCTGTTGAGAATTTTTATCTTTACGTTAACAATGTCGCTTTGTTTGGGCCAGACTTTGTGAATGAAATTTGAAATGCAGGATTTGTTTGCATTACAGATATCTTGTATTTGCACAATGATTAAAGTTAGAGGGGATTTTTGTTATAGGATTGTCCTTGATATATGCATTAATGACACAATTTTACTGAACAGGTTTTGAAAATATACATGGCCACTTGCTATTGTTTGATATGTTGATTTTAAGTGCCTGCCGTTATCAGTAAGATAGCTCAGGGCTTGTCCGATTGATGCATATTTTGATGTCTGGATTATTTTGGGATATGTATATTCTGGGGGCTTGGATGTGCAGTCTTAAGTTTATTTAAACAAATTTATGTGTATGAGTCATTTTAATCAGTTTTAGTGGTGTGAGGCCTGGCCACATTTGTATAGTATGATTCAGATGTGTTTTAATTTCTCAAGGACAATATGAATAGAAATGACTAATTTGATCATGCATGCAATAATGTACATTTTTTAGTGATTTATTTCATTTCACTATTTCTGATAATTCAATTGCATACATTATTAATATTAAGTTATTTTGTATGACATTTTTTATATCAAATACTGATCGAAATAAACTGCAGTTCATGATTGTGTTGCTGATAATCTTATTTTTCCACTATTTGCATAATTTTGTTTTTATCATGTTTTGTAGATGCTTAAGTCCTGTTGTTTATAGACTAATGAAACGATATCAAACAATATTTTTGCAACAAACTTTCTGAACTCGCACTTCTAGATTACAAACAGTGTTGTAACAAAGTGGATTGTTCAAGATCGTAGAATAAAGTTTACACTGGTTCATTGTCTATTTCGCATTTTTGCTGACTCGGCTAGTTGATAGTTGCTGTTCTGACAGTTTATATAAAAAATGATATATGTTTATAAGTTATAACAATCTGCTAAGTTACCATTCTCACGAGGAATACAGTGAGAAAACATGCATCGTAACAAGCTGAGCTTGAAAAGGGCAAAAGATGCATAATAGAATACATATTATGAATTATGCATAAAAGGTCATTTTATATGTAGACAAATTGTTGAATTTTATGACATAACGAACCATAGCAATATGATACTTGTTGAATAATACTATAAACCCTAAGTGTGCAGAATTGTTGAATGATACGAACATGCTATCAAAGTAGCTGTTGAACTGAGTCATCTTGCGGTGATTTCAGCCGGCCCAAGCTCTTGTTTTATTTGTCCAAAGGGATTTGTTCATCTGAAATCTTGACTGTAATTTGTCAACCGTTTGAGGGACTCTCCCATGAAATTAAATTTGTAATTTTTCCTTGCTTGATTATAATTAGTCAGGACAGAACTGCAAATTCAAGGCTACCATGAAAAGCCATTCAATTTTAAGGGACATTGATGTTGCTAAGAGGCACACTTCTCCATTTCGAGGGTTCAATGCAACAGTGTCGTAACTCATATTGAATTAAGAACAAGTTACGACAGTGTTGCGCTGAGCCTTTCGTTAGCTTTTGCATCTCTATAAAACAGAATAAATATTTCCGACTGAAGCAGTAACATGACAAAAATATGTATTTACATAGCATGCAACATTATGAGCTAGGTCTTTCATTATTTCTGGTAATTTCTGATGTATTCAAGACAGCTAGGTTGTATATATATAGAAAACTGCTGTAAGCATATTAAGTCAAATGAGCTACATGGTTTGCCAAGCAAAACTGTGGTATGAAAAAAGACTACCTTGATTTTATCTTCATTTATGTGACAATCCTTTGTCTCTAATACTATAAATCAGACTTATACCCATTTTGCCACTTCAACTATGACCTTTTGTCAGAGGTCACAGTTAATATGAGACTTTTATGAGTGTTGTGTCTCTATTTATTATAGTCATATCAATGAATATTGCCAGCAATAAAGATAGTTCTTGATCCTTCTTGTTTCAACTGATGAGTTTTGTATAGGTGCTATTTGCCTTGTCAAGATCCAATTAAGGAATTATGATTTTGTCCCAGGAAGCTCTTGTGAAGTCGTTAACTTTGCCTTATACTTCTCTTAATTTCTGATTGTTGGTATCAGTCACAATGCTAAGTTACATGCACTTTTATCGATTGGATCTCTAGTAAATTCTCTATTGATACAATAGACTTGTTAATGGTTTAAATAAGTTAATTGGTTTGATTTTTGTTGATTCTGAACACCAATATTGGCGAAACTGATTACAAAAGTATGTTGGCTGTGCTTATCTAATGGCTAATCAATTTATTGGTATTTCACACAGTGATTTCTCAGTTGTAGCTAGAAAGTGGATACAATCAGATATTTATTTTGCAATTGATACATCAATAAGCCAATTAATTAATGTTCATTGCGTAACAAAACCAGCAAACCACCTGTAATTGATAAATATGATGATTTTGTTGGGCTCGTAAATCATTTGTTTCTATGAAATTTGGCTAATTTCTGTCTTTAAGTTTACAACACAGGGTCAGTTTAATGAGCAATAAGTGGTACTGAAATCTGTCACACTTGTATCGACAACTAAGTAAAAAATTGACACCTTTTAATAAATATATTTATAGGCTATTTTATAGTATGCAAGAACATTATAACGTGACTTAATAATATTTATCATGTACTGTTTGTTGAATGACAAAGCTCCTAAGTCCGTATATTGAACTGTTCGTATTGAATATATAAGTTAAAGCTATTACTGATCATGACTCAAGATTAAAATTGTTCTATTTTGTACAATTGGTATCTGATAGGAAAAGAGTCTATAAATTAGTTACATGAAGGCTTGAATGATCGGATTACCGACTTTTATACCTCCCATGAAGAGCTCACCAGGCTATCTTTTAAAGGCCCTACTTCAGTCTGTCACACAAGACCTTGTTTCCAGGTGATATTCAAGTGGCCTTAGTTCTGAAATGCCACTGGTTTGAAAGATATAACCCAGATATCTATGGTGCTGTATGTATTGAAAAGTTTTATTGATCAACTTTACCATCTGTTTGTTTTTATTCAACTTCCCTTGTGCATTAGTCTATTAATGAAACTGCATGAAACTAGCCATATTTACCTATTTATTTACTTAATTGGCTATCTGATGTATGTTTCTCACTTGTCATATAATACCTAAGACTCGTAAAAAGCCATAGTCAAGTTCACCTTGTAATATCAGCCAACTGTGAACAGAAGTTACTTATTGATAAAGAACAGAATAAAAAGGGTCAGAGCATGAAGGCAACATTTTCTAACAGGTGTCCTGTGTTAGCTGTCACCTCTGAGTAAAGACCACCCTGTGAATTCTATATTATCAAAAATAAATGACCTCCAAATCAAGGCCACCTGTCAATAAAGACCTCATTATGTCTTTTCCAAGGATGGCCGTGAAGTTCACATGGTAAAAATGGCCAAGAAGTAATTAAGATTTGGTATAATGCTGAACATTTTTCTATTGATTTAAATTTCTGTCTTCATCTATAAATATTTAATTTGTATATTGATATTTCATTGACATTGTTTAAATGATATGACTCATAATTATTTTCTTTAAGCAATTGGCATAATCTTTGTATCATTGTTCTAAATAGATAATGTGATGTTCAAAATTGATAAGCATTCTTTTACCATATTTATGTTACCATTTCATGTTTAGTTAGACCATTTTGCTCAAGTTCTCAGCCATTCTAGTTAAACAACACTGCTAGCAAAGTTTGATGAATAAATAAAAGTATTAAATTATTTACACTCATCATTTGTTGTTGAAAAATAAGTACATACAGTCACAGTGATACCAGTATCATGTTGGCTTTATTGTTCAGTCAGATGTAGAGATCTTCCCTGTCCAAAAAATGATATATCACCCTGTGTTAAAGTCTCTACTTGATTTCTGTCAAGATTTAAAGTATCTCTCACTACAGAATGATTCAACTGATACAAGTTATTATTCAAAAAACTACATTTTTATTACCTAGGTAAAATGATGAATTGGATAACAACGTTGTTTAATTTGTGACCTTTTATTACTGTAAGAAGAAAGAACTCTCGTTTGTACCTTTCTTATTCAAAGCTTTCTTGTATAATCTGTCTTTGTTTTCCTGTGACTTTTAATCATGGACAGCGAGATATGAGAAGACAAACACTTTAATGTGATTAAGTACAGGATATTAATTGATTGTGTAACAAAAAAAACCAAGCACAAAAAGATTTAAGGATGGATTTCACTACAATAGATGTCTTTTTTATTATTAGATCATTGGACCATAAGATAAATAATTCCCACCAGTTTTAATTGCCCTTTTAACTAATGTTGTATTTTTCACATAAAGATATGTAAAATCATTGTATCACTTAGTTTATGTTAGTTTCACTATGTATTAATTATTAAGGGGTCATTTTACTGTCATTATTTTATTATGTACAAGAATTGTCAAAAAAGCTTAAAATTTGTACAAAAAAAATGATTCAAACATTATTTAAGCTACAGGTAACCTTAAGTTATTTGTGGTCCCTAGATAAGGATGATTCAGTTTGATCCCTAGGAAGGGCTTGCTTTCACTTAATCTAACTGTATGTCCAAACTTTGATGGGAGTATATAACAAATATCCAAAATTATCCATCCGAAAATATGGTCAGTTATTATTACTGATTTAATTTTCATTACCATTCACTGACTGCTAAATTCTGATACAAACTTATCGTTTCTTTATGGATTAAATCTATGAAAATATTTTCCTCTATAAATCACTTTTAAATACATGTGCTTTGGTTTTGTTTTAAATTGGTTTTCTTTTAAAGTTTTTTTTATATTACTCATTTTAGTGATTAATAGAAGTCTAGAAAAATCATAGTTTTTTGTTTTGGCAAGAAATGAATGAAGAGTGAATGAACCCACATTGTTTAGTTTTGTGTTTTGTTTTATTGCATGCTTAGTGCATGATGTAGTCAGGTCATGTTACAAAAGCTCATTGACAAAATGTTTGTTGAAGGGCGACGATGAAACTTGTTTCGTGAATGAAAATCATGCGCAATAAAGATTTTGTTGTGAAGATTTTATGACTTGTTGCAATATAGAATGGATTGCTCAATGGATTTAAAGGTTTAAGAGTTTGTTGCAGTAATTAATTAAACGAATTATGGATGTATTTAAAAAATTATTTGACATTCCAAGATTTTTTTTGAAAGTAAAAATGTTAGCTATGCAGATTGTTTGTCTCCACTGTGCTTAATTTGGTTTCTGTGTTTGTGTTTTGCACTAGAAAGTTGACATTGCGCAGAGCTTATAATTATTTCCTTCCAAAAAATGCCTATGAAAACATGATTACATTAATTAATGTCTATTTTATTTGCTTAAAAAGCATATTTTAGTGTTTTAAATGCTTTTCAATGCAAGTTTGTACAAAGGTTTATGGTTCATAGTTGTCTGAAGAAAGGACACAACATAACAAGTATTGTGTGCGAAGATTTATAGTGCAAGGAAAAGCCTATGGCGTTTGCATGGACATTTTCAAATCATTATCAAATTGGTTGTAGACAGAGTTGATGCCCCTACCAATCACCATCATATTGAAGTACACAGATTTTAGCTTCAATACATACAAATATGGACATTAATTTGACAGTCTGTGTCTTGCAGGGCTCTACTCTATGTGGAAATATGACATTTAAGAAGCCTAGACAATAATTTATCTGTCTATCGAAGCAATACATTCTGACATTTTTTAATATATTAAAAGCCTGTAGTCATTCAGTCGTGATAGATTTTCCCTCTGCTTTCCTAATTTGAGAAGTTATCAGCATTTCTTGTACTTCCAAAGCCAAAGCAATCTGTTCTCAGTTACTGGGAAAGTGTTAGCGATTGTGGCAGATATCTATATCGATTCTCGAGTACACGTTTACGGAAAAAAACTATCTGTAATTCTGGTCAGTAAAGAAATTGGACACCAATTGCTTAATGCGGGCGATCATGTATGCAAATTCCTAGACTAATAATGTCTGGAGGTTTCGACTTTTTCTCTGTGATTCAACAAGTATGGTTGTCAAATAATGGAATCATACATCAAAATTAAGACCGTTACTGTATTGATCAGGCTGATATTTTTTGGAAAAATTTCCTCTTTATATTATCTTTAAGGTTACAAATTTTGACTTATTGGACCATTAGGAAATATTCATCATTTCAGTACACGATTGTTGCGTGTTGTCATGAGAAATAAAAATTTAATGATCGAGATAATACTGTTTAGTCTACATTTTCCTAAAATCCTGACAATAAAATAAATATATTGTGATTCTTATTACTTAACTTGTTGTCTGGAAGTGAGTTTTATGTGAGGTAGGGAGGATATCTATTCTTTTCAATCCTCACACAGTCTGTTACGGACTAAAATAAAATATATTATGTGAAGGCAGACTGTTCAATGTATTCTGAAACGTTGGTATTTTACTTCAATGTGTACACCCAGGTCACATGATTCTCACATCATTTGGGGAAGGGAACTACAATAACCTCTGAACTGCAGTGAAAACATGACGTGAAACATATACAACTCGAATTCCGTATAAACTTCCATGTAAATGAACAATTGGAACTCCTCGGCGTTTGTCTAAAGAAAGTGCCTCAGACATAATAGGCAGGCCACCATTTTTGTTGTAGTTGTTTCACGGGCTACTTTCCACCTTGGCTGACCTGGGGATTCTACGATGGAAACAACCTGTTTCTCTTTCAATGGGAATTTTATTACCATTTTATTAATCGCAAATGAAAACGAGTACCAATTATTGAAAAAGTAGTTACTGGGAACCAAATAACCAAAATTTGTAACCCTACACTTATGTAAGAGTTATGGAAATGCCCCAGTACTTATGATCGGTAAATGAAAGATGTAAATGCTATTTATAGAATGACGTTTCTTTTGTAAGTCCATAAGCACCACAAAGTTGTTAAAATTAGAGAAAAGACTTTTCTGAACAACACAAAAGACTTAGAAATTTGAGGAAAGATTGACACATTGCAGTAAGCTTTGCTGTTGTGTAATGAAATAAGATTTCCTTGTAAGTTGTCAGAGGATTTCAGTATTTGTTGAAGCTTATAGTGCCTCTGATAGCCTGTGTTGACGTAACTTCCTAGAATAATCTGTGAAATGCATTTATCACTGCAATGGTGATAAAAGGTTGTGCAAATATATCAAAGACGTAAGTAGAGAAAGAAATAAAATCATGGCAACACACAATCCCACATCTACAAAAAAATGACTTGCCTAGATACGTTAAATAACTTCTTCAATGAATTACTTGTATCTGATAGTTGGAGATGTCTTTCGTCTTTTGGGAGAAAAAAACAGCGAAAGCGCCGACACTGGCGGGACATTTTTAAGCATTAATCATGTAGTTATGTGGATCTTTGTTTCTGTGCTTTCATGACAAATTAAAATCTAATAGTCTTCATGTAGGAGAAAAGGTGATGCATGCATTTTTGTAGGACATTTTCCATAATTGAGTACTTGCAAAAATCTGTGTGTCTACAAAAAAACTTAGATTATAGCTTTTAGCACCAACATTGGGGTAATTTGTTAAACGTTCCTTACATTGTAAGTTGAGCTTACAACCATTGTAAACAATGATGTTCCTAGGTTTTTTATGGCTAGGTTAAAAGATAAGCTTGACAGATATTTATCAATAGATGTATTTACCTGATTAAAGTTTAAATTACATGCAAGTTTGGTACCCTCGTTCCTTTGCCCACATTTAAGTAACAATATTGTACTTGAAATTCGCCAGTTGATTACCTCGACACTTGGTATGACATTATTGTTTGGGAAATCAGAGTATGTGACATTTAAACCATTTGAAACACAATTCAGCTGTATGCTTTTATTTAGGCGCAAAAACAAAGGATTTGACATTATTTTGTAGATTAGATTCTAGCTGAAGGGGCTAATTTGTGGTGTATCTATGAAGGTCTGTATTTCCTAATCTGACAGTTTCATCTTTGATATTGATCCAGATGTAGATACTGTCTAACTATTTACTAAGTTTCAGCTGCTAAAATCATCATAAACTTGTTAAATATGAAGTTTCTATAAATTATTGCCCATGGTATGAAGTAAACAGTACTACATGAACAATGCGATACAGGTGTATCACACCTGATAATGGTGTCAGTAAATGGCTGTCAGCATTGTGAGAGGTACAATTCATGCACTTATTCATGCTATAGTTACCTACATTTATCTTTATTGTACTCCCATGCTGCATTAACTGTGGCACAGATTTGTTCAAGTTTTCTATCTTGTATTTAAACAATTATACTTTTAGTATTCTATTAAAAAGTTATTTACATAATTTTTTGCAATCCTAATTTTCAATTAATATTTTTCTCATAATTGGTAATTAACATGTTTTTCATAAATGAATTAGATTACATTTACATCTAGAAGTTAAGGTTTATATTGTTTTCATTTTGATAGCTGTTCCATTACATCTGTAACAATATTAAACAATATATAGGGGTTCATTCATTCACCATTATAAGCTTCTTAAACCAACTTTGGTATGAAAGTGTACATTCATTCTGATTTGACACACTTGGATTTTATTTTTAATATTCACACACAATGAAACTCATTTATAATTTTTTTATGATGATGCAAATGTGAACTTTTATGATAAATGACAATGAAATTGGTTTAAATGGGACTGCTTGTCAATTGTTTTCCTTGTGAAGTATTAAGGTGTTGAAATTAGAAATTATTATATAATGGTCGAGTATATATTGTAATGAATTGTTCCCCTTTTGAAATAATACATGTAACAGGTGGTTGATTCATATCTTATTTTTCATGTGTCATTTCAGATGGAAAGTATTTGACTTTGTAGTGACTGAAAGCAGGTGATTTAAATTATCCAAAAAATGACGAGAAACAGCTAAAAACCTGATTCATTTAAAGATTTGACTTTGTCTTAAAATGATAACTTTCTTCCATAGAAGTAACCATTGTGTAATTTTATTTAAAATATTTTCATACCATACTGACTGGCATAATATTGTCAAACCTGAAAACAAATTCCACCATGTTGGGGGACTAAACTTATTATGGCTATTTTTCACTGGTTCATTTGGTTGATGAAATCAATAAATATGTGCCAAAGACTGCCTTTTGTTTTTGTGGTAGCTTTTATTCATAGGCAGTGATTTTCTCTTAGGTTTTTCTGTTTGTCAAAAATCTTATTGAAGTAACCAACTGACTGAAGTTGAATAATTTATGTAAGTACATATAATGTATGTTTGTACAATCAGTTAAAACGACTATCCTGAATGACTGTACAAGGACAATTGAATTAATGTTTCCCCTCTGTTCGTCCAATGATTAATCGTTGCTCGCACATAACGAGGCAGGCTATACTAAATCTTCCTAGCCCTGTGTTGTACATCATTCTTGTCATAATCAAGTTTGACGTGGCATGTATATAATGGTCCTATGACACTAACAGTGCCCTACTGTACCCTTGTCATCACTTTGGTCTTTGTCAAGTTACATTGAAATGCTTTTAAGTACTGTGAATATTCCAGCTATAAATATATCTACACCGACAATAATGATAGCTTTGTTTGATCTATGCTTCAGTTTGATTGTTTATGTTTATTTTGGTATTATTGTCAAAATACTTTTTTGTCTGAAATAAACATGAGGTCGCCCAGTTTTTGCCCAAAAAGTTGTTTCTCATTCTTTATACAACTTGAGTTATGATCTTACTTAAATTGGCCTAGGAATGATGTATGGCCTCTATCAGTACCATATGTTTTCTTTCTTATTGCGCAATACCAATTAATTTGTAATTAAAGCAATGAATTTCTTTTAGAATGATGATAAAATTGTGGTAATTAGTTGAATTTAAACATTTTTTTACTCATTTTGGTTTTAAGTCTTCCATACCAGTAAGTGTTATCTTGTTTACCTGTTTAAAAGTTACATTTTTTAAGTATTTTTATGTATAAGAATTGATGGTATAATTCAGCAGTAATTTTAAATATTATTGTTACAGGCCACAAAGTTCAGTGGTTTTAAGAACTGATATCTTGATTTTGAATGTTCTATTGCACCATCTTGTTTTTAAGTAAATTTTGTTGACATTGGAATCAAATTCTAAATTTTTAGATTTCTAATGTTTTGAAATGTCCTTCATGAAGTGTCCTTGAGCTCTCTTGACATTAAGAAACTATAGTTCAGTGAGCAAGAAACTGACTAACTGTCACTTGCCCATTAGGTGAAAGTCATTTGATTTTATAATCCCAAAGGCCTGGATTGCTCTGATGCTGAGCATACCTAAACACATCATTAACCAAGGCAACCCTAGCCCTGCAAAAAGTCATAAACAGCTCTACAAAAGAAATTATCAAGACTTCTGACTACTTATAAGTAATTTGCATATCCCGGAACAATATTATCTTTTATATTATTGCTTTGGGAATGATCACAAGATGAACCATGAAAAGTATGCTAGATGCTTATGATAATTTCTTTGATAATGCAAGCTTCATTAAGCATGAATATGATTCATCAGTGAGAGACGTGCATGCAACTGCTGTTTAAGACATACATTTTCATTACAGGAATTTGATGAATGCCTTCTTGGTTTAACATTTATTCCAAAACCAATCCTGATGTTCTGTAATACCGCAGACTATGGATAGCTTTTTGGGTCTATATTGATCTTTAAGGGACAAATTCTGCTTAATATTCAAATGTTGATGTCATGTTTTTTTCTTGCTGAATGTGTATTCTTTCGGGGGTCATGATTTTAATGTGTTCAATGAAAAGCTTCATGGACATAGCTTAGTTATTTAGAAATTCATTTTAATCTTTATCATGAACTTGTTTATCCAGAAATTTTAAATGGGGACCTTTAATAAAGGTGTTGGCCTTAGATAAGAAATTAAAGGCTGTCACAGAGGTAGGAAAATTAATGTGTTTGAATTTTGACACTTGAATGGAGAAATGTTTGCACAAATGGATTGGGTCACCAAAATTGTGTTTAATTTAGAAATAGAATGAATGGCTGAAGATATCAAGGCATGATATTACTTAAGTATTACTGTAGAAATAACTGTAACACCTGAGTAACATGGTCAGGTGGGGATACCAATTAATCACCTTTTATGAAAACATTGTCTTTTATTTCCTGACTTTTGCTATATTTTATGTTGATAATCAGTGTTAGTAATTTAGTGATCTTTGACCCATTAATGTGAGAATATAGTGTTATGCCTTTAACATATGTATGTTGATTCCTATTTCAAGTATGGTTCATCTATTGCAATGGGGTAATTAATACAGTTTAATGTGCCATAAAAACTGATTTACTAATTTCTTTAGCTCACTTTGTTTGTCATCTAATTCATTACAACACGATAGTATGCATTATTTAAGTTGTGACTGTAAATTTTATGTTCAACTTAATAGGCTGCCAGTATGAGCATTAAGTATTCGGTTTTCCATATTAACTCAAGAAATAATTTAATGTTATGTTATGTTTAAGGTATGTTTGGTTCAGAGCAGGTTCAAGATAAATTTAGTGTTAAAGTTTATGTTTTTTATCCAAGGTTGGATGTTCATCTCTAGTTGTGGTAGGATGAAAATCATTGAGCACTGAGGAGAATTAATGGGTTTGGACAGGGGTACCACATATAGCATGTCCTGAGACAGTTCTTTTACTCATGTAACTTGTTGGGAATTTTCGTTGAAGGAAATTTTTTTAGTTTATGGAATGGGGTGATGGCTCACAGGGATTTTTACAAGAGTGAAAGATTGGCTAGAGGTATCATCTGAGATGATTTATTCCTGCTGAGACCAATTTGACATAGCACATTCAGCACAATTTGTAAAAATCACATTGTGTCGAGTTATATTATGTTTGAAAGCATTAACTTTAATGTCTGTGGATGGGGTATCCTTTTTGTTCAAAATATTGTGACAGTCATTTGTCACAATGTCTCATTATTAAAATTTGTGTTTTTGTTATATGAAGATAGCATGTTTCAAGTGATCCCATTGCTCCTGTCTTGTATTTTCTAGACATCTTGAAACCACCACTGACTTTCATCATTTTCCGAGGGCTCAGTGCAACATTGTCGTAACTTGTTCTTATTTCAGTATGAGTTACGGCACTGTTGCGTTGAACCTCGATATGCAAACTGTGTGCATGATCTCAGTGGAATGTGCTGAAATTAACTTTGACTTCCAAGGTTAACAGTATAATTTAAACTCTAGCTAAATTCATGACAGTTAATTATGGCCATACTCCTGATTTCAATGGCATTTTGATAGGCAGATATTGACACCTTTGGTATTGAGAAAATCTGTCAATTCTACAAATGGCAGTTTCTTATTAATTCAACAATGTCTTGAAACTCTTGCTTAGCTAACATTTTGGTAGTCAGTTATTTCTACACTGATAAAAATCAACACTTATTGGGCAATTGTAAAGATTGAATAATTTTTTTTTTGCTTTGTCTCCTTGTTATCGTTGAAGCGTATGTTTGTGTATGAAAGTGTTGTGATACAGTATGAATGTATTGTTGTCATAGAATGCAGGTATTGTTACCCAAGAAACACAAAAGGCTACTTATTGCTTTAATCACGTCAGTTTTGATTGACAATAATTGATAAATACAATATTCTTTTGGAATTGCTTTTGACAGAGCACTGTGCTCCATAGAAAAAAAAAGATTATGTAAAGGTCAAACGATTGTTTGGTGTCTAAGGTTGACATGCTGTGCTTAAACATTCTGTCTGCAGTGGAAGGTTGGTAATTATATGCCATTAACAGCTTTATAGGGTAATTAATTCAAGAATACAGTGGCGTGTCTACTGTAGTAAGATTTGCTGACAACAACTATTTTTTCTCTGTTTTCTAGTAATTTTAAATAAGTGTGTTGAATATTGGCTTCATTGCAGCATGGTTAAAATCTCCCTATATAAATGTATACTGATTTTAAGGTGATACAACCTTCTTGTGCTGTTGGGACAATGTGCTATACTTAATATGGATAGTTATATCACTTGTCTATTCATTTTAAATAAGCATCTTTATACTATAAAACTTGAATTGAAATTCACATTGTATGTTCAATTAACTTTCATCTGCGTGTCTATCAATAAGTATATGTGAATGAACAAACGTATAATTATCAAGGTGAGCCTCCAGCTGAGACAACTTGACATTGCTTTTGTATGGCCTTATATTGGGTGTAAAAATTGTTTTTAATCAATATGAAAATATTACAGACAAGGTTTGAATGAGAATAAAAGTTGACAGGGTTGTATTTGTGCATAATAGTCGAGTAAACACGAATGTTGACAATGTTCTACCTGCTGAGATAAAAGTCTCCACTGGCATGGTTTGCTGGTAATGAGGTTGGATAACTTATCAAAAGTGGAAAATTGATCAAACTTGTCATATAAATCTCTGTTCAGTTGATGGATATTTGAACAAACAGATTAGTTTGTTATATCAACTTAAATCTTGTAACTATAAAATATAAGATTTTAATACATAGACATATTGCCTATATATGAATAATACCAACCCATGTCTCCATGTCAATACAAGAAGGTTTTTAACTCATACCTTATTGTCAAATAAACTTTTTTACAATTCTTAATAATGTTTTAAGCATTATTAGAAAGGCTTTGATAAAACTCTGATAAGCTCTGTTCTGTATTGAAAATGATTTAGTGAAGATTCACTTGAAGCAATTGAATTCAATTAAAATGCAATTTGGTCTATTTAAGCGCTGTGTATAAGGTTTTACCTTTTATGATGAATATGAATAATTCTGAATACACTGGTCAGACTCCCCTTTAAAACAAATTCATGAAATTATGAATGTTTCTTTAGCTATTCTTGCATACTTCATGAATAGTTTGTGAAGCATGAATTTACTGGGATAACTCCTGTATAAATTCAAGGACATGTGGGTAGAATTGGGAAACTTGTCATGTATATGATTACTGTAACGATCAATTGAATGCTACAAAAAAATTAATAGACTTCAGCTTTATGTAATCATCTTGTCTAAATTAAGTTATGAGATCTTCAAAGGTTACTGGTATTTTGATGAATACTTTGATTGCTTAGTTATTTCCAGCATATTTATGACTGTGACAATATTCTCTGAAAGGTTTTGGTAAAGGTAAGCAACATGTGAAACATCAGGTATGGCATGCTTGCTGTGCGTCGGTTACGTAATTATGTTCTTTGAATATGTAAAAGCTACATTTCATAACGATACAAACATACACCAACATCAAGCATTCTTATAAATTTATAACCTGAAAGTAATTGCAGTTTTTATACAGTATATGCGTTCCTTAATTAGATATTTTCATTACTGTCAATTCTAACATACTACTGGAACCACATAAATTACATTAGGGCAGTATTTCTGTCAGATTCCGTTAGAGGTTTTTGTGTTAGAATGCAATATTCCAAGAAGTCAAATTATACTAGATCACTTCTATATGCCTTGTGGTCAATGAAAAGCTTTCATTGATTTGCCATGAGGTTTGAAGAAAATCTTATTGTGCATTAGATTGTAGTTTAGTACTTTTTAGATTATTCCGTTTGCCCTTGGTGTTTCTGTCAAATGAACCCATTTGTGGAAAGGCTCAATTAAATATAATCATATTTGCAAGGGTTTCCAAGAAATTATTATATCCTCGTAAGAAATCTTACTTTCTAATGGCCTAGCTTGTAAAACGGAGAAAACTCCTAAGTGCTTAAGTCACATGACATCTAGAGAACCCTTATAAATAATAGCAAGGGACAGTTGGACCTTATTTATGATAGGGTTTTGATTACAACCTATAATCTTTGTCTTGCATTTCTTCGTGTACATGGGGTGTTCAATTTCATTGCAATTATTGTGTGATGAATTAGACATAGGAATGTCTCTCAACAACTCTGAAGCTTTAATCATCTTTGTGATGAGAATTGGATTGTGTACTAGAATCAATCATCTCCTACTGGTCAAGCAGGCTTGATGGCCACAATCACTGACCATTATTGAGCTCTGAAGATTATAATTATTGACTATTGTTCTTATGAAAGACCTGATTATTTAGTATGTCCTGCTGGCAGATAGATTTTCTGTATTCAAAACAGCAGGAATCAGACAAGTTGCATTAATACATGTACATGTACATAGCAATTCGCACAAAATGATTAATAATGATTTTTCAAATATCATTAGCTTAATAAAATACAAAATGGCAGCAAAACTCCGGTGCTTAAAATTGTACACTATGAGTTGATTTTTGAAGCACCACTTTATCATAATATTATGTTGTATTGTCATATCGAAATGCTTGAAAAAAAGATGTTTTGAATCTTAGTGGATTTTTGATTTTCGCATTTCATTAAAATATATATATTTTTTTTAAATATGTCAAATTCCTTTCTAAATTGATAGAATTTAATTTACATTTTATAAATACTGTTATTATTTGTTATTGTGGTGATTTATCTCCATTACTGAACTAAACATCTCCCTCCCCATTAATAATTTATAATGATGCAGGTGTCAGCAAATTTCTTAAGTACATTTTGTATCATATATAATAATATTATTGATAAGCGAGTACATGATTTGTGTCCATGTTTTACTGATAAAAGCTGATATATATATGATAATTTTTGTAAAATACTGTTAGATAAACAATTATTTGCTCTAGAGCCAATAAATAATTGCTCAAGTAGAAAATATATTATAAAAAAATACAAATATATACGATTAAATGTTTTATATCATTGACCAATCCAATAACTCACTTAATCGTTTTTTTACTTCTTGCATTTGAGTTTGCGGTTTTTCATAAAACAACCCATTATTTATTTGAGGTTTTATATGGGGTGACAGGGTTCAGTTTTTGGAAAAATTATTCATGTTTTGTGTTTTATTGGTTACACCTGTTGCATGGCTATGAATGTACAGGGGGTGGGGTATTTCATCGATTTCACGATATCAATGAAATTTTAAAGTTCTTTTTGTATAGACATGCTCAAGTTCCGGTTACATATTTGTAGTAAATTTCAATAAGGAAAAACTTATCTCCTTATTGATTTTGATACAAAATTATTTTCGTTTTATGCTTTATTTTTGCATTCAATTATCACAAAAGAAATTAAGTGTTCACTGAAGTGTAACTAAAAGATTTAGACCTGAAAAAACATACATGAAAGCATTTATAAGAACGCTAATGCATTTATTGAAATACTTAAAAATGCGTTTACAACATAATTTGAATTGTATTGACTGAAATGGCTTTTTTAAGATAGATTAATACTAAAAAACACTTTGTACAATACATTGTTCTGTTATATAAATGATTTTTTTTCATTTACTTTTGGAAGAAATTAATTACTGATTGACTCATGTATTTTACCACCCAAGTTTATGAACTTTGATGAAAAAAACTGGCATTTTTCAACATTATGGAAAGATCTTCAAGCCAAGAGCAACAAAAGGGTTGTGTTCAATAGATTGCCCAGTGTGTATACTTCCTGGGGATATAAGTAACGGGATCATATACATGTTTTTCTAATTAACTTTGATTGGGGCATCTGTTAAAGTTAGCATTGTACCTGGTTTAACTAGATGTTAATTACCCACTTTGTACAACCTTCCTTTTCAGCTGTTTTACCCTCTGGCTGTTTTGTTTCACGCTGTATATTTGCTAATGAACATGCACTGTATTAACTTGGGATGTTTTTTCGCTGGTTTGAATGGTCAGCTGAGGTCAAATGGTCAAAGCAATTTATCCCGCGGTCATTCTTTGTCCATGCGCATAGTGCAGAAATTCCCTTTTCAATCACTTGTAATTGCCAATATTGTTTATGGTCAAGCATGTTTCTGATACTCTGTAGATTGATCGATATCTATAAGATTGTAACCTAGGAACATAAGACAATATGAAACCAAATGGTTTGTCTGATCATCGCCACATTTTTACTTAATGACAACAGTTACTGAGTTATTTGACTTTGCTATAAAATCTAGCCGGTCAAACCTAAGTTTTCTATTCAAGGTGTTTCCTTATGACTAACTGCTAACGGCTTATTTGGTTCGGTTCATTGAGTGTGAAAACCTTCTTTGGTGGTCAAAATGTGTAAAAAATTAATGTGACAATTTAACTTTTACGATCTTATATATTCACTGTATATTCAGGGTCGTGAAGCCTTGACTAAATATTTCATTCAGTTAATTATTTTCGTTAGTGAACTGTGTAGCAATAATATTAACAAACACCGAAATATCTGCATATTGTTCAAATTTTATGATGTATAATTAAATTCTTTCCACAAGATTGATTATTTTTGATAGCCACTTATAATAGTAGTAATATTAGGCTTATATGTTGTGAAATATACAGGCACTGACATTTAAAGTTTGAAGTTATTGTTGCACTTAGCACACTTTCAAGTATTTGATTTGATTTGATTACTCTTAGGACTCTTATTGATACTGGTGCCTTCATCTGACTAGATTTTAATATTACCTTTATTTACATAGTTGTGCCTAATCTTATAGTATAGTATTGGTTTGATTTTTAATTTCAGGAGTTATCAGGACTACAGGCAAGCCACTGGATAGAGAAACAAAGGCTGTACACCAACTTGAGGTATGTTAATGCTTGCTACAAAAAACAACACCACAAATCCCAATCAATATTATTTCAACTCAAGTACTATTTAAACCACTTCGCATAGTGTAAGCATTCCATTTCCCATGTTCTATATATTTTACATTTGAAATTGCTACAGAAGGTATTCAGTTGATATGGAAACCTTTATCCTTGTAGTCCTCTTTGCTGCTAAAGGTTTTTGTCTGCTGTAGATTTGGAGGGGATTCATATTCTTACTTATTTGCACTCCCTTGATATATATTAAGATGACAGATAATTCTATTGCTCTTTTCTATACCATTCCCTATAGTATTTTATATGAAGTCATGTATACTTCATGATTCTCAACCTATAATATGAAACTAAGACATTGACATAAATCCTAATTTTATCACTTATATCCCAGTATTATCCAAGTATATCATTTGTATTTTCTAAACATAAAAGGCATTCATTATAAGGCATTCATATCCCAGTGGAGTAAGATCTCCTGATATATTAATTCATGGAAAATCTAGATATTATGTGTTATCAAAGAATATTTCAAGATGTGATGTATTACTTTTGTTCTGTCCCCACCACTGTCTGGTGTTGTTGGTACAGTTCTTCAAAGTCACATTTTTACTTCTTCGTTGTTGTTTTTGTGTTCATTCCTCCAAGTGAACGAAAGTTCAACTTTTTGTTAAGTTTTTATGCTATTAAATTGTTTACGGTATTGGCATGCTTTCATTCTACTGTGTGATAGGGCAATACAAACTGAAAAAAAACGGCTTAACATTTTTGTTTAGGGTTAAGTAAGGTCGAAGTAGTCCAGGGTTCAGACAATAATAACTGAATAAGTCTAGACTTTAATATATACTTAAGATGGGAAGAGTGTCATTCATTGGGTTTTAAATGTCATTAATGACTTGTATGCATTGTACTTATCTTTTTTTGTCTCTGTTAACTATTCCTTTGCTTGTTTAACTTTGTCCAATTCATTTGTACTTACTTTTCTTCTTTGTTTGTCCCTTTGACCACCACCTTCATTTAGATCATCATATTTTCCAATATTTCATTGAATACACTGCAGTCATCTTGACCATGTTTAATTCCAGCATCAGAATATTGTTCTTCATTTTCTTTATCATCAAAAGAACCTCTAGAGTTCTTGTCAAGATTGCTTGTATTGTTGGGACATTTTAGCTTATTGATATTAGAAATATATTTCAGCATTTACCTACCCTTATCCATATCATCTATTAATCAATTATTATTATCGCATCTGTTGTAATACAATAATTAAATCCATTTCAAAATAAGAAAATAAAATGATAAGCCAATTCTATTCTATGTTATAATTAGTCAACCAATCATATTCTATGTAATAATTAATCAGCCAATCATATTCTGTGTAATAATTAATTTATCAGCCAATGATATGTCTATGTAATAATATGTCATCCAATCATATTCTATGTTATAATTTATCAGCCAATTGTATGTCTTTGTAATAATATATCAGCCAATCATATTCCATATTATAAATAATTAAACAACAAGAGAGAAAACTTGGATTGTAATATAGTCTACAAACTTTAGGAGGACATTGAGTGTACTATGCAGTATTTATCATGAACTGAATCATCATTTTTCAATCAAATGGCCCAGGTGCTAACTTGAGTTATGCTTATATGGAAACCATTTAACACTGATAGTGTCTGCACTTTGACATCAGTATGACAATTTCAGTTTGTTTTCACATTTTATTGCAGAGTTGTCATTATTTTGCACTCCATGAGGAATGATATACACCTGGTCGTTGCATCACTCATACTTGACAATTTATAGCTCTCTTGCCTCGCAATAATTAACCATTTTGCCATATTTTTAACACATGTTTACAAGTAGGGTACTATTACACAATGGATTCCCCAAATATTTGTATATGTTTTATTTTTATGCTGTTAGAAAAAAATATTGTTTTAATTGTATACAGTGTTTCATTAAAAGCATGGTTACAGTCCAATAAATTTCTCCCTCTGTGTCATGTTGGCTTAGTTATTACTTTTTAACGATTGCTCATAATTGGCTCACTTCCATTGTCATGTGAGTTTGTCCAGTAATGCATTTAATGGGAGTTTTTGTACATAATGTTTGTACAATTGTTGACATAAACTCTGGTTTATTTATCTGTGAATAGACATTGATTGTTTTCTCCACCCAATCCTGAGATGCAGTCAAGATTTTTATTGATACAAATTGTTTATACATACAGCCTCTTGACTGTGTGAGAACATGTACACATAATTTATAAATCTTTGCATTCTGGAAATGGCAACAGGAACTTTTGATTACTAGAATTTAATAATTATCAAAGTTTTATTATTCTAAATAAATTGAAAGTCTGCTAACAAAATGTGCAACAGTTGAACAAACAGCTGTTTTGGAAAGAAAGTTTGGTGCATATCAGAGCAATTATTAAAACATTCCTCGAATTTTACCTGTTTATAATTGTTTAATACCAATGAAGTGCATACCGTGTTTCCTCAATAACAAACTGCTTTAAGTGTTGCCTTATTTGTTTGTTCCAATGGAACATGTGCATTAAAATACTGATTTGATATTTCACATTTTGCTGATGGTATAATTATTGTTGTTTTAAAACAAGTGTTCTTGTTTTCCTTTGTGTGACTTATAATGATGTCTTAGCAATTTGTCCAAAATTGATAAGTATTATGGTGTGAAGTGCAGATGTTCGGCTTTGTCCTTAACATAATCATTTCCAGTAATTGCTTTCCTTGCTGTAAGTAGAAAGAAAGTTCATCCTGTTTATGAGTTAATTTTCTTATTTGAGGGCAAGCTGACCAACCAATGTGTGAACACACTGGTACTCCCAACCTGTTGTTACAACATTCCTTTCTGAACACCATATTTTCCCAGCTGTTTCTATGTAGATTCTGCTGAAAATTTGTATTTTTTTTTTAATTTACAAATAAATGTTTCCAGTAAATGATACATTGACAAAATGATTAACTGATGTTTTACCTATACTAACCTATATGTCTTGATTAGAGGCTCAGCTGTTTTTGCCTTTCAACTGTGTTACATTTAATTGAGAAGTTAGGGTTCCATCCCACTTTACAAACAGCTTTCATCATCCATTGCTCTCTCTTTCTCTCTCTCTTGTAGACAGTGTTTAATTGATTTACCTTAGCTTTCTTACATCACACTAAGATGCTGTTTTCTGTCATGGCTTACAAGTGTAAAGCCATTTGACTTAACATGGTTATTTTTAAGGTTCAAACCCATTTAAGCTTTCACTGTATGCTTAAACCCATTTAAGCTTTCACCGCACTACTTTAAGCAATGGACCAACATTTTCCTGTTATCTATATTTCATCACAATTGCTTAATTGCATTTTTATTGCCATATTTCTTTGCTCCCAAATAGTTAACTTTCAATTGTGTTGATCTGATAGTGCCATTATAGTACTGTTATTGTTTTCAATGCATTATGATATCACTCCCCTTCGAATATATGGAATTTATGAAAACATGAATTTTTCTTGAACTGTTCCTGTATAGTTCATGAATAGTTCATGCATAGTTCTTGAAGTTGACAAGGTGTTCTATCACCATTATAAGTTCAGTAGCAGAGAGGTTTTGTTTTAACTCAATATTGCAATCATTGGTTTGTCTAGTTGTTCCAACTAAAGGTACCTGCAATTTAGTAGTAGAATGATGCAATTGACATGCCTGGACTTTAATGGTTTCATGTTTGACTGCTTGCATTTCTAAGGCATTCCTTATATTGATTAACATGCAAGATTTAACTAAGTTATAGGACTACTACAATTGATGAAGTAAGTGTGTACTGATGGCATTAACATTTTGTCGTTTGCTAAGGGAATCCTTGCATTTAATTACTTGCTTTCATGCATGCGGTTGAATGGTGTCTGCTGTGATAAACTTAAAATGCTTTAATCTCTATGGTGTTAAGATATACATAATATAACTTTGTATTAACATTGCAGTTCAGATTCAGTGTGTGTGGCATTTTGATCAAAAGAAAAAATGATGAATAGTGAGAAAATGGAGAAATTAATTGATTGTTGTATAACATTATTTAAATCAAAACAAATCTACTAGTAAACGCAATATGAAGCTATCCCTGGTAATAATTTATGTTGTTAGTTGATTTATATTTTTTCTTTGTTATGAAATTGTTCTTTCTTTTAAGTTTTACATCAGTATAAAAACATTTGTGATAAATAGGTTTAAATGTACAATTCATTATGGGCAGCTATATATTCACCCCAAGTCAAAATAATTTGTTGCAACACCTGTCTTCCCTAATAGTTTATGAGAAATGTGAAATATGCTCACTTGGTAAACTAGAAAAATAATTCAAGTTGAAAAAGTTATAAATTTTGTTATTTAAGTCAAGCTTTTATAGGGTAAATGATGGTTGCTTACATTAAAGTGGCTAACATCACATGAAATACATTTTCTTATTTCTACCTAGGAGGGAAACATTAATATTAGCTATTTTACTGTGATGCAGACTTTAGGTGAATTAAAAGCTTACGTAAACATTTTTTGAACTTTGTAATTAGCATGATTTTCTTGCAAGGACAAGTAGAGCAAAGCAGGCCATACAAGAAAATGAATTACCACTATATTGACCAGTTTACTTAAATGATGTAAAAAAATAATACTGTTTTCCACTTACATCTCCAAAATATACAGTCAGGGTAGGTTAAAGTTGGCAGAATGTTTTTTGAAAGTGTATTTTTTTGTTGTGTTCAGTGATACAATTCATATGAAAATGAAAATATCAATAAGAAAAAAATAGCCAAGTCCAAAACAAGTCAAGGGCTGGCAGACAAAGAAGGATCAGTTTGGTTTATTTGAAAGCAGAAACATCTTAATGCTTAATTTCTTTTCGCCATTTTTGTGTGTTTTTATTGTGTTTTTGTTTTGCTGAGTTTGCATGTTATTTTGCTGAGTTTGCATAAAATATCACACATTTTAAATGGATATCTTAAATTGAAATTCTATACAGCTATGGATTATATTATCCTGTATCTATACAAGTTCAGGATAGAATAGGAGGTGCTCTTTATGCCATATTAGGTTAAGCAAGCAATAGATGCATTTTAACTTTTTCGTTGTCTCTCTTCCTGATATATTATGCTAACTCTCTTTGTCACTGTAAATGGCAGACAATGTAGTTTGTGTCTCCTTAAACTTTGAGCACAGGACACATAATTATAATGTAAGATGGTGAATTCTCCAGACAAGATGTAATTTTATAGTCATGTCTGTGCAGTTGATTTTCAGCTGATATCTGAAGGGGTTTGCTTTATTTATTGCCTTATAATTAAGATGGTTCCCTTGCCTTTTAAGTAAGATGGTACCCTTGCCTTTTAAGTAAGATGGTACCCTTTTCTTAGTATTTGATTGGTGGGAAAAGCTCTTTTAGTCTCTTTAATGAAAATGCTGGTGCCTTTTGTGATCTTGATGTAAAACCTGGAATGGATAAGAAAATAATTTTCTATGATTCTTGCAAAGTGTTCTTGGCATAAAACTCAGCTTAGAAATTCAATTACTTTTAGTTTGCAATATACACTTAATGCATTGGATTGATTTTCAGTGGGAAGCACTTTCTGAGGAAAATTGTTATCATGGTTTTTATATTTGCCCCGTTATCAATTTAAGTCATTCTGTTCGTAAGCCGCACCTTTTCATAAAGAGTTTTTAAATTCTGTTGTGTAAATACAAATTGCATCAAAATACATCAGTTTGTTTATACATTGCACCATTGAAATGTTTTTCTTTGATGAAAAATTGGGTTACAGAGATAAAAGCAAGTGTTTTATGACTTTCAAATTAAGTGGACTCCAGCCAAAGTAAACTGCATGGTGTCTACCTTCAGTGGTGCCTTTGTTCAGAGAAATTCTCTGAAACAAAACGTTGTTTATGCTAGTGGCCCTAAACTTTGTTACAAAAAAAATCCCGTAAAATCTTTGATGAAGACAGACAAAATGTTGATGTAGATAAAAGCCAGTATCTCAGTTGATTTTTTGCTTCTTAATCCTCATGAAAATTATTCATTGCTTGTCAGAAGATAGATTTATATTTTGAAAGCTTCAGCAACAAGCTGAGATCTATTGATCTTCAGTAAAGGCAATTTGTCTGGGAATCTAACTTGCTGCTGGCACAACCATGAAGAAAGTTGCAAGATTATTTGGACGTTTACACTTCCTTGCAGTAGATAAGATTATCTCCGATCTTAAGAACAAACTTGATATTTTTATTTTTCTCCTTTTTTTAGCACATTATGTAAGTCGGAGAAGATTTAATCAGAGGATGTTAACACCATGATATTGCTAGATATTTCACTCTATTCAAATTTTGTTGTGAGCCGGTCTCATCGCCTCTTAAATTCACATTTCGACTAATTGAAACGTCCATGAGTAGTTTCATGGTGATAGTCATTATTGATTGCTTTGATAATTTCTAAGCACATTTCTCAAAAATCCCATTCATCGTATGATATTTTCCTGAAGAAAAAACATGTTAATTTGGAGGTAATTGTTATGAACCAGTGGATTCCCATAAGTACTTGGTTGGATCTGTTTATTTTCTGTCATTAAATCTTGTTTGGGTTGATTATGATCATAATGGTATATGCCTTTCTTTTCTATAATAAATTTCATTTGGGTTAGGTTTAGTGAATGAATCAAGGCTGAGAAAAGTCCTCTGGACTTTTTATTTCATGGTTATAATTACATAATTAGCTTTTATTTTTGTCGTAAGATGTGTTAAGGTCATCATTGTATTTGAAAATAACTCCAATTAGCTGAAAATAAGAGTTTTATGTGTTTTTCAAAATAATTACTTCCTGATGCTTCCTTAGGATCTGTAATTTGTGCCTCAAGTAACAATATTGAGGTGACACGTTGATGAAAAGGGATCTTTTAATGTTTGGATACTTAATACAGAAGTTGAATATTTGTTTATCTAACTTTCTGTGATAATTTTCAAACCCACTAAAACATGCTAACATTAGACATTATTGTTTGACATCAAATTATGTGATTTAGAATGGCTTACATTGTCTCATCAAAATGTTGTCTCGATTAAACTCAACATTTTCTATCCCATTCATCCATTTAAAATGCAGTGTTTGAATTTCATCGCTGCCATTATATGTTTCACATTTCCATGAAATTGTCTGTTCTGGTTTGCATATGATTCTCATTCACCGACAATGGAATGAGATTATTATGCTGAAGGGTGGTATCTTGTTGCTAGATTAAAATTTTATCGATACATTTAAATTTCTTTTAATCTTTGTTCAAACTTCATACCATTAACTGTAAATTGGTTGCTGAATTCTGTATTGATTTCTGTCTGGTTAAAAAGCAAGATTGTGTACAGTATACATACTTGATAGAGTCAGTTTTTGTGCTACATTGCTGACAAGTCTAGTTCTAGTTTTGTTCTCATTGAAGTTTAATGTTGCGCCAACATCCAGGGTCATTTGTCGACATTTTCTTGAAGAGACCTCAGGCGTACATACACCTTTGTAGAACTTTAAGTCAACTTCCGAAAGCCAGTTATAGACACTGTCTGCTCACATGTGATATTTATCTGGTTCTTGGTTGGAATCAAACTTGCAGCAGTGGGAGACTAGCGATTTAACTATAGTCAGAGACCATAACCACTCGGCCAAGGTCACCGGGGCGCCCAGTTCGAAGTCTTAAATTCTCGCATTGAATGAAAAATAGCGAATGCCTTTTTGTTATTGCTAAACTCTAATTAGATATTTAAAAAAAAAATTGTTTGTTAAAATCTTCAAACAATAATGTCATATTGTAATTGACTTTGAAAAAGATTTTCAAACTATTACCTATGTATAAAGTTCTTTTTCACTGATAATTTATTTAAATGACAAGTTATCGCAAAAAGTGAATATGAGTTTTGGTGAATGAACTTCATAATAATGGTTCTTGTCAGTGGTATGAATGGTAAGTAATGTCTACACTAGTATCACTTTGTAAGAATCAAATTGCAAAAAATTTATGATCAGAATCTGAAATGTCATCTTTTATGATCAATTATCATAAATGTATTACCCCCACCATTGTAATCCTTAACATTATGTTTTCCTGTAATTATCTTATACTTAAACATAATCTGCAGCTATTTTCCATGTGATTATGAACCCCATCAATTTTCTACTTTTTTTTGCTGTGTGTGGACAATTTAATTAAAATATAATTATCTCTGTAACTATTTTCTTATTCAGTCATTTTGGATTTTTGGTGTTTGGAAAGTGTTTCTACCATTGTGTATAGTTGAAATGTATCCGAGCATTTTGTATGAAAATATTGACAAAATATCAGATGGAGTATTTTTAGGCTTGCTTATATTAACCACAATCAACAATAATGTTTGCCACAATCCCACTAACTTAAGATATTGTGAAATCATATGTCAGAATGTGCCTCAGATATTCTTTTAATTACTTTATGTTTCCTCAAAGATGCTGAATACTGTCTTGGCTGCTTTAACTTCACATCAAATATATTAGCTTATGTGCAAGTGAGCGATTTAAATTTTCTACCATGTCTTGAATGATGCATATTATCAGCGTTAGTAAACTATTGCAATATACCACAGAGACTGAACATCTACTGTTACACAATATTTGAGATATTTTGATTTACAGCTCACAGGGAAGTGCTTTTCCTCAGGGATATGAAACTGATTGTTTTACTCAAAGACTAGAATTGATTTCTTTGAGAAAAATACTGTCTAGTCCCTATGTAGGAGTCTACTAACTTAAGGAACCTCAGACTTAAAATTGTCACATCATTCTTGACAAAACTATGAACGTATGTTTTTATCCCCAAGCAAGTAGAAATACAGGTACCTGTATTTTCACTAAAATGTCAGACGGGATTTTTCTGATTTATTTTTTGAGTAACAATGGTACTAGTTTAGACTGTTATTTTTCTTATTTGACATAATTTGCTCAGCATTTCAGGAGGATATCCTTTTAATTTAATCCAATATTTCTAGTTAAGATCAACAATACAGACCAAAGCTAGTGTGCAGTATCTTTAGATTGTGCACGTCACTGTACTATTGTGATTTCTCTGTTGCATTATTTACAGATGGATAAATCCGATAAAAAAGTTCAATTTGTTGCTTTAGTACCACTATTGCATCGCGATTTTGATTGTGCTTTCGTTGGATGCACTTCATTATTCATACTTTGCCATGCACTTTGATATACACCAGGTCTGCTGTAATCTGCTTTAATTTCCAAAGCCAGCTAGTGTATACTATTTTCATTTTCTGGGAAGAAAAGTTTGATAAATTGGTGCACAGATAAACATCTCATCAAGTGGGTATTAGCCTTGTTATTAAATTTACTGGTGATTCAATTGATGAAAATAGCACAAAAAAAATAAGATAAAATCGTTTATTTTATATTATGTAGTTTTGCTGTTATGTCACTGAAAATCTGATGATTAGTTGGAATTATCTCTCTGATAACTACAAATATTCTTCGTTAAAAAAAACTGTAATTTTAGGACCAATTTGCATTCTTATTTACTGGTGAGAAACAAAAAGATCTAACAAAATGTAACTGATTATTTATTTAATAGATAGGAAAGATTTTTCAAATAAATACTTGATGGATTGAAGAATTCCATGGCCATCTCTTTGTCTTCATAGATAATGCTCAGTCTACTTATACAAAATTACTGTTACTGAGTTATGGCCCTTTTTATAAATCACTTTGATGATCACATTATTCACTACATTTTATCCATAGCATAATTCAAATGTGTTTATGATTATGGCAAACAATGGTCGAGAATTAAAGCATGTAATTTTATGATGTATTATGGTAAAATGTAGTTCATGACCTCTGTGAACAACCCATACCGAAAAAAGTCACAAAAAAGCTTAACTAAGTTATACAAGTTTGGAACCAGGTTGTATACAAGGTTTGATTTTATTCACAATTTCTTGCCAGTGATAATATTATGTACTGACTTTCTTTTGTTCCAAAACAATTCACTTTCATCCTATAGTTATAAGGCCATTACATGAATAAAGGGTTGCTGCCTTTTTCGGAGCCAATGTTCCAAAGGCTAACTTGGCCTATTATTGGAGTCATGTTTTGTTTCTGTGTTTTCTGTGTTGATTGACCTTTGTACAAAGGTTGGTCTGTGTTATAGGAACTTCTGTTACACTTATTCTTCCCTTGCACTCTACAACTATCAAGAGGGTCAATCATCTGTCTGGTTATTTCCTTCTCATGTTTTTCTGTGGATATTGTAATTCTTCGGGAGTATCTGAGAGAATTTCTCTGATTGAATGCTAAATACTTTTTTACCACTGAAGATCAGAGCTTTCCAAGATGGCAAAATTGTGAAGATTATTAAGTATTTTTTTACAAGTTTTGCTCAGAAATACATTTATTGCACTGTTGCATATTCTAATATCTGAATTGTAAATATTTGTGGCCAATGTATATATGATATAAGCTATCGGATGCCTACAATATTTTATGTCCTCGAATGTGTATTTTACCTGAGGTTACTGGTGCCACATGAAAGTATTGTAATAAATCAGTTAGAATTTGTCCTATTGATTGGTATTGCCACAATTTATGAGGCTAAGTGACAACATAAAGTCTCATACGAAACCTTTCCTTCACTCTTAAAACATCGTAATGTTGTGGTCTAAGCCAAAACTGAGTACCTGGTGCTGTTTTTACTGCTTGGTAACTTTTGTTTTGTGAGTGTAGTTTGAGAGCCTGACCATGAATTCCATAAAAAAGGGATTATGGGGACATTATGCTATCATAAATCACTGAGTATTTGGGCCAATTATTGTTAATTGCAGGTTTATGAGTTTGCACCAGATTATGCAAATCACCATCTAAATAAACCATTTGATGTTCAAAGGTCAGCCTGATGTGATTATTTGTTGGTCATACAAATAATGATCATGTACCAACTAATTTAAGCATTTTTATATCTTACTGAATCATATGTTTTATGAATTGATGATCGTTTAAAGTTCATGGCTTGTCGCTTTAAAAAAAAAAATTTCATTTGCTTATAAAGTTTTATATGCTCGATTCTTAACGATTCCCTATAAACAAATGTTTTTCAGACATCAACCCTTTAAGGTCTTGCCATTTGTTGACAATGACAATGTTCTGTAAACCTATCATTGGAATCGTCACAAACTGTTCCCTCATTTCCATGGTGATTTCAAGTTTCGTGTTGTCAGTTTCCTCAAATTGAAAGACTTTGGTCAATATTGTTGTTTTTTAATGAGAAGCTGTTTTGTCTCTACTCTGGTTGGTCTCTGGGGGACTTCACTGGATGTTATCAGGAACCATTGGTGTAGCTTTAATTATTTTTCCAGACATGAAATAAAAGCTTAATATTCTCTAGTCTTTGGCTGTTTCATAGTCATTGCTGAGACCTTTACTGTTATTGCATTGTTTTATTAGTATATTTAGCAATGATATGATCTCTGTAATTTACACCAGGTAACACAGTTTTAGCCATCTGAAATGTGCATATACATTCATGGTATTGTCTGTGTTGATGAAATCTTCTTGTATTGTACGCAGCCTTCCATTACATTGCATGTTATGTTGCATTAATATAATGCTTTAGATTGGTTAGTTTTGATGCAACAAAATATCTTCGTGTATGTTGCCTTTTAACATGTTTGTTGTGATGCTGTACAATTGAAATGAATAAATGGACAATAATTTCTAAAATTGCTTGTTTACATGACTACTGAAATATACAGCAAATATAAACTGTTTTGTAGTCTTCAGTCTCAATCAGTAATACTTCCTTATTTGGGTCAGCTGGATGCTTCATCAGAAAAGATTGACTTCTAAATGAGAAAAAAACCTCTTATTGTTCTGTGTGAATGTTGGCACCCTGTGAGACATGTACGTTTCTAGAAATATTGTCATACCATTGTGTGATTAATTTCTCAGAAGGTAAGTTAGGAAAAATGATGTGCGAGTCTCGGAGACAATACCGCTCCATCAAAAGTTATAGTATAATGATTATATTAGGAAGCATCTAGATCACATGCTTGTGTGATAGGGAAAAAGATTTGTTGTGCTCTTACTTTAACTACATTGATGAAGGAATTGCTAGAACAGGAATGTCTGGACATTTAAATTTTAAGCAATTTCTATTGGTTTAACGCTGTTGGTATTCAAAGATGTTTCAGATACATAGTTTATTACAGCGACTATTTTTGAGCAGCATCAGTTAGGTCTATTATAAGAGAGAACTGTATTGTATAACATGTTTAACAAACAAGTGGTATATTGGCATTTGAGCCATGTAACACTTCAGCTTTGGAAACTGCTGGTGTTATTGAAATCTTGTTATTTTTCTATAAACTGCAACAATTTTATAGTTGTCAGTGACATTCTAAGCTCCATAAACTGATTTAGTGTAGTTTCTGAGTTTTATGTTAACCACATTGTGCTCTTTAAACTTCTGTTAGATTTTTTTTAAAACTGTTTTAATTGGAATCAACTGATGCGCTGCTATAAATCAATCTAATACTCCACTGATAAAATGTTAATGTTGCAAACGTTCCCATGCTATCAAAAAAATCTGAATGAAATAGCATTGCACTCCGAATGATTGTCATACAGTGGCATTTTATTGCAAATGTTACGTGCTATATAATTCATCATTATCAATCTGCAATGATGATGTTTTATTTCTGAAGTACATGCAAAGCTGTGGGAATGCATTTCAAAATTTGTCAATGAAAGCACATTAAGCAATATATTACCTTCTATAAAATGTTGCAGATTAGCTTATTAAGTATTTACTGCATCAAAAAGTTATTTATTTTTATCATCTAAAAAGGTTTAATGTTTATTTCTGTTGATCAATATAAAATGTTAACATCAAGTTATTTCTGTATTAACTTCACCAAAAAAAATGTTTTTTTGTTAATCATTGGTTAAGTACGAGTTAAGACAATAAATTGGCACATTCCCGAACTGTGCTAAGTTGAGTTTAACATGTTGAAGTCATTATGTCTTATTGTGCAAATCTGTTGTTTTATTACCTCATATCTTGTGTTTTAATTAATTTATGCAGTTGTTACGTCGATGTAAACTAAATATACATAACTCTTAAGCCGGAACATACTGAAAAAGCATTAAACAAGAATACAAAGTTCTTTTCTGCTGTTTTTATTGAATGACACACATACTTCTGTTCATGTTATCGTTTAAGATTATTTGCTTGTTCATTACAGTTTGATAACACAGAAATCCACAATTTCTTGCCTCACACCATGATATCCCGTTCTGATACCAGAATAACTCATTCCCAGGAAAGCATCCACTGTTTCATTGTTATGATTGGTGTTATTAATTTTTTCAGCATTTTCTGGCGTTTTGTCTTACACAATTAGTACCTTTACAAATACAACTCCTGTTTGATCTACAGGTAGTGTTATTGGTTCCGAGAAATTGTCGGAAGATTATTGCGTTTGGGAGGATAAAAATGTCGGCTTTCCTAGCATCGTGCTGATCTTACCGGTATTACAACAGATTTAGTGTGACGTTGATAGCCTTCCAGAGGTCTGAGCTGATTTCAGACGTGATTTTAATGTGGGATATTGTGTCTCTGGAGTGGTGCCTTTAACGCATTAACAACAAATACACTAATTCCAACAAATTTGTAAGATGATATTGTGTTTCATGGTGTTAAAAGTAGTTTTTATGTTGTTTTTTTCACAATTTTTTTCGTAGATCATTTCAGTGATTGTGCCTTCAGTGAAATCTTTGCTGTTTTCTGTACATTTCAGTGAATGCAATATTCCTTTAACAACTTTTTTTATTATTATTACACTTGATTTACACTTAACTTAGATTTTATTTTGATTCTTGTGATCTGCAGTTCACTAAGCGTCTAGATCTGATGTATAAATTTTCTTGATATTTGAGTATTACAAGATAATGATGAATCAGCATTTTTTTTTATTTGCCATGTAATGATCAGCTGTATACTAACAATTTGTTTAAACAATATAATAATCACTGCTGAGGATATCAATATATCAAAGGTCTGATATAGACTGGTTCTTCAGTTATTGAATTTATAGGACTGTCATTCGCTTAATATAAATCATTTTCATGCAACCAGTCTGTCACCTTCGTAGCACATGCAGGTGTTCTGACTGTGCTCATTGTTTACCTAGTAGTTGTTGTTTTTTAAAACCACTCCAATAGGGGCCAAACTAGACCATGATTTTGCTGATTTTTTAAAACATTATTCGATCATCATTTGTGTTGAGTTCTTTGTATCTGAAGTATTTTCTTAAGCACTTGATTAATCTATCAGATTTCAAAAAGGTAGGGAAGTGTTGAGCATTTTTTATGTTGGCAAGTGTATTTGAATACATGATAAAAGATGTTTTGTGAGTATATTTGACATCAAAGAAATCATTTTTAATACCAATTGATTGAACTGCTGACACCCAGAAAAGTAAAGTCTTGTCCTAGATTTGATTGTAATCAAAGAAGATCTTAATTAGTTTCTGTGATTTTGTTTACCAATCTTAATTGTTCAAATACAAGTAATTCCTAGGCATGGACTGCATTGTAGTTGAAACTGAAAATTTGAAAATATTATTTAAGGCGATGTGTCTCGAAAATTACAGAAAATTAACACTCAGATTGCATAATTATGTTTCTTCAATTATACTAAAAATTTTACTATTAACAGTCAGATCTTAAGTTATTTGTTAAAGAGGATAGTATGTCAGTTTTTGGTTATTTAATAACAAAAAGTATGAATAGTTTTAAAAATCAGTGTCTGAAATTATAGACACTAACGTAAGTTTACTACAACAAGTGACCATTAAGAAAAACAACATTGTACTGAACTTACTACATGCAGGTATTTTTCATGAAGGTTATTCTGTAAAAATTAGTTTTAGAATTAAATTCCTCCTATCTATGTCAATTCAAAGATGGTTTGGATTCAAAGAGATCGTGTTCAAATATTTGTGACCGAGTAATTATATAAAGTAGATAATTGCGATTTTATTTCATTGTGTTAAATTTATACCATAGCCAAGATGATGATAATTGTATGGTTTGGACTTTTTCACTGTCAAGTTAAATACCTTGTACACTATTTGCATCTTATACTTATATTCCTCATTGCATTTAGTGGCCTCAAACCACATTTTAAAGATTTTCAACTTCACTTAAAATTTCCAGTGATTGTGTCTTGTCTGAAATTTTGTCCTGTTCTTTAATCCAGTTACTTCAAAATTAACGCCTTATTTATCACTTGATTCCTTAAATTGCTTGTGAACATCTCAGATATTTGAATATAAACCCATTTCAATGTTTATAACTTTAATTATGACAGTTTTTGTTGCATCTGTACGATTTTCCCAGGCAAGATGGTTTATTTCTGTTCTGAAGAAAGAGATGGTATTGTTTTGTAATGTACGCAAATGCTTGTTGGTGTTGACATGAAATCTGCAAGAAAATTAGAAGAAGAAAAACAATGTTAACCAACTGTTGAATCTTTGTTGTATAAATGAATTCTTTGTTCTCATTAATTATTGGTTGGGTACTTTACTGTTTAAATACATTTCAGTTGTTCTAGATGCTGATTACCTGCATTTTTTCCATATAAGTTGAAGTTATTTTAAGTTTAATTGCACAAGTATCCAGCTTGTACAAAAATGCTTCAATTCTCTTCTATAAATTTGAATTTTTTTATCATTGTTGATGAGTTTTCGGTGCATCTGATTTGGACACTTCTTTGGAAATTTTTCAATTGGTTTTTTTATGGGACGGAATAAAATTCAATTATCTTTAAAGAAGAAGTACTCACCTATCTTGGACATTTTCATGACATTTCTATTTTTTTTCTTTGTGTTTATTATTTATAAGCAACTTAAATCCTATAAAATAATCTGTATTAATAATTTAAGTAACATTATTGTCCTTATTTAAGAATATTTAGGTTTTAGGATTGTTGTCGGCAATTTTAAATGTTTGGATTATGTACACAGTCTATTTTTAAAGCCAGATGAACTCCTTGACTGCACTTTTATGTATAAATGTTGTCTTAGGAGAAATATTAAGTTACTGGTGTTGATTAGATCAATATTTGACAAGGCTATATGTCTCCTTTGATTTTACGTTTGTCATTTTTATTGATATTATATGAGATTTTTACTTATAAATACATTTCTATTGGATTAATGACTTAATGATTATTAATAACTATTGAATTAAAGCATGCAATTTTGAAATAAGTCAGACGATAATCTCGTTTTGTCGAGACAATGTCTCATGAATTTGAATTGTTTATTGTGACTTTGTAGTATTCCTGGAGTCAATGTAGTAGTCCTGGAGTCAAATTACAAATTTGTTTTAATTCTTTATCTAATTTCCACACTTATTTTTTTAAGCTGGTCAATTTACTTACTAGAATGGTTGTGCAATATCTTTCTGGTTATTTAATGATACCTCATCAAGAATATCAACCAATTCTATGGATTTATTTACAGCATTTAGTATAAAATAAATCATTCAAGGGTCACTGGGTAAAATGTACAAATAGAAAAATCCAATATTCCTATGAACAAGGGGGGTAGTGGGCCTTAGTCATGAACTACTTTAAGATCAAAATATGATCCTATATAAGCTTAATACTGGTGATTGCCATCCTGCCTTAGCAAGTCTTCAAGCTATTATGAATATTGTTATTTCTTTATTGGATCCTGGGAGTGCCGACCACAAGCCTGCAAACTCTTCCTTTTACATCTTTTGTAGTATTAATAAATGATGAAAATCATGGAAATTACATCAAGACTCTTTGCAAAATGACGGAAATAATTACTTTCATATGTAACCACTTTCTGTGCTGTTTCTAACCATTTCTTATGAGACATTTTACATATGATTAAGAACTACATTGTTTGATCAGCTATCTGTTTACTGATGGTTCGCTTTTTGTACCTAAATAAGATGGGTAAGAGCCCATGAGGTAACACTCAATTCCCATTGTTGTATGGAGCATGTTGCAAGTTTTAATCATATTTTTTTACACTGAAGGCCTCCCATGATCATTTTATGTGGATGGATTCAGAGGTCAATAAATCATAAAATAATTACAAAGGATTTTTTTGCCATACAATTAATTATATGATACACCACACATGCAGCCTTTCTTAACATCTATGATTCAGTTAATTACATCTAATATTATTTACACTGGTATCAATTGATTGTCTGAAAGTTTGCCGCATACATGCCACTTACAACAACCTGGTGTAAAAGCAAACATTCTAAGCAATAAACATATATAAGGGAATTGTATGACAAGCAGCAGCCATTGAGAGATATACTCACATATTATATCATGTTTGATCAAACCTCTGATACAACACCTGAGTTTGACATTATCCGAGGTAATCATAACATTCAGTGTCTATAGCATGCACCAAGATGTATACAATACCAGATGGCTGTACTTTGAATGGGAACCATAGCAGTCAATTTAATGCCTATGTTCATTTGGACAGATGGCTCATCTTGCAAAGCCATGGAATGTCAAATTGTTATTATTGCAGAAAGTATTTGGCAGCAAGGTGTATACAGTATTGTCTTAGTGATCGTTACAATTAGTCTAGGTATTGCTTTTGGCCACAGCCTGCTGGGTGTTCTTAGGATAGTTTTAGTTAAATCTATATTTAAAAGTCTTTTAAAATAGCTTAATTGGAATTGAATTGCTATGAAACACATTTTCCTGAATCTTTGCAGGTTGTTTGTAAGTATCGGCTTTTATGTTCTTAAGTGTTAGCAAGAAAATAAAAACATCCTGTTTAAACATCATGGATTTCCTATTTCAAGCAAAAATAAATTGTACTGTATATTAATTTCCTGTTTTTGTGCATTTTCAAATTCCTATGAATGTAGAAATTATTTTTGTATCATGTTTGTGTAAGATCCATTCAAATGTTCACTATTTTATTATACCATAGAGAAAAATAACAGAATTTCAATCCTTTGTATGTCATGTGTTTATTTGTGCTCATGGTACACACTCCTACAGCACTTATGATAGACATTTACTCCTTATTGTGACTTTATTAAGTTCTGGAATTTACTTGGCTTCAGGGACGTCAGCCATAGATCTTGTTATTTAATTGAACCTACAGTATTGCTCCATGATTGAATTTGGGTGCGTCTTTATGTAGTTTGTTCAACAATGGCAGTGTTGCAATGCCTTGTTTCGCTTTAATGATATTAACAAGACAACATAATAACTGTTACTGCACCACCCATACGACCCCCTCACTGAAATATTTTAGCCTGTAAATAAATAACAGAATTTACCAACGTAAGAAAAATAACTGTTGGCTTTGTGACTGATTATTTTAAATAAACTTTTTTAAAATAAATGATGAGGCAAGCATTTAGTGATACCTCATTTAAACTATAATACATGCATTTAATGATACTGATGACTTGTGACATTGATGATACGAGTCATCTGTTGATATTAGATCAGATTGTGTACACAAATCAGTACTTGATTACTGTAATCGGTTCCAGACAATTTCTCTAATGTTGCGATGGAATTGTAAATTACATAGCGGTATGGCTGTCTGATTACATATTAGACACCCATACTTTCCAGGAGCATATCATTCTATATCCTGCAGAAGATTGACTTGGAAACTCCTACAGGACTTTTGTTAGTTAATTCTTATGAATGTATTAGTCTGCACGAATGATTACATCACTTGTGGCAGGATAAAACTTTTAGTTTACTTTGTCACGATTTCTTTTTCTATACTTAGACACTTTTCTCTGCGCCCAGACACTGTGGGTATTGTAGGAAATGTTAGAAAGCATGTGACAGGAAGATGAATTGGGGTTCAGCTGGAAGTGACTGTCTTGCTGGTATAAATTGTATTAGCGAATTCACAGCTTCACAAGTAATGTATACTTACCCTGTTTCAAGTTTCTCATCATAAACTTGGTTGTGTTAGAAATGTTCTTTGTAATCAATTTGGCTACAAATAATACTTTCTCTGGTTGAAGCATGGTCATGAAACACTGATTGTGTGTAATGAAGTTTGCACTGAAGATACGTTTGCACTGACTTAATATAGAATGTTTGATGATGTCACTTCTCTAGGGCTAAGTGATCAGTGTTTCTACACTTGTGTTCCCATTGTCTTCATTATTAAGATATATTGATCATCTGTCTAATTCAAACGATGCATTCATAAACAGACTTTTCCTTTTCTTGTTTGCAAATTGATACTTTCTCAAGGACATGATCTGTTAAACAATATTTTTGAAGGTCACATGTTCTTATCGTCCTATAAATTGACATGCAATTACATGCACTTAATGCAAAATTGTTGTTGTATCGAAGCATTTTGACCGACATATACAATTATTAATACATCATTCTTACATACATACACTACAAACAAGGTTCATGTACCTCTGTTTAGTATGTATTAAGTTTTGTTTTTCTGTTTTATATATTGTCCTTCACTGTGGTTATACCTCTTGACAGCATGTTATGTTTTGATTCATATCTAGACCTATCCTTGCTTGTCAATACAAATGTTCTTCAGTGCAAACATGGTTGTTTATTGTTGTTATTCATTTGTGTCAACATCAGATGAACCAATTATCTAGGGATGTCAGGCCATGTCATTGAAATTGTCTGCCTTTGTCCTGGCATCTATAGTTGACCATACAGTCTTTTGGGACACAGTGAAGCCAGATATAATGACCAACATAGCAGTGTTTGTGCTGTAGACTGACTGAGATATGACTGTTTGTTAGAGCTCAATGAACCCTCCAGAGATGGCTACCCATTGTTTGAACAAGATTTCTGTCCTGAATTCTTTCATTCTGCCCTGAAGTTATTGATTTTCAGGTTTTGTTAAGTTGGGGAAACTTGACCACGAATGGGCATCATCCGGTATGGAACAATTATATACAAATATGGCTATTGTCCGTAATAATACTAAATCTCAATTTTCAGCATTTGTTTATGATAATTTGAAACACATCACAGAATAATCTGATTTTGATTGGATTTGTAAATGTCAGTATGTCTTCAGATTTTGTGTGATATTGTCAAAATCAAAGTCTCAAAAGTATTATATCCTATTCCTTTGGTGCATGTGAAGACTCTTGTGTTCATATTTTCATAACAATTGTATGATAAATGATACCCACAGCTTTCCCGATCTCTGAAAACTCATCACCACCTCTGAAGTTAATTTTCAGGATGAGAGAATGTTTGGGAAACTGTATAATAGTTTCATGAGGTAAAGCTATATTTATGACAATACCCTAGTAAAACAAGCATTAAATATACCTCACATATAATTCTAGACAATGTGTGCTTCATAATTACACATAGTTTGCTATCAGCCATATCAGTTGAATTATCAGATATATTGTACGGATTATCATGCACTATGTTTATAGGACTGCCTTGCTTGTTTCTCCTTAAATAGCATAATGCACCTAAATGATCGGAGACTTGTATATCAAAGGGTTATCATTATCACAGTAGTGCTCACTGATGCTTCATCTTTTCTTTGATAATTTTATTGGTAAATTGTGTTATTACATTGTAGTATCAACTGCAGTGTTTTTGCAGCACACGATGAAGGTTTGGGGCAGAGCAAGTTTAATGCAAATTGTGGAAGTTAACAGCTACAGTGTTCTTGTGCCAAAAATTATTGGAAGGACTTTTAGTACAGTTTTAGTCTATTTACTTGCTCTTGTTAACATTTGAAACACAAACATTGGTGTATTTCCTGGTACAATTGGCAATTATTTGCATCTCACAAATCCAGTGTAAAATTTACTAACATTTTATGAAGTTTGAAAACTTATTTGATGTATACATAATGGTATCATTTGTCGCTTGCAAAGGCAACATGATGTTTTGTATTGTTGCCAATCATCAATTGTTAGACTGAGACAACTAGGTTGTCAAATCAATTAGAATTTGACCATTTAATGTGCTGTGGATGTCCTCTACAGATTGTCAACAAATGTTTCCTGTATCAGGAATATGACTACTCTATCAATGTCTTTCAAATTGTTCTCTCAGATCAAATCTGAATAAAAGCACTAAAGCAAGTGAGAATTTCATCTTAATCTCCAAACAGACTTCACCTTCTTGAATTCATCCTGCAAATTAACACAGCATGATTTCCTTTCATAACAGTATCAGAAAAATAAACAACAGGGAATCACAAGTAACACCACATCACTCTCTGTAGCAGTCCTTGTGCGAATACTTAAAAAAAAACAGGTGTGCAATTAGTTTCCTTGAAGGTAGCTGGCAGCCATAGAATTCCGAATGAAATAAACACTTTTAAAATTGTATTTGACATTTCTAGGAAGTTGGATACCATAAATTGGAAGTTAAAAAGCCTCGAAGAATGGCTTGTTGTTAACAAATAGCCTTGTGGATATATTTCCCGTTCAATTAGGATTGGCTTTACAGAACTGATTTTCCTGTTACAACATTTCAATACATTTGATAAGATACACTTAGAAACATATATCTTGCAGTATTTGATTGCTTTCAGGTTTTTTCAAATTGCTTTGAAGTCTTGTTTATTTGAGCTTTACAATTCATCTTGTGTTGAAACATGTTGTGCGTATAGACTGTGATAAATTCATACAACATGCTTCTGAATTTGTTAAAAAAATGGAAAATCATTACTTTGTATACCAAATCAAGATGTTTGTCTTCAAATTCAGAAGTGCTCTATTTGTTTCTCAGTTGATCTAATAGGTGATTCAACACATGTTCCTAGTGAGGAACATATTGCTACAGATGAGAATTTTAAGGAAGTTCCCTGTATTGTCAAATTGAGACGTGCAAAATTATAATTGAGTTGTTTTGTTGTTATTTCAACTTGTCTTCATTAATTTGTATGTCTATTTTTGGTTTCTCATGAAACTTTGAAAGTCTCATTTATATTATCTTATAAAGTCTGTAAGTATTTCACTAAACTAAAATGCTGAAGAACTTTTTACTTTTTCTATTCTGTTAATCAGACTGCACCTTTTCTGGCTCTTTCGTGTTTTTTATCCTTATTTAGCAACAGTGCTGATTAAAAGGAAATTAGTTCAATGTTCAGAAGAATAGAAGGTGGTTCAATCATTGTAAAGAAGAATTAAATGGACATTTCAAGCTGTTCTGATACATTACCTTGTCTCCGGACAATGTTCTTAATCAAACTAGAAATGATAAATCATACTCAGAATGGCTAAATCTCCAATTGTTTCATGTTCTATCCAAACTAGTTAATGAGCGTGCATCGATTCTGCGGCTGTGCGGCAATTGGATGATGTCCAGTCATGCTCACAATTATAGATCACCACCAGCAAGAAGATGTGGACTGCGGTCATTTTGACAACTGAATTAGTCAACATCAGGAACGTAGGCTTTAATTAATGAAAGCAGCTTTAAGGCTATGGACATCTGAGGTAGACTGATGGTCATTGTTGTGTATTTCTAATCTGATGGCTTTGTTGTGACAATGGCAATCCATTTTAACATGTCTGATAGACTAGCAAGACAATTTGCTTAATACTCTCTAAAATTTTACTGGGTGACAACATTTAGAGGAAGCCTTTGTTAAGACAATTTTCCTCTGTGGTATTGTTATTTTTTGTCCAATTTCATGCTTGTTTGTTTGTGTTAAATTGTTTGTGCAATGAAATGATTCACTTGAGAATCACAAGTTGATCACAACATTTAGAAATTCCACATTGTTCTTCATTTAGACTGGTATGTTGTGGACAATTTTATGTGCATGGTCAGTGTCCTCGAAACAAAAGTCAAGCTCCTAGGTCACATTGATTTTGGACTGGTTTGATTAATGAGAAGATTACCATAGAATAAGTTGACATTGGCAGACTGACAGTGACACAGTCCAATATTTACTTAACTAATGAAATTATTAAGATTATGTTGCACGAATGACATATTGCTTGTTATAAGAGCATAAAAGCTTCATGGATATCAAATTTTGATGTCATACAGCGACTTTGTTACATTTAAATGTTAACTTTTCCTATCCAGGATATTGTGGGATAGGTCTTACTACAATTTATAAACTGTCTGTCTTGTAAATTGATACTTAATGTATGTAATTTGTATATACTAGATTGTGTTTGTTTGCAGAACAAGAGATGGTAAACCTCCTCTTGTTTCCCCACCCAATGTGACTATCTCAATTGATTGAGTATCATCTGGATGTCTGTGGCGGCATGATTTAATCTGATTATTTATTTTTTGCCAATTTATCAACAATTTAGACCTCTTTTACATGACCACATGATTGTTACATAAACATTGACAAATTTCATGTCAAAATACTATGCTTGATCTTCCGTATTCACTATCAGTAGAAAAGTCTCAGTGTGTGGAAAGGAAGAGTTTGATGCCATGAAAGAGGTAAAGCCATACAGAGTTGCTGACTTCTTACTCGTGAATGGACAATCAGTATGGCATAAGTAATCAATTAGTTTGTCCTGTTGCACTGTCTGTAAACAGGTTTATATCTATTACTATTCAATGTCTCATCAGATTATTGTCCAAGCCTACAGTAATGATCTCTCTCAGATGACCTATAGTTGATAGATAGATTATGATCTATTATGTCAGGCCCCCAAGCCAATTACAATACTGATACTGTCACCATTGCCATTAGTGGGCAACAAAATTCCCGTTAACATTATTATCATCCTATAAACTTTCCTTGTGTCTCAATAGTCTTACCAGTAATGGACTTTTTAAGGTTTTTAGCATAGTTTTGCATTTGAAAAATGTTAATCGAAGTTGGAGACAAGAATGTAGTAAAGGTGCATTAGATTACCAGCCATTTAAACTTTGTTAGTTTGTTGACATTAAAATCTTTATATGCCCTAGATGGTGTTGTTTAGAACTTGGACAAGCTCATCAAACTAACATTAAGGACTATTTGGTGTTAAAAGCCTGTCTGGAGGTTATGGGTTAATGGTGTCTGTGGTGTTAGGTATAGTCTGTGCTCTACCATTATCATTATTGTATTAATTTTAAACATTAAGACTTAAAGGGTAACCAAAGTTTTATGAGTGAGGTCAATTGGTTCTTGTTAACAAAATAAATAATATTTTATTGAATCATCTAATATATTAATGAGTAGATAGCATGGTACCAGTAAAGTCTACAGACTGGAGTTAAAAGCTTAAAAAACACTTAACTATGATTTGTTAATTTTGTAATATACAGTAAACCCACCTTTAGGAAAGACAATGTGACCTTTATTTTTTTATTGACAGGCTTTATTTGGAGGTCATTATGTTCTACGTACTTAAATATGGTTTTAAAATAATGGATTTTATTCAAGGTGACCTATATTCAGAGGTGTCCACCTGCTCTGGTTTGACTGTACTTGTAACATCATTCACAATGAATCTGTGGTTATCAACTTGATGACTTGTGTTAACTTAAAAGATTATTGCATGCTGGTAATCATCTAGTTCTAACATACATATCAATTAAACATTAAATGATGCTAAGTTGATTAAAACTGCTTTGTAATTAACGAAATGGTGCATATTTCAGAGCGATATAATTTTATATAGTCTGAGTACCACGAAACAGTAAGCAATTAAAAGAGTTCTTGTTTTAAGTTCAGATACCTTAATTTGTTCTTTTTGTAGCATATTGAATTACTTTGACTTTGTTTTCAAGGGCATGTAGCAATCTCATTCATAAAGCACCATTGGTGATGAGAATGTTCTTTCATTTCTCTTTAACGTAATTAATAAGAAACAATTTATTACTCATAAGCCTTACTGATGTTTTACGACTTTGTTAACCAAAACATCTTCAGATAGTTGTAAAAAATTACAAAACAGAACAAAAATCTACTCACCTGTGAAAGATCAAAAGCCTACATAATAACTGCCTCAGCAGGTAATTTACTGTAATAATGATGTTCCTCAAGTATTTCCTTAATGTCTGCTGTCCATTCCTCACACATCTAGCAAATCTTGTGTCACTTCATGCCAAGACCAATGTTCTAGCTTGTCAATAACCTGCAGATCAGGTGTGGTGAATTAAACAGAGTCATAAAAAAAGAATATTTATCTATATTTGAGTACTTTTGATTCATTCGAATGTTTTGTGAGGTAGATAACTAATTAGATGTCATTGTCAATATTTTTAAAAAATTCGCTTATAATTCTGAATAAAATGTCTTATGGAATTGTCTTAGTGACAAATGCATTTCCTAGGGATATAATCTCCGATTTAATAAAAATGTAAATGCAAATCTGTGCAATTTTTAATTGTAGAAATCTTGTCTGTATGAATTTTTTATATCTCCTGAAGATGTTAAATTATCTTAGAATTTATTTATTTGATTGAGCTATCATTTGAAATACATTAAATACTGTAGGACTTAAGGGAAAATTGCGAAATGGTATTTCTTAATATAAAAGTAACAACTGCTGTGTCAGAGGATCGAGTGTTTGAGATATTTTCTTGTATGTAAAGAAAAGCAATTTTAATACCTGCCAGTGTTGAATTCTGTTGAATTTATGGAAAGTTGCTTCACTACTCAGAATCAATTACTTAGTGTTATCATTCATATCATTATGTTGTTTTATTGACAATGATAGATCAGTCATGTTGATCACTGAAAAATCTTGTTCCAGCGTCTAGCTGTTCAAGTCTTAATTGGCTTTGATGTATGAAATGTTTAATGCTTAGTTCAGCTTTCCATAGCCATTGCTTGGCACGCATAATATTTGATGTGGATCAAGGTGCTGTTTTTCTACATCCGTTATGCAATATTATCGTTAAAGTTAAGTTCCCATTCCATGTTGCAGTGCAAGTCTATATAAGTTCAGTGCCCATGTGTACTTTCACAACTTTGATTACATATTATATTAGCTATATGCTAGGGTACCAACCAGTGTTTCTTCTGGCTGTCTGCTTTTGCTATTGTTGCTACAATGATGAACTTTCCTTCAAATTACTTTTACTGTTTTAAGTTGTGCATGTATATCATTTGGAGAGACGCTTACATGTGTCAGCAAGTGTTTCATCTGCTTGCTGACTCAGACTGATCAGTTTTGTATTACCAGTCTGTTACATACATGTTGTTATCTTGATGGACTGTACACACTGATTATATTCCACTGTTTCCTAACTTATCCTGACACTGTCTGCACAATCCTGCCTATCTTTTGTCTCAGCTAAAACAATAAAGCATGTGAGAGCAGGTGCCACTGTGTATTTTGATTGGTGTATATTAGTACAAAGATAGGAAACAAGGACTGATTAACTACCTAAATGCTGAGATGATGGAGATTTGGTCTGTACACAATTTACTCTGAGGAGTTTCTTGACAGTCTCATAACGTACTTGCTGCAAGCATTAGTAGGAAATTAAGCATGTTTGGATCATCTGAAATTCAACCGAAACACATTTCTTATATTAAGTGACAATTTATTATGATCAACATAACATACAGATTCTGTGAATCGTACTAATCAAGTAAAATCGACTTCTGAACATCTATTCAGGAGTCAGTGTTGCCATCCCTGTTTTAAAATTGTCACATTTAAGGCCTTATTTGCACTTAATTGTGAATCCAACCATATTACAGCACCTAAACATTTTCAGACTCTTTTATGTCAGCATATTTTTTGTAGATGCATTCACTGAATGTAATTTCATGATTCATTTACTATAGAAATATTAGACATCATTAGATGTCTGGTGATAGTAACCAGCAAGATAGACCTGTAATCATATTTTCCAATATTTTACTCCCTATTTATTCCACAAATTGGTATCCATTTTTACCAACAATGCTTTTGAGGCATCCTGTTTTATTAACTTTCAGTTGATTTTACTCAGTAATTGTGTATCTGTGGTCATTATATATCCTGGTAATTTGTCCCTAATGTCAAACAAGAGCAGTCCATTCATAGTGTATGATGTCCACAACAATGTTTTTAGCTTAAATGATTAAAAGATGGACTGATAATGAAGTCATTTCCATGCAGTCTATCTCCATGGCTGGAATTATTTCCGGGAGTTTCCTGTGGACTAGAGTGAATTAGTGATGCTCTTCGCTTTTCTATACTTTTTTTTTAAAGACAAATATACAAATACAAGTTCATTATTCTTTGTTTACATAAAACTGTTGTAGGATATAAATATTTGCATAGAATATTTCCTGACAGTATGTTTCTGCCTCATTTGTTTGTATCTACGCTTTGTACAATAATGAGTGTAATGTCATGACATTCTTGTTTGATATGTTTCCGTGTATTTTTGTCATGGTGTTTAAATGAAGCATGAAAAAGTCTGACTTGACATATGTTCAGCTTATGTTATTTTTTTAGTTTCTTTGTATCTTTACACCTGAGAAATGATTACCTTAGGATCATGACATCTAAAATGTTACCTTCAAGGCTTTCTGTTTCATGTTTTGTTCTTTCTTACGACATCTACTTGTAAATTCTCATTAATACTCTAGGAGTGGCCCCAAAGGTATTGGGAATCACAATGAATCTTTTGATTATGTAAATAATGAGCAAGGTGGTTGCCATTGAAAAATGATACTTACACTGTTAATATATTTAGATAACAGGTAAATGAACTTTTTTCATTTTGAATTGTTCGTTCAAATGATACTGAAAATGCTAAAAAGCTTGGCATGAAGTCTGATTAAGTATCTTAACACCACTTGTTTGAATAATCCGTTACTTTTCCTCTGAAATAATGGTTTACCTCTGTTACAGAAATATCTACCATTGGCTTGTACCTTTCATCACATGTGTTAGCATGAGTTGTTAATAAACTGAGGGAAATACAATTGGATGACTTCTGAAAATTAATTACATTTGTTGATTGACATAGTGTATATGTTAATGTAATCATGCTGTGAAGTTGGTCCAACATCTCACCTTATATCCTGGAGCATGGAATCATAATTGAATCTTGGTCCAGGTTTTTTGGTGTGCTTGATTAACATTGCCTCAGTTAAATGTACATAGATCAAACAGACCATGTTAACTTCCATTCAACCAGACAGCTGAGGGAACAGGTTCTTGGATTGACCAATATTTCAGATACACTTTGTGAATACTTGGCTTGTACTAAATAAGTTCCTGGACTGAATTTGTTGGAAACTAATGAAAAGAAAAATTCAAATCTAGTTTATTTGTGGTTATGTTATGTTCACTGCTTATTGGATTGTTGTTTTATACAGATTATTTATATTATTTGCCAAATATTTGGTGCTGTCTACTTTTACTGATTTATATTGAGGCAGTGCTAATCCCAGGGGTTCAAATTAAAGGAAGTTTGATAAATTACTGATTCATGTCCGCAGTCAGAATTGTGAGAACAAGTTTCTGAAATATGAATTGTATCGTAATTTACATATCACATGTAATACATTTGCCTTATGACATTTGACAGCAGTGGAATCGTGAGATTCTAACTTGGAATATTGCAACTTATTTGTGAGATTGTCCTGTCTAGTTTGGCTTTAAATACTTCCTTCCCTTGATATGTCATAATCTTTCATATTCAATCATTTTAATTTGTTTTAAGAACTTTAGACTGTATATTTTTTCATTGAGATTCATGTAGCACTTTTCAGTTAAAAGAAAGAATTCTGTTCTATTTATGAAAACATTTCTACCATGACCTGAGCTGTCACAATATCTAAGTCTTATTTTTTATTCATATTGATAAAACTGGTTGTTGCATGTGAATTTTGATCAAGACTGTATCAGCTTACATAAGTAATGCTTACAATTTATTTGTCTTTTCTGATGGATGTGGAGGGACCAGCTTAAGGTGTTCCAGATCTCGTAGAGGAAATGTCAAAAATCTAGAAGATAGTTTGTTCTTCCATTATGTTACTCTCTTCTTAGGTAATGTATTTAAAGCATTGATGCTTTGACTAGGAAGCATTTTGTTAGTCAGTCATAATTTTATGTGTATGGTGTGAAATTAAAATATAATTTTTTCGACAGGTATTTTCAATCATAATGATTATAAATATTTTATGAAATAGGATTTGATTAAAGTCAAGTATGCATTAATTGCATGAATTTATAAGTTGAGTTGATCAGTCGCCAGAGCAATGGATAATATTGCATTATATTCATTTTACAGACACAAGTTTGCAGAGATACAATCACCTTGTAACAGACACAGCCATATGTTTAAGTGTCTAACATTTTACGAAACTTCAGTTATCTATTTGCAATTGGGATCATAATTGATGTTTTAATACTTGCATTTTATATTGCTATCATGTCTGCATGAGGCTCAAGATACAGCTTGTCTCTGGTAAATTTTCTATGTTAACATATGTTACATAACTTATTTATTACTTATTAATTTTTATGTTAAAATTTTGACATCTACAAATGAATTAGGTCATGTTTATGAGAAAGAGTGGGAAGGAGTGTTTGTTTGGTGAATAAATAGTGTTTGTCTTGAAAATAAAACATGAAGTGAGGTCCAGTGTTTGTTTGATGAATAGATAGTGTTTATCTTGAAAATAAAACATAAGTGAGGTCCAGTGTTTAAGGGATTTATGTTAGAAATAAAGCTTATTGAAAATCTTCCAATGGCTGAGCTTTCCAATAGCGGTCACTGACACTCGGCGCCCACCAATTTTGATGCGGGCAAAAGAACTATGTTTTCCTACATCGGCTATGCAATTTTCAAATTAGTTCCCATTCAATGTTGCAGTGTCTTAAATTTGAAAGTTCAGTTTCCAGCAGTACTTTCAGTACTTTGATTATTTAAGATGGAGTCTGCACAAAAACCAGTGTTCATTTTGAATAGCTTGATTGCATGATGCTTGGATTTAATGACGTTTTGTACTCGTCATTTTCCTAATGGTTTTATGCCATCTTCTTCATCGGTTATAATCAGCCAATGGAGTTGTTTTGTCATCATTGAAGATTCTAAGCCTTATATATATATACTAGTAGTTCTCCTATATTCTTATCATAGAAACACTTTGTTAATGAGGTGATGATTTCCCTGGTATTTCCTCAACATCACTTTATGGTGATGTTTTTTCTGTACTTTGCTATTTTTTCAACTGGTGTAATTTGGATTTTGGCTTTCTATCAAGGTTGTTTGTTTTAAAGAAAGCTGGCATCACAGATGTTGGTCAGTTTTGTTGTTCAGCCATATTTTTCCACATGCTATACTTTTCAGTACAATAGATAGTAATAACGAGAAGTTGAGTGCCTTGAATTTGTTCTATTATGTAGATATTGCTGTCAGAGTTAGCATCCTGAATACTATGGAGCAAGTTTAGTATTTTTGTCCCATTGTACTGTGACAATATCCTCTAATATGGTTTTCTCATTTGGTATTCCATTGCTCTCAGGAAATATCTAATTCCTGTCCCTAAATATGGTATTTCCATACTATTCTGATGTGGACAGATTCCCTTAAATGCAATTTCTCATCCAATTTAGCTCTAATGGTTTGCATGTTAATTGGACAATTTTCAGAAATGCACTTGCAAGGACACCTCACTCTGTGAACTTATGACCTTCTCATTTTATAGCAAAGCTTTGTCATTTACTGTAGAACTACACAAGCTGGAGACTTGCTGGAATTGCCATCTGTTGAGGATTCCTTTATATGGTAAAGTCAAACAGTTATTACTGTTGGCATTGATTTTCCTCTTCATTACAAGGTCTCTGATTACTTCTCGAATTTCAGAAGTCTTAATTACATCATAGAAATCATCTTTTCCCTCTGGTAAACTTTTAAGTTTAAAATAGAGACAATTCACAACAACTGGTGGCAACATTTTACATTTATTGTTACTAGTTTGCAAGTTTGTTTATAGGTGTTGTTAAAGTCATCCTTGATGTATTGATCTGATGTTTGTGACATTTTGTTAGTTCCCATTGTATCGTGTGCTTTGCAGTTTATATTTGATGCATAAAAGTAAAGATGTCAGGTTGAGAGTTATCTCCTCCTACAATTATGAAAATCATGTCTTAATGGTAACAGGTTTAATGCCTTTCAAGAGATTTGAACAAAAAAAAACTGGAGAAAAACCCAAAGGAATATTTGGCGCCTTCTCCAACATTCTACAATCTGCAAAAACAATATTATGTTAATTTGAGGTTTCTTACCGTGTATATGATACAGTTCAAATAAGACGAGAACTTTCGCCATACACTTAGAAATGTCAAAGTCTGTTCAAAGCAAATAACTGTAATGTTACGCCTGTTTTTGTACTTAATGTTTTACCCTCTGTAGTGTTATACTCGTAATGCATTCTGTTGTATGAATATAAGTTTACACAATAGAAGAGATGGTTTCATCACAAGAATACTGCACGCAAGTGTGAAGATCATCTGGTTGATTCTGATTGTTACGTTCTCCAATTTGTCAGATTCTGTTACATTCTGATGATGCTGGTAGACATTCTTTCACTCTACCATTAGCAACAGACTGCTCATATTGTATTTGCACTTAGTAAATGTTATTTTCTTTGAAAGCTCAACCCTGGTTCTACTTCCCTGTGTGCTTATTTGTAATTTAATCAGTTTTATATTATAATTATGACATGTTTGATATTGTTTGGTAATGATATTTGCTTATCATAAGGATTGGCCAATACCTTCATTTTGTCCTTTAAATTACTCTTAAATTTGATATTACATTCGTTACCATACTAATTCTTGCATGCTATTAAAACTAAGATTGTCTGTCCCTCATTTTGAGAAATGACATTAGATACTCTCTGAAGACATTGTGGCATCATTTGTGCTCGATTACATAATTAGGTATGTTTATTTCCTACTACACAATGTGATTAATGATAAATTAGGTTTTTGTTTGATGTAAATCAGTATTCAAGCTGTCATATCATAGAATACCAATGTGAATGAGATTTGCTTTCGGTATGCTTGTAATGATTAAGATATCTGTATCCTGCTTGCTTTATGCTGTCACAGGAATGCATACAGACTTTGTAATAGCTTATAAACATCTTCTCAATGTGTTATTCTGCAACTTGGGCATTCTCTTGTAGTATTGAATTTGTAAGCTAGGTCTGTCATTTCGCAGAATCTTTCAAAAGAGCATGCAATGAAAGGTATTCTTATAAAAGAATTGAAAGGGCTTTCTGAGAATTGGAATCCTAGATCTGTAATCATGCGGATAATAAAATGTTTGGAAGAAAGTTTTGCTTATTTAATTGCATGTTTTCTCCTTTTCTCTTAGAGTTGTAAACATTTCTCATACTTTTTTTCAACTGATTGCAGGTTCTAACAGTTGAGATACAAAAAACAATTAGCAATATTTATTATTCCAATTAAAATGCCACGTTAAATTCATCTTGAATATATGTTTGTTATTGCAGTTGAATTGCTTGATATAATTATTCCATGCTTAAAAGCCAGTTTCCCAGGCTAGGTGTACCATTTGGGAAGTTTTTATTCGATTGGATATTAATTTTGGATACTTTTATACCTGTTTGAAATTGTTTTCAAGGTTTATGATTACCTACATGATAATAATCAGGTTGTGTAACATCTAGTACTTGTGTTTATGTAGTCTTTAGGATATGAAAAGCATTAATATAAGTATATAATTATAGTTAAAATGATCATTTCTTTTTCATTAACAGATTAATGATATAAAATATACAGAAAAATGCTTAGCCTAAACTTGATTCATCTGATCTGATTCATGTTTGAGCCTTTTCTGGATATAGTTTGAATTGTATGTTAATTAATATGTTGCAAGGGAAGCAAGTTTTAGCACCATTATGGGAAATTGATGGATTGGAGTGGCAGTTGGCTTGAACTGATCATTAAAGTGTTACACTCTTAGGGGAGTAAGTTTTCTTTGATCTGATTGTTGCTACATATTTTTCAAGAATTATTCTACAAAACCATCACCATGCCAACTGGTAAGCTGTGAAATTACCATTAGAAATATATTGGGAGCAATAGAAGTGAAAAACAAACTGGTTGAAGGAGAGAATACAGATTTATGAGATCTTAATTCTGTTGAAGACAGTTGCATTATGTGTTAAAGGTAATGAATTGTATGCTCCATACAGTTCTTGGGATGATTATTGTAGAAATACAATCTTTAAGGTTCATTTGCAATGTTTACGAACCATAGCTGATAATTTACAGTGAATATAGTGGGAAAAAAACTAATGTAGGATAAAGTACCCGAACCTTTGAACCAGGCTGAAAATAAAGTATCTATCAGGTTTATTTTTCACAGATTTATTGCAAAGACTATCTAGTTTGTCGTATTCAATGTGTTATATAGTTTCTAACTCAACATTTGCATCTGTTTTCAGTTTTCGGAATAATTTATGATAGCATAGTGTTCTTTTTATTGCCATTCTTGAAAAAAAATCCTGCAGTATCATAGTTGGCCTGCAGTATCATAGTTGGCCTTTCATTTTTTTTTTTTTGATGAGACTCTTTGATACCAACTTTCCACCAAAATTGTATGCTTTTTCTTAGCCTTAAAGTTTTCATAGCTACCTCAAAGGACAATTAACTCGATCATAGCTACCTCTAAGGGCAATTAATTCAATTACACCTACCTCCAATGACAATTCCTCAATTATATCTGCCTCAAAAAGAAATTGACTCATTCATAGCTACTTCATAGTACAATTAACTCAATCATGGCTACATCCAAGGGCAAAAACACAATCATAGCTACCTCAAAGGGCAGTTAACTCAATTATAGCTACCTCAAAAGGCAGTTTACTCAATTAAAATGAGATTAATATGATTTAGTAACTTCAAAATTTTATTCTATCATTTCAATTAATTCTGTACCTCCACTTGCAGAAGCATTTTTTGTTGTTGTTTTGTTTTAAATCTGTATAATGATAATAATTATAACATTGGAAGAAAATTTCGATATTGCTGTAAGTGTCTGATAGAGTGTTCAACAATATCTTTAATTTGCACCTGCTATGATTCAAATCAATCCTCAATTCTGTTGATTTAAATTATATTGTTAATGTGATACTGTTATATGATTAAATTTGAAAACAACAGTGCTGCAGAAAGTGTGAAGGTTTTTATTACAAGATCAGAGCTCGACTATGTATGCAGGGGTGAAAGTTAACCTGAATATGCTGGAATTTCCGGTTTTTGCAGATCCGAATCATACTGGTTTTTAATGTTGTTGTTTTTCTGCTGCACCGAGGTTTAAAGATTACTGATTTTTTTAAATTTTCAACTTCACCTATGTGCATGTGGATGCGTGTCTGGGAAGTACTCTGGAGTAATAAATAACTAACCCAAGCAATTAATTACAAAATTCAGTGAAAAGATTCATACCAAGGGTACTTAATCTGATGGCATAATTGAATGTGAGCCTCATTAATTAAGATATTGATAACTTAATGATGAAATATATTAATTTATGACTTATTAAATGAATGTTTAATTGATAATTAATATAACCAAGATATTTTGTATTCATTTTGAAAATTATGAATATTACAATTAATAGTGACCGCTATAGGCCTCACTTATTACTAGTCATGTTTGATATAATTATGATGTAAATTAATTCTATAATTACTTTAAGTTCTTAATTTCCAAATTGTAATATTGTAAATTCAATTAATTTAGATTATTAAGAGCAGGAATTTTTCATCAGTTATTTTACAGCTTCGATTAGAAAGCCCGGAACAAATTTTTTATTTTTTTGTTTTCCATCCCTTGCCAGACATTTCATTTAGTTGTCTGGATTTCAAGGAAATGTTGAGATAATCCTGTTTAGTTGATATTGATTGAATTGATATTAAAAGACATAAAAGATTCTTAGAATAATTATGTCTGAACAATGCGTCAAGATTTGAGTTTTAAACTGGAAAATAAAGCAAGCACATTACAACATTTTCAAGTCCGGAGTGAATTTGTACAGTTTTCTGTGGAGAGATTTCATGAAGATATTTCCATCATCTGCACTTTTCAAATTGGATTTCTCTTTTATCTTTGGTACAACAGTTCTCACAGAATTCCTTCTATTCAAAGTTCAATCAACACAGCATTGTGAATACAACAATAAAACAATTGACAACAGTATGTTGAAACAATGAATCAAATCAATGTATTTCATTTTTTTGATTTCTCCACTGTGGAGGTATATTTAGACTACTTTGTTATCTCCATCTCTGATAGCCCACCTGAAATACCAGATTGTGTAGGAAATGAACCAGATCACGAGTCTGTCATCAGAATTTACATGTGATAATTGGGGTAACAGCGGAATATTTGATGGAATCCGTTAATTTTTTATCTCTCTACAGACAATCTTCATGCACCCAGCTTGTCTTAAATAAAATCTGGTAAACATTGTTTAGCAAATTCATGGGTAATCGCTTAGTTGTCTTTCGCAGATGGTAGATTTTAGTTGTTTGAAAATTAAGTTATTTTCATTAACTCCCATGTGTTTTCATGATGCGGCTTTTTGTTTTGGTGAAACATTGATAGATCAATTTCACCAGAACGTCTGGTTATTGTTGACCTTCAGTATGATTTCTGGATATGAAAAATCATTGACTTATAAATCTATATTAAGGATGAAATAAAGTTGAATTACTCCAGAAATGTTCTTTGCTGGTTTTGAAATTTCAGATTTGTATATCTGATATTCATTTGAAGGTGAATGTCTCTTTTGGATTAGTATTTTATTCTAGTGCAGAAACTCGTGTGTTCTGAAACTCACCAATTAGTTCTGCAGTTTGCAATTACAAACCTTATTGTTACAAATGTTACCATAAATCTTAAGTCAGTTTTGTTTCCTTCCAAGATAATACTACAAATTACAAAATGCACAAAACCCTCTCATGCTGAATGCAATTTTAAATGCTGCACACCGCTGATATCATGTGGTAATTTTATTAATTAGTTAAGGCTATATCTTTCAGCTCATAAAATTTATTATTGCTTGAATGATAATTGAATGAATTATCATAATTTCTTCCAATAGAAAATTGTCTACATAACTTTCCATGCCTTTTAATTGGACATGCATTTGAGAAAATTAACAGTAATAATTATAAAATATTGTGTTAACTACAGTCTTCATTTTAAGCCTAATAGACACCTGTCAAAAAATTATTCATTCTTCAAGAACTGTTCATGAAGTTTGCAAGAATAATTCAAGAAAAAATAATGTTTTCATGAATTTCTTTCGAAGGCTAGCACTAGCTCTGATCGGATTGGATTGTGTGGCTGAATGATTAATGTGAAATAATTCTGTGTAACTGTCAATTCCTGTGTTATTTGAAAAGGGCCACTTGTCAACACAGGTAGCCTTAACAATAAGGATCACTCTATGATTTTATTTCAAGTATAAATATATGCATCAATTCTTGAATTGATCTTTGAATAAAATATACTTAGACTTTCTCATTCTGTATCATCTTCTTAAATTTATCATGATTCACGTTTAGTTGTTCTTGGGTTTCTTTTCTTATGTCTGTTGTGAGATATTTATGTTTCCATTAATCTGATTTACTCCAACAACTTGAATTATCACATTGTTACATATTTGCCTTAGAGTTATGTTAACAAGTCCGATAGAGCTATATCTTTTCCAATTATCTTATAATTCTCTATCTAGGATTTACTTCATCATCTGGTGATGTTTTGTGTTCATTCTATACCACCAGCTGGTCGCCCACACTTCTTATCACTTGCTATAGCTGTGAAAGATAGACTGATTGTTACTTTATTATTTGTAGTAATATTTTAACAATTCATCTAGTGTTACAAATTACATTCCATAGACAGTAACACCATCTTCATCATTATCACCGTCTTTTATGTTATCAGCTGTGTTCAACATATAACACCTACATCTTCATTATATACAACAACAATGACAACAATAATAATATTACATTCATCAGCAATCATCATTATTATTGTTGTTGGTGTCATTACCATTATCATCATTATTGCTGTTATTATCATCATCAGTCTTAAACTTCAGCATAATTAATGACTTAATTTTTATCACAAAAATGTCAGCATGACTTTCTTTCTTATCTATGTATTGACATTATGAATGTTGCCACTTGATTAAGTTGTGGTTCTCAAATATTCCTCTGTTCCTCAATTTTCTGTCTCCTAGCAGTATGTTGGTTTATTTCCTGTTGCGAAATTGTCTCATTTGCATCACATAAGTATTTGTTAGTGAAAACATATTAGTCTAGGTCATCATATTTTCTGAATAATCCCGCATTATTTTTGGCTTTATCATTGGCTTCAAGTGTATGCTCTGTTACACTCAGTGGTTTTGCAGTGGTAAACCTGCTATCTTGTTCATTATGTGTAACCTTATTCAACTGTTGACACTTTAATGGATCCATTGGTTGGTTTTCTTGAGTTTAATATGTCCTATGACATGTGCCAGAGGTCACTTGCAGCATCTCTATTGTGAGTGGGTAAAATATCTCCTGTTGCTTCTCATTTACGCAATGGTCTGCCATATTTGTTTCGTTGAACTGTGAAATTAGGGGGCAGTAATCACCTGTTATAATCTGGCCATTTCACTGCTTGAAAACATTTACACAATGTTATTCTGTCAGATTATCATTGATAGTTTTACTTGGAGTGTGAATGAATGCTTGCTATTGTTATAACAGTGTTACAAAATCAGTATTTATTTCTGCCATCGTATAGTTTGGATCATTGCTTAGCATACAGACTTTCATTTGAATTAATTCACCAATTTGTTCTGAGCCATATCATGAAGATAGTAAAACTGCTATTCCAATTCTTTATGGTAATTACATGTTTTATCATGGTAGGTTAATGCATCAAAATTGTTTGCATTTGTTACCCTTTACCGCAGTAATTTTATTATGTGCAGACTTAATGAATACCAAGGCAAACTACATATAAACAATCTGAAAGCACATATCATGAAATGAGAGTGTACTTCGTTTTGTTGACCTTCATTATTGTTTTGTTATATCTGACCTTGAGAGAAATGTTTGACCTTCACCTTTTGTATATTTTCAGGTCACTGTGTCAGACAATGGTAACCCACCTTTGACCTATCAGGCAAGAGTGTACATCAAGGTCGAAGATGACAATGACAATAGACCACAGTTCAATCAAAGATTTTATCGAATTAAAGTCCCGGCTACACAGTTTGGTGGTCTTGACATTCCTGTGTTTCAAGTCTTGGCCTGGGACGATGACGAAGGAGAGAATGGAGAACTTACCTTTGAAATCCGTAGTTTGAAGGACGAAACAACCATCTTTTCCATAAATGAGAAAACTGGAATGGTTTATGCCACGCAGAGCCTGAAATTCGGTGATATGCATCATTTTGCGGTTCGTATTCCTGCTACTAAGTATGATAATAAACTGTCTCGATATGAGACTGATTATACTGTTATATTACTATAACTTTACGCACGTTTTATGGACATCAGTTAAGAAAACTCTATCAGACTACAAGTAATCGTGATATAATGTGTCTGGTGAAATGTGATTTATGTTGTGTCCTTTACAGCTGTTTATTTTAGAAACTATAAGTCAAACACCATTCAATTACATTGTCTCAAGTTCTGCAATTTATTATTCATAAAAATTTAAAATGTTTGCTTGAGAAATTGAAAAAGATTTAGCTGAATAATGGAGCTTTAAAAACAATTTTTTTATACGTCAATGGAAATGATGATATATTTAAGCAATCAGTCATAAACATTAAGTTTATAATTTATAGTCCTTATTCTAAACCCATCATAATAATATAATGAATTATACGATTATACTTAATAAAAACCTTATAGCATTTTTTTCCATATTTTTGCTACTTTTTATATCTTAATAATCAACTGATACCAAAATTCATGGCTCTCACTCTTTTCTTTTTGTTGCCGCAAATTCACCAAAACTTGGTTACCTTATTTTTTATAGCTGAAATAATCTTAAGTTAATTTTAAAGGCACAAACAATAAATTTGTTTTACTTATTTTTTTATGGCATGGGAAGGGGAAAATTGCATGTATGATGCAAACTTGCTTTGGGAATATCTTTTGGGGACAAAAATACAAGCTTTTTTGCAAGGGGAAGATGCTGACTGTCAGTGTCACTTAGTCTAAGCAAAAAAAACCCAACAGACTCGCTTTACAGACATTGAAACAAATTGTATTACAACACATGTTGTATTATTGTTGTGATACTGTGGAATCATTAATTTTCATTGGGGATTTAATATTCATGAATTTCGTGGGTCGGCTCATCCACCAAATCAAATCCTCATGAATTTAAATGCAGAGGTAAGGCATTTCTTTCAAAATCCATGAATTTATATCCCTGCGAAATAGCCATTTTAGTAAAAAAACATGAAAATTGAGCCCAACGAAAATAAATGAAAATACAGTACATTTCATAATTGAATATTAATTGGTTGTAAATCATTTTTAATCAGGTTAGAGCCTCAGACAATGGTAAACCTAAGAGCAGAAGAACTACAGTGAAAGTTCGTGTTCAAGTTGTCGAGAGGTTGAGACATTCCCAGAATCCTCCACGTTATGTATCATCGCATCTCATGAAGCGCGTGATGGAAGACGATAAAGTCGGCCATATGTTAGAACTAATTCAAGCTCAGGACCCAGACAGGGATGATCTGTTCTACTCTATAATTGGTAAATATTCATAAACATCTATGTAAATATTATTACAACTTATTGAGTATGTTGTCATTCTTGTTTTACAGTGATGTCAATATACAAAGACAAATAACTTATGGTTTTATCATCCATTCAAATGTTTTCTTCTTTACAGGCAAAAAAATAAAAGGAATATTCACTGAATTAAGATTTGTAGTAAAATTGATCAACACCCACCTGGGTCTAATTCTAGTCTCGATCACTATGTGTTTTAAATTGTTAAAATTTCAATTAATTTTTTTTTCATTTTTCACCTCCGCAATGAAAGGTTCCTATGTTTTACATAAAGAACATTGGGGAAAATGTGTCACACCAATTTTCAAATTAAAATTCAAGCCTTTTTTAGCTACAATTTGATTGGAAAAAAACTCCTGTAAAAAATGGTCATTGTCTGTTTTGTGTTCTCAGTTGACACATCTTCCTGAACCTTAGATTTTCTCAGAAATATTTCTTAAGGTAAAAAACTTCAAATCAGACAAAATGGTACAAAATAAATGTTTGTAGAAACCATTCACCGTAATACATTGATAGTTAGGTCACCTTTAGGGATAAAATAGTGATGTGATATAGAGGTGGCTGCAAGGTTGGATAAAACATAAGAACAATCTCAAAATTAAAATCTCAATTTTCATATTCATAGAATTTCAGTTGTTTAGATATATCACTGTTTGATATTTCTTTATATAGTCAGATCAATTAGGCTGACAGAATTATATGTGATTAAGATCATCATTGTTTAGCATCCTTAAGAAAGAAACAGTAAAATACAAATTATGAGATTCAAGCTCCAAGTCCATTGTCAAGTTTTAAAACATTGTACAGTACATCCTCTCCAGAGCGACCCTCTGTAGAGCAACAACCTCTCTATAACAACACCTTCAAAATTTCCCTAAGCTGATATATACTATTAATTTCATCTCTGTAGAGCAACAACCTCTAAACAACGACCAATATTAGCGGCTCCCACAGGGTGTTGCTATACAGAGATTGTACTGTAACAAGAACTGAAATTGAGCTGAAATATGGAGAAACTTTTGATAGCGATTCATTCAGGTCAGAAGACAACTATTTGTTCTACTGAGGTTGTCTAAATTTTGAGATGCTTGCTATGTGAAGTTTTACTGTAATTATTTAGACTGTAGACTATTTGAAGTAAGTATTTCCAATGACACTTAAAATGAACATGGGATGGTTTGAGCATTTGCTGACCATGATAATGTTAAGATAATACTTAGTTGTAGATAAAAAGCTTGTTGGAAGTAAGAATACTAAAATACTCCCTATTGTGTGATCAGCTGGTCAGAAATAAATGTACCTAACAAAAGGGCTTATGCGGGCAGTTACCCAATGTATTTTAGTGGCCTACCCACTTGAGTTGAATACTTAAAACACTTGAGTAAAGCTAGTAAGTTAAGTATTACAAAATATTAAACACTAAAAAACTGTAAAATATAAAGAGAGGGCTTGGCCTTTATAGAACTGTTGATGTTATAAATAGTGTAAATGCATGCAAGAACTGGCTACAATTAATGTTATTATTGAATTACGCTTTGTGCTAATAGATGAAACATTTTTACCTGGCCACACTACAGCTTTGTGGTGATCTTAAACATGTGTGCATGTTTAAGGAATACATAAAAACTTGTACACAAACGATGTAAGCCTGTTTTTGATAAATCGGAGATAATTTTACGCCTGCATGGAGTGTATAAGACACCTCATATGAGAATTTATTCTGGTAGGAGTCTTAAGTCTGACAGCCAGTGCATGATGGGTAATGTCAAGGCTTTGATATATGTACTGTAGGAAAGACAGTCAAACTTATGTGTATAGGCCACCAAAGAAAGGATTTTTTCTATGATAGATCAGTGGCTGGTTCACCTAACTGGTCTGTTTTTAACCAATACTTACTTACCCTTCCAGAAGGAGCAGGCAACTTCAAAATACAACATATTTGTCTGTGCAGCTGTTTCTACTGCAATTAGAATTCAATGCATACCCACCAAATCACTGAGCTGTAGCCCTTTAATTTTATAAATGTTTCTGGTTTTAATTTGAGTTTAGGGGCCAGTTTAAAGTTCAAAGAAGGAAAGAAATGACTTGTACACGCATTCATGTGGCCTTTACTCAGGGTTGTTCTGTATTTATGATTTCATTGAATTTAGACTAGTGTGATTACTGTTGGCACTGTGTTAATGTGACCTCTGGTTCACTGGTGGCTATTTTCTCAGGTTTGACTGTGGCTGACTTAAATTTAGGAAAAAGATATGAGGAGAGTTTAGGGGTCAAAGAAAGAAGATATTGTGGTTCTCATTCTGTGTGTAGGAGTAAAAATCTATCATCCTGTCAAACATGCATTCATTAATGGTTGATTGATATCTTATAATTGACATGTTAAAAGTAAAGTGTAAGATGTCTAGTAAAGCATTAATAAGCCATTAACGTTTTAGCCATATGGGATTTAAGTAGATTTAATATAATACCTTGATAATGATCTTAAGAAAATTGAATGTCTTAAATGTATATGAAACATCTAATTACCGAAGTATTGTTTTAATTATAACCATATAATGCTATAATACGGTTCAATATCACTGCAAAATTAAGTCTCAAAGAGGGGTCATTATAATGTTCTCCCCTGCAATGAAGGAAGATAAGTTCTTTTTTTACTATTTCCTCTTATCATATTCTACTGATTATGTAAACAGTGGGATACATGTTGTTTTTGTCATTTTTAGCTTGTGTCTGTTTTTCGAAGAAAAAGTCTAGCTATTGTGATCACTGTGGTGTCTGAGTCCTGCAAAAACTTTAAAGGGGCATACCCTACAACTGACAAACATTCTGTGAAAGTGTAAAAATGTGTTAGATGTATATGTAAAACAATATATAATGGATAATTGCAAGAAGAACTTGGGTCATAAAATGACTTGTTTAGGTACTAGCCGCAAAAAAACATAGCTATGAATAATAAATCACTTCCACCCAAAAATTTCCATGACTAAATGTATGTGTCACAAATACATATTTTTTATGATTTCATTTTTAATTGGATACATTTTTGGCTGAAACTTTCTTTGTCGGCTTTTTTCTTTACAAGCTTCTAATTTATCATCATTTTGCCTTAATTCTAATTGCACCAAGTTGTAGGGTATGCCCCTTTTATATAGCTCATATTAACTCAGAAACCGTAAGAGGTTTCAATAGGTATGATTGTTGACTGTGATGTTTGAGTGACATTGTTGAGGTCCCTTAGCTGCAGTTACGTGAGTTTATTTTGTTTTCTGATGTTTGATGTTGCCAACAGCCATGGAGGGTCATTTGGTGTCGCCTTTACAGTTTAAATGGCATATACCTTGGAAACAAACCTTCCTATATAAGTTAGTTGGACAGCTTCATCACATGTGGGTTTTGAACTCTCAGTGATGGGACTAATGATTGCTAGTCATGGATCATAAAAACTTGACCAGTACAGAGGACCCTAACTAGGCCAGCAACCTGAAAACTAGTGATAGATTTTGTCTCTTCATGCTAATCAACTTCCAATTACTCTGTCTATTTATTCTGCACATTCTTTCTCATTTATCATTAAGATATATTTCAAGAAGAAGTTACTGTCTGCTTTATCAAGTCTAAATAAACTATCTTTTGTGAATTATTTATTGTTCCTACTCTGATAGTTTGGAAAATTAGGTATTCAAGATAAGTGGCTGTTATCAGCAGAAATTATTTGGCTATTTTCTTGAAAATATTCTGTGCTGTAGAAATTATGGCCTTTCGTGTGGGTATTCTAGAAAGTAGAAAATTTGTGTCTGGACATTTGATACTATGTCTTAACCATAGGCAAAAATGTAATATAGATAAATTTAGTGTCTGCATGATGGTCAAGAAGTTAAATAAATGGGAAAACATATTTTAGAACTTAGGAGATAAATCGAAGCATCAATTATTCAGTGGTACAATTAGCTCCATCACTCTCACTCTGGGATACTGTGGAACATTTTAACCTAATTGAATAAAGCAATTTCAGGCCAATTAATAATGTTCTTTGCTGAGGCTATAATGCTGTTTCATTTATAGGAATATTTGCTGTTCCAAAGGTCTCGAAAACTGCTAATCCTTGGTCAACATTGATATGAATAATGATGATTATTTCACAGGATACAGCCAAGTTGTCTTTAATTATTATCAGTGAAGTATTATTTACAAATGGTTGCTCTGCAAACACTGACATCTGGTCAACATCACATTGTTGGTTAAAGCCCCACCATAAGATTCAATATTGACTGTAAAAATGCAAATAAAAAGTCAGTTGTGACTATCAAGTTATTATGTGTGGATGTTACTCGATGTAACTTTTGTCTGGTTCAACTATGATGAATGCATAGGAGCAGGCCAAGATAATCTTGTCCATTTAAGTGGATCTCAGGAATCTATTTGTTCGTTTGTGGTTTCCTGTTAAAGAATGCCACACTGGTTGATTTATTTTTTGCCCTTACAGATCAAACTGTCTGGACAATTTCTGAATATCACACAAAACTAGTCAGCAGTGTCTCGAATTCTCTCAATTAGGTCTTGCATGAAATATAAGCTCTCCTGTTTTTCTGATGGTATTACTTTTACTTACAAGAGAAAATGTAGTTTGTTTATTTGTCTCCTAGACTACCTTGAAGGCATTGATGATGAATTGTATTTTAATACATTATATGTGCATGCCCAGGAAACCAGTATACTGTACAATACCATTAGATCCGGTTCCTATTTCATAATCTATACTTCCATTGGGCTGAAAGTAATATTTGATGAAATGTGTTTTAATGTATTGTAGGGAGAGAGACTAGACACTGTGAATGTGTTGCTGTTATTTGAAATTTGGTTAAGAATTTCTCAATTTATTGTAGACTCGAGAACTCAGTCAATAGGTGATGAAAAACTTGATGTACTGTAATTATTCTGGGCTCCAAAGAAGCAGTAAAATTGGATTAAAAACATGAAAGCACACTTTCTGTACCATGCTATAATTAACCATTGATTTTGAAGCTCTCCGAGTGAACTTATGCTATGAAAATGTCTTCCAGGGGCTGCAGGGGTAAATAAATGTTCAGAGTATAGGTTGGCTTGGGTTTCTTCAACTCTTTTGGAGTAGCATAAAAGTGCTAAAACTAATTTGAAGAACAACTCAAGCAAGCAGTAATAATTCTCATTTAAATATATACCCTCTTTAAGATACATGTGCAATGCCTTATATGGATATAATTTTTTTGGATACCGTCAAATTACATTCTCTGTATTCTACAGCTGTCGGGGGACCAATGTTGGCACAGTAAGTAATTTACTTGGTGACAGACATCGTGCTTCACGAAATCAGTGAACTAATTTACATAATTCTGGAAATGTGCTGCACAAATTATTACGACAAATTTACTTTGCCTTCCGTTGGGAAATACATATAATGTTGAAGCATTATTCACTCCTGTGATGTTTCATTTATACAACAATGAGGCGATGATATCTTGATAAAGATTGCACGAACGCTGTATTTTAACCTAAGTCAGTACAATTCTTTCGGGTGACAGAAACACAGACTGATGAATTGAAATCATTACAAGTTTCTGTGATAAATTCGTTTTCAGGAAATGAGTCTATTTAATACCTGATAATATCTAGATGGAATTTATTTGTTGCAGTCAGTCTGTACATAATAGTTTCTCTCAGGTGTTGAAGATAAAATTGCTGTTGTTTTTTTCAGATATTTCTTGAACAATACAACACCGTATGCCAATGATAATGATACATAAATAAACACCGCTAGAACTTTTTATTCATTTTTTGCCAGACATTTGCCAGCTTGACTATCAGAGAAGCATTAAGGAATTGACTAATTGCTGAATAAATTGAAGACAAAAAGTGTCGGAAGCTTTGAAGCAATTGTGTCCCTATCTTGATGGTTTAATATTGTTTCCTGCTACATAAGATATGAAATTGATAATTGCACCTGATAGTAAACTGTTGCATACTGTCAAGTCACTGTTATGTTTCATAGTGATGAATGTGAGAGTAGGCTTTACCAGGCGAATTTCTTATAATTAACCACCTTACTGAAATTCTAATTCAGCCAACCTGTAAAGTACCCTGTGATTGCTCATGGTAATTGCAGACTGTCTTTGATTTCTATGGGATTGTTTATATTTGACCATCTTGAGTAATCATGATCCGCTCATCGCTATGAGTTCCAATTCCTCCTTAGACTAACTTCAAATGTGAAGAAGCTGTTCAGCTAGCCTTTGGAAGGTCACTGGTTCATCATCAGGTGTCTTCCTCCGCTGTTAGTGCTGGATAAGTTCAAACACCAAACCCTAAGCAAGTATTTAACCACACTCTGGATAACCTCGGGTTTCCATTTAATGGATTCAATTTCAAAGACTATGACAATTAAATATCAACTTTATTGGGTTATTTCAGATGGAGATCCGGAAAACCAGTTCTATATTGGATTGGATGCAGGGAATCTGGTTGTTGCTCGGCAACTTGACTGGGAGAAGAAACCATCTTATAACTTGACAATACAAGCCACTGATGGAGTACACTTTGATAACTGCTCGGTAAGAAATTCTTAGCAATTTGACATGTGTAGTATTTTATTATCGAATTATATTGTTACGTGTGTGCATTTATTGTTCTTGGGCCAATGCAGATAGAAATGACGACATAGGAATGCGAGAAAACACCTTCCAAAAATCAATTGCAAATTTTAAAAAAAAATTGTTGGCTTATGATGGAATTGCTTCTGATGTATCATAGTGGTATGGTATGTAAATGTCAGTGAACGATGGAGACAGTTGATAGGTATTCTTATTAAGTTGCACTTATTTGTTGGAACCACCAGAAAGCTTAATAGTTACTTGAGAAAAAAAACAACCTAAATGAGTTCTAGATAAAGAACACACTTAATTAAATCTGTCCTTAATGTCAAGTAGTTAATTTTCTGGGTCGTCATTATACAGTGATCATAGTTAGATATTTTATTTGCTTAATAATTTCACATACCAAGCATTACCATGGGGTAATCACAAGAGTAAATACTAATGACTTTGTTCTGTTTTGATCTAGTTTCATCATTTTAGGGACTCTAAAGTATTTCTTATCATCTGAGACTTAATGTTGGCCCATGAAAAGTAGATAATGTTGAAAATGTGAAGTTGATGATAATAAGGAAGTGTTCACCAATTCCATTGGTATGGTCTTGAAGGATTATTAATAGGGATGAAATCTGAAAATTGCAATGCAGTGTACAGCAAAGAAGCATGTACAACATCATTCAATACTGAATGAAAATGATTCATACACTGTTTATTGACCATTCATTAGAAAGAACTGAGGCATGAGACATATCTATAATTATTATGAGGAAGAAACAAAATATAACTATTTATATACATTTTCTTATTGTCAATGTCTTGGCTTTTAAGCAAAATAAGTAAAATACATTATTGCTGTATGTGTTTATATAAAAGTCATTATGTATCTTAGTGAGTTGTTTACAAATCCTAAGAACATAAACATCCTACCTAATACATAAATCAAAAAAGCATTTTTGATATATTTGAGTGAATTTTAGAGTTTTATAGAAAATATTGATGGAGTGTCTTATTTTCTTAGTTTTTAGATAAAAAATCAATATAAGCGTTAAGTTTCTTACACAACACCATGGAGATATTTAAAGATATTTAATCGCATAGATTTTGATGATTTTCTGATATCTACATCCATTTAATGTGGTTTTAAGATGTGTTAAATTTTACCATGGAAACATTTTTTACATGGAGATTATTTATTAGTTTAGAATGTATATAAATTGTTGGCTGTTTTCTAAAATACATGCAATCACTGTTTTTGACATGTTTTATTAACTGAATTATGTGATTTAGTGCCTTTGGATAGGATTCTATTTTTTTCTAACATTTTTAGAGTGGGGTATAAAATCAATAACAATAACTCACCTATTTCTGAAGATTTTTATGACATTTTGACTTAGCTTTAAGATTTTTTTGAAGGTCAAATATTAAAATAGGTTGCTTACTTTTAAGTTCTTTGTTACCATGGTACCTTAATCATGTCACTTTCTACTTTGGAAGTTTCATGTTGTTTTCATTGTTTAGATTTTATGAAGATTAAAAGAGATTTAAATATTTTCTTAACATCTCTATCATAGAATTCATTTATTTATAACTTTTATTCTCAACAATCCTCATGTTTTTGGGTAAGATGCCAGTATGTTAGCACAGACAATATGAATGTAGCAACCTAGATATTGTCAATATTAGTTGTATAAACAAATATAAACATATTATCGCTGGAGAACCTGTTATGTTTACATTAAGCATGTTTTAGTTGGTCCTCCTTCAAACCATCATTACTTATAGGCGAGTTAAAAGTGTTTAAATGATAATATTTTGATTTTATAATTGTCTCAATTTCCTGTCTGCCCAGGTATGTTGCCCCATGACTTGTTAATCGTCCATCTTGAACACTTGTCGTCTGTCTGACCTACTCTTATGTGTAACACATGTTGGTACATTTAAAATACGGGTTTAATTACATGCGCTGAACCCTCGATATATTATTCAGACAAAAATATTACCCTCGTTTTAATTTCAAGGGATTTATTTTTTGTAATCTTCTTTGACTGAGTAATTTTATGTACAAATGTCTGTTCGTGGATTTTTGATCTTGTAACCAGTCAATTATGTTGCAAGTATTTTGCATTAAGGTGTCGAGACAGGTTTTAATTTAATTTTCAAGATTTTATTGATCAGTGGAGCCATTATGTAATGGTGATTTAATCATAAAGCTTACCTGGCATGCTGACATGATGTATGCATGTACAGTATACCCTTGATATCAAGTCTACCTTTGGGGCCCAAACATTTTTCCGGTTTGCTGAGTTATAGATTACATTATCTGCCCCTTATTGAAATAAGGAAGTAAATGATTTCATTACAGCCAAGATTTACTTTCAACTAAGAAATTAATTTTAAAAGTAAAACTTCCTCTTGCCTGTAATAATAAATGTCATCTTTACATTATCTCATGATTCAATATTTTATTGAGACAATAAAAGTTCTCCATTAAAACCTTAATATTACCAACTTTCATGAATCCCATATCCTTGGTTGAACATTGTTTCAAAGCCAAAGTTTATAGCTTATTTTAATGTTACAATTTATGGTTATAAGATCCTATTACAATTTCACTCCAAGTTTATTGCCATACATGAGTTATATAAGAAGTGTTTGGTGATTTGAAATGTATAAGACTTTATGATGGAAATAACACACTTAATTATAGGAGTCAATGGACAAAATTGTCCGTTTAAATACTTACAAGGGTCTTCAAATTATCTTCAAGATTTCGGTCCAGTTATTTATTATATTTGGGTGGGTGGGGTAAATAGTTTTATACCAATCACAGTGAATTAGAGACATAATGGCATTATGCTTGTATCATCAATTTAGCCCCAAAATATGATACACCGGCCTAGTTGTACTTGCTCTATATTTCCCACAGATGACAAATGCGTTCAAGTTTTATAGAACAAAAATGTCTGAAATTCAAATTAGAGTAAAATGTTTCAGTTACTGTAGAACATCTTTAATGTTCATGTTATATATGTAGATTTTTGCTTTTTATGGAAATAGCTGCCGTCATGTAACTAGACGCTATTATTAAGCTTAAAATGAGGCTTCATTTTAGAAAATAGGAATATTTTGAAAACTAATTACTCTCAAGAGATTCAGGGATTTTTCTGCTTGTAATGAAGTCTGGTTATGTTTTGAAGGTTTTGAATACTCTCCTTATAATAGATTGAATTTATAAGATTTTGTTGAACAATTTTTCTGTCTCTTACATGAAATATAGAATATATTAAAATATACATAATAGTGTATTGTTATGCTGTGACCTGAGGACACATGTACCAATAATGTGAGTGGTATTCGTCAGCTGTCTGTTAAGCATCGAAACTTGGCATGAATGTTCTGCAATGCAATTTCAAACCATTTTGTTACAAAACTGATCTGAAAATAGTAATATACATCATGTTCACTTTCCATGATTTCATGTCTTCATTCACTGCATGCTTGTGTTAAGTGTTGTTTCAGATATTTTACAGATACTATCTATCACTATCATTTACACTAACAATTCTTTTGATTTTCACTCGCAAATGAAAAGACACAACTTGGACATTAACGCTGTTGGGTGTAAATTATACACCTTCCTCTGATTGTGAAATATTCCTTCATGTTTGTTTTCGAAGACTCATTCTTTTGGCTTCGATTTTATGGAAATATGTTCGTGTCAAAATTGCATGTTGTTCCATTGCCTTATGATTGAATTGAAGAAATAGGTTGCAAATCAAGGAAGATGCTTGAAAACAAAGTTCTTTTTGTTTGTTCTAGGAGTGAAAATTAAGAAAATATAGAGTCATATAAATAGTGGGAAAATGTTGCATTTTCTGAAAGCAAGTTAGTTTCTAGAAAATATCGCCAACAAAACGCCAATGTGTCAATGTGTGTTCACAAATTGCTCTGTTTTTTTCTAATTGATAACAAAAACATATGTTGCCAAGGAACGAAAATGAGATTTTTCATGTGTTTGTTTTCAAAACGTTTTTTTCTTTCCATCTCTTCAAATGCTTCTACCACTGAACATTATCATTGTAGATTATTTGTTATAATAACATAATTAAAACATATTCAATTAGTAATATACATAGCACCTTAGCAATCAAGCAAGTCTCTGTTTACTTAAATACTAAGGCATAAAAAAAAGATCCTGGATTCTGTTAAGCTGACTGCCCCCATTTTTCTGCTGATCCGAAAAATTTTGGGGCTTGGGTAAAAAATTTCTAATTGAAATATACCTCTTTTTTTCAAGTCCCCTTATTCTTTGAGGATTTTTAAAAAAGATATTTATTTTTTTGGCCTAGCCACTCAAATATATCAGTCTCTAGTTGTTTAGAATTAATGTTGTTTCACCAATCAAAATAAAATTAGCAATACTTCAAACTGCCTCATAATTCTGCATAAAGAGATTTACTGTAAATCTTGCTTTTGAAGTGAGTTTGCATAATTTCTTTCATAATCAAAAGTTTTCTGTTTTCAAGTTTATAACTTTAAATACATTATAATTACAGCCTAGGCTCCAATATTTATCATATTTCAATGCATAGGTACACAGATATGTTAAATATGCCTACAGATCTTTGATGCTTAATATTTTATTACACAAATAACAAACATACACCTGTTTAAAGTTTGAAAAGTAAACAAATTCGTTTTTATGAGGATTGATTTTTTCAATATAAAACATGGCAGTTCACTTAGGCCTCTGCAAAACATGAGTACCTGTCATCCACAGGCACTTTCATAGGTTGGTTTAAATATATCAACCTATAATATAGACAACAGGAGTTATTTTTTAGAAATGATAAATCAATATATTGATGAACATCAGTATACTTGTACATGTATTTAGTATAATTAAATGGTTCAGTTCCCATTTTAATAATGCAATTAAATAGTTCAAATATATTTCGCTATTCAAATACCGGTATGTATCTTATTATGCAGTTAAACGTTCATATTATTTTTATAATTTCAAATATTTTTTCTAGAATATGATCAGCACCGCAATATTCTTAAGCAGAAATGAAAGTTTTGTCATTTTATGATAACATTTTGCATGAGGGTATCAAGATGTTCGTGTGCTTGTGAGGCTGTGCAATGATGGTATCTATGTTCTAAAAATTATCTTCAGCATTCTGATACAATTTATGATCGAAAGTACTACCTTACAGCTTCACATATGCTTTCCATACAATTTAATTGTTACACATTTTTGTGTTACACATTAGCCTGTGCTCTATCATACTCCAAAGAGTTTTTTCCCTCTCAGGCTCCATCATTGATGCATGATGCCTATTTTTATCATACATGTAATCATTCTTGCCTATTTTTCTCAGTATACTTACCTAATTCTAAGACCTCAATAAATATAGTTTCATTTATCAATATACAAAAATGCATGCAATGCCTATCACACACTCATATCTCACATACATAATATTTTTAAGTCAAAGATCTGAGATAACATTTCGTCTTGCTTCTACTAGAAAATACAACTGTTCTGTGAACATAAATGTAACTTTGTTTACGTTTTGTCTCTTCATGAAAGAGAAGGTGATGAATTAATGTATTCTTTGCGTCTAAGATCATTACAGAGAGGATTATGGGTAATTTGTGAGCCCCCTTTTTTTCCAATTAGAAAGCCTGGTGATATGACTCATTTGATCATGTCAGCTTTTATTTTGTATTATGTAATTTAAGTCAATATTTTAGATGTGACATCATGTCCTTATGGTTATTTTGACAGGTCTTATATTTTCATAAGATTTCAAAATGTGTCTGACTGTCTAGCAGTTTTCTATTTGTCTGTTGAGTTTGCATTAAGCTAAGTATTATAGAAGCATTAAAAAGCTTTTTATGGTCTAGTTAGGTTGATGGGACATAATTTTCCTCACATTTGAAAGTGCATTTCCTATTAAACTTCTGTCTGAAATCTCTAACTTCCATTTCCTGCAACATTTACAAGCCAATAAATGTAAACTACACCGCCAGAGCATTTAGGTAATAGTTACCATTAATGATGTACAACTTACTTTTTTTGTTTTCATTGTAATTTTCTCCCTTTTTGGTGTGAGATTCTCTCCCTTTACTCGTTTATAGATTACTTATAAGGTTGTGATGAATTTAAGGAAAATTTGTCAAAATGTACCTGCGCGGAGAACAAGGTCAGAGAACAACGTTGCTGGTACAGAAGCCAGGAAATCTATGTTATATTAATTGCTTGTTGATATAAAACTGATAAATTGATAAATATGAGGGAAAGATAAAAAAAAAATTCAGAAATTTTAATTCTTAATCACATGAGCGATGCTAAATTTCCTAGTCATAGCATATACTTGCAACATGACCTAATTTTTCAGTGGTGGCTTGACATGTCTTCTTGCATGGTTGAAGTCATTAAAATTCCTCTATCAGGTTCCAAATTATCAACAGTAATATTTATTTTATATATCTGGGGAAATAATTTCTTAGATTTCAGTGTTTTATAGTAATCAGTTTTAGTGCAGATATATCAGTGCCAAAATGATACCATAAAATGTTGATTTTTTGTTTTTCACAGCATGATTATTATCTCTAATAGACTTGAATCTTTGCGATTGTTTAAAACACTTTTGCTTGTTTTATCATTGCATTCACTGTTTTGTAAGATGTAAGAAAATTGTTGTAATGGTCTCTTGATGGAGCTATTACACATTGTAATGTTAGATTACTCCCGTTTAAAGGAAGATATTTGAAAATATGTTGAATTTAACAAGTGTTTTTATGCTTTTATATATTGTTGCTTTAAACCCAAACAAAACGAAAGAACTGTATTTTAAACTTAAAAGATACTTTTTCTTGATTTAATTGTCTGAGACAATCTGTTTTCATTTTATTCGGAGGACATTTTAAGATTCAATTGCACTAATCTTGAATGATGCATCGTACTGCTAGCTGAAATAAAACTATAATGTTATAACTAATGGTGATAGTAAATTATTTGAATACCATTTAATCATGAGTTCTGAGCTCTTTAAAATGTACCCGTGTACATTAATATGATTATAAAATGATAGAAAAGTTTCAGATGTTGACAGATGGAATTTTAGCTTGAGTCTATAATCAAAAGAGAAGTAATTCTTTATACTTTCTTATTTAATCTTCATAAATTTCAATTTCACACGAAAATACTGCTGACATTTGCAATTAGGTAGACAGTTTTCTAACTTGTTTTTTGTGCCTATTTCAATTTGAATGATTTTCGTCATTTAATGTTATATCTAAGTAAAAACAGATATGAAGAAGATTAAAGTTTCACTGTGTTAACTTCAGGAATAAGTTTTATTGTGTTCCACCAACTGCAATCAATTGTGTTACTTTTTGCTTTTTTGATTACTTTGCGCCTTTTTCTTCTCATTTGGGTTGATTGCACAAGGTAAATATGATCAAAGAAATGTAAGGAAAAAAACTAAAAAGTCATCACACATGCAGCTTAGGCATTCTTTTGCAGAAACAAAAAACTCTGATGCTTTTACATTTAGGAGTTTCTCATACCTGTTGGCATAAATTTTCCATATTGCATGTAAACAGATTGTGGCACTGCTGTACTTACAAGAGTTAGAAATATTCTAGTTGATCTACTACAAAGCCATTCAAATCAAACAAATCTATCTAATCCTTGTAAATTAGGGTTTGAATTTTAATACGCTTGTACTTTTGGTGGTGTCTTGCCTTTCTTTTCAATTTAGTGTCTTCAACCACAGTTATTAATGTTCATACAACTTTTTTCGGTCATATTATCCAAAACCATGTGATTTGACATTATAATAGACAGCATTGTTTAACTGTTTAGTATTACAATGATATAGTATTCACTTGAAATTTGAATTCATCTGTTTTGAGAGCTTATGTTCCAATTTGATGATAATTTTTACAGCACACTCTCACTTGGGTTTACTACATTTCAGAATAATTAGAACCTATGGACCTTCTTAGTTTTTTCATCTAATTTAAACTGTAACCAACATTTAAGATTATTAGAATGTGATTGTACTTGACGCTGATATATGTCCATGGTAGATGACATTTTGCTGAATGGTTTGCTTGATTTCTGTTGGCTTCCCTATGGTTTGTGGTTTCCAACAGTAATTAAAAGTTAATATTAGAATCTTTTTACTCCGATTTTCGCATTAATCAATATTCATCTATTGTATTTCATTGGATGTACTAGAATTTGATATTCTGTGCACATTCTTTCAATGTTCTTATGAGTTTTTATTGGTCTTAATTATGATGTTAGGAACCACACTCCAATTTTTATGTCATTAAGTATCCTTATCTGTCAAAATGAATCTCTTTTACTACTGCTATAATTTACAGTTACTGCCTGTTTATATAACATGTTATATCATTTAACAATTATTGAGAAAACATGATTGTGATGTTGGAACAGTATGTTTTCATTAAAACAATTAAGGAGGACTGTTGTGGTGCCTTTTTCAGTTGTTGAAATCTTTGAAATTGTTGAGAAATAATTTCATTACTTTAAATTTGTTAGTAGTGACTTGTGGAGTTTTTTTATGAATTTCTTATTTAGATGTCCATAAAATGATTATTTTATCAGGTGGTTTATTATCTTTTATGAAATGATGTGTCATTTAACCTGAGTTTATTGGTACCTGTGATTGAAGGTTATATGTCACCTATGGTTGAAGGTCACCTGGGAGTAATTGCCACTTGGAATAATGGCCACTTTTATATAACAGCCTTGATTTTTGCAAGTATTTATTGATATAACCACCAAACATATGTACCAATAGGTGTTTGTATCAAAAGTCTTGAAGGTATGTAAAATGTTTCAATTCATTACCCCCTACCCTCACACGCACAAAACCTGTCTGTGTTGAATTGATTCAGAGAAGTTTGATAACAACTTTACCAAGCTGTATGATTTCTTCAGATGAAGTATATGATGGTAAATGAATGGCTTCTGTTTTTAGCTATCAGTAATAAAAGCCATATTGACTGTATGAACATGGTGGGGAACAAATTTGTGTTTTCAAATAGATGTGAAACAGGCTTTAAGTCGTTGGTATTCTTATTAATACGTTTTAAGTTTACAACAAATACGCTTCTCTGAAGTTTGTTTTGCTAAGATTTATATAGAAAGTTAAAGGATTTAATTCATTTTTTAGGCCAAAAATCCTGACTTGTAAATCAAGAGTTAAGTAGCAATATGTACTCTTCCATAACCATTAATTTGATTCAAGCGACATTTTTATTACCCAGGATTCTACGGGATATTCTAAGATTTAGATAAATATTATATGAAATTTGACTGTATAACCTGTTTTTCATGAGTGTAGATTGTACAATACAGCTAATACAAACAATTTACAACATTTGGATCTGGTTAGTGACCCTATAAACAGATTTTGTGGCTTTCTTACGGAACATGTTTTTTTTCTTCTGAAATTGAATGCATGAATCACTGGTATAAAGTAACATGATTGATGGTAAAGTGTGATAAATGATTTTATTTTTAAAGACTGTAAAAATAATTAACAGAAAACACATTCATTAAGTTATTGGGTTTTCTTTTAATAGTTATTAATTTTGTTTCTTATACAAGGCCTAAAAAATGTTTGTTTCTGGTTATAGACTCATTAAAGATGGGGTACATGTAGGTACAGGTAGGCTGGGAATTTAAAAAAAGAAGTTTTTGGCTCTTGAAAAGTGTCTGGAAAGGCAAAATCAGTGAAAATTAAGTAGAAGTTCTGTTCCGCCGTTCTGATAAAAAGATAAGGCTCGCCCAGGGGTGGTGACTAGGGATAGTCACTCACTGGAAACCTGACCTTTTTTTTTTTGCCTAAGAAGTGGTATGCCATTTGTCATGATGCTTATAACTTAGTGTTTTGATAATTGACTTGAAATGATAGGTAGTGTCTTAATGATTGCTTTATATGATGTATTAAATGTCACAACTGTTGGGAGTCATTACATAGATTATAAATTTTGCTGTTCATGAAATCTTAAGATTTTATATTCAACTTGACAAGTTGGCTCGTTAAGAGTCATCGTCTTTAATAGTATCTTGTTTAACTTTATATTCATTATCAATATTTGCTGGAAATTCTTAAAACAAAACCCAGTCTCACATTTTATGGCCTTACCCCCACTTTTTCTGGATATGCTTTGAAGAATTGCTGATTCGATAATGTATTGTTGTTTTTCAAAATAGGTTGTAGTTAGAACAGGCTCATTTATTAATATTTGGTATGTTTCTTTGTTTTTATGTCCTTTTCGAAGAAATGGTTTAAATTGCTTTGCACATGTCGGTCGGTTTGTTTGTCGGGCCGGCCGTCCTTGTCAGACCAATATCTTGAGTATGATTTGGCCTATATTACTCAGACTGCACCTTTTGGTTTTATTCCTTCTGTTATGTTCATTTTATCAAGTGTTATGATACATAATGCTCTTGTGATGCGTTTTTACTTCTAAGGTTTTTTTATCACACATTCTCTTGAATATGAAACAAGATGGTGTGCTGCTTTTTACAAGAACATGATGAAAATATCACATCTGTATGATTATCATTCACTGAGTATTTGAAGGATTATATGGTTAAAGTGAAAATGCAAATATCAGCATCTTGTGAGGGCTATCAAATGTGATCTCTGTATGCAGGATTTTGTATGCTCCAGTACAAGGTGATAATTGACATGTGTTATCTCCCCCTGAGTCAGTCCCAGACAAGTGGCTCCCTCTTTGATACAGCTTTAACACTGATGCCCACCTGTTGATCATGCCTTTTATCTATGAAGATTTATTAAACCACTGTTCATGTTTTCGTGGACTTGAAGCTGATTCATTTTAATGGTGCCTGTGAGATCACTTTGAGTCTTTTATTTAAGCTCCAGGACTTACTTTGGCTCTGGGCATTAATTCTGAAAGTGGGCAAGGTAATTCCAACACATTTGCGGTGGTAATGTGATAGCTTTATGCCACTGTCCTGCAGTCTAGGGGGGTTTGTGAAGAAATGATATTTTTAAGTCTGTTAATATGAAAGTTTTAGGAGTTGAGACTTTTTGATAAGAGGTGGTAATCTGTCACTAATGTGTCTTGCAGACATTCTGTAAAACCATATTGAAGCTCCCTTGTGCCACTTTTGATTGATTTCAAGCAATTCTTTAGAGCTTAAATTGTCTGACTAATGTTCGGAAGAAAATACAATCAAACCTGTAAACATTATGGTGACCAAAGGAGGGGGAAAATATTTTACTTTATTTTATTTTTTTAAATGAATGTGTGTTATACTTAGTGCTTTATTCACATTGCAGTCTTAATCAAAGGTGATTGTTGAAGCCAGTTGGCCTGTTCACCTGCAATGCAATTTTACTCGATCAATTTTTATAAAATTCTGATCAAATTTATGAGATTGATTAGAAATCTCATTTGTTTGTAAATACCTAGTGACAGTCACTGTATGGTACATGATACATAATGCAAACAGAAAAGCTAACTGGGGGAGGGGTCGATTTATTCATGAAGGTTTTAACTCCCATTGCTATATTTAATTATGTGTTATATTAATACATTCCTCTTCAAATGCAGTGTTTTTCCCACTTGCGTTTTATTTGATAAACTTGTGTGGATTAGATACATAAACTATATTTTATATGAAAGGTTTATTGCACAGCAGTGGGGTTCCATCAAGACCTTGTTTGCATAAATTGGTTGTGATAATTCTGCATTACTCCAAGAGCTGACATTGGAAGTATGCATTATTAATTTCGACTGAAGTTTTATCAGCATTTTAATGGTCTTATTGATATGATTACAAAACTTGGTTGTGCTCATGAAGTGTAGTTTGCAAATATTATGTATCATAACCAGTCTAGTGCATTCTCATGTACAAATTTCTTTGGGGGCTGGAGATGTTTATTTTATGTTTAATGTTCAACAACGGTCTCTTACATCGTACCTTCCGGACTTACTTGATGGTTATGAATATTCAAACATAAGAGAACTTGAGGGGCCTTGAGCTGTACTCAGAATATAGTTGCCAGCCAAAACATGAATTGTCTGGCCTCTCCCATATTTCTTGAGGAAATTTCCGGAATAGCACTTAATCAAAAGTCTATATCAATTGAATATATATATGTGATTTATTTGTATAATAAAGTTACACCTAGATCACTTTATATAGGTCATATTGATTAATGATAAAGTCATATATCATCATCTACATAATATTTTCTACTATTTTGTTATATTGGTAATTGACATTAGATTTACATTGGATGGTACTTTATGCTTATATTTAGTTTAAATGATATTTGTTGATGTTATATTGATATTATATTGGTATTATATTGATATTGGTCAAAATAACATTGATATGATTTTGGTACTTTCTCAGATTATATTAATGTTTGGTGGTGCTTCTTTGATATTTTTTATTTGTATGTTTTTCCTTTTGTAGCAGTTGCTTTCAAGAAGTCACTTAATATGCCTCATTACTAGATTGACTGTACATTATATTTGTTGGTATTGTACTAATATTTGCATGTATGACAGTTACATGTCTTGATATCATTTTTGGAAACTGGAAGACAGTTCAGCTTTCCACAGCCATCACTCGCTCTATACGCGCATGAATTTAGATGCAGACCATTATGTTTTTTTACATCGGCTACTCAATTGTTAAACTAGTTCCCATTCTATGTTGTAGTGCAAATCTAAGTAAGTTCAGTTTCCATGAGTGTAACTCCAGTACTTTGATTTATATTTGTTCATGTTATATTTTCAGGTCTACGTAGAGGTGATTGACATTAACGATAATGTGCCAATATTTGAGTCTACTTATTATGAAGGCAGTTTTCCTGAGAGTACACCAGTGGGAACAACTTTGCTCAAAGTCACGGCATCTGACGATGATGACAATATGCTGATTTACACGCTGCCAAAATGCTGCAACTCCGAGTCTACCAGACAACTGTTCTCTGTGAATCCCGAAACTGGTATGATAGACTTTATGAAATTATTTAATTAAAAATCTGATTGTTTTTTTTACGTATTTTTAGATAAAACATCATACCCCATCCTCGAAATACACAAAACATACTAACTATAGCCTTTTATTTGACTTGTTATGAACATACATAATTATAATGTCTTAGTGTATGTACAACTGTCACTCTGTTTTTCATTCAAAATATTGACACTGACAAGAATTCAGTGGTTTTAAAAAAAACTACAACCAGATGTAAGTCTTACACTAATCTTACACATTTTGTTAGAGGTTTGTTTCTGTCATTTTCAGATTTGTTTGACTTTCATGTTTTCTCATAATTACTTTTGATCAGAAAGCGTTAGCAACAAGGTTTCAAATAGTATGAAATTTTCACCAGCCAATGAGATGTTCACAATATAGGTCAAAAGGTTTCAACTCCGTAATTTATTTGTTGAAGCATTGAAATTTCCATGAATGTCATTCCAATACTTTTGTCTCTGGGATGCTGAGCTATTTATAGTGTAACGAGAAGGGGGAAAATATTTTAAGTGTGATGTCATTGTCATTACCAATGTTGCCTGTGCTTGTGATGGCTGTCATGTTGAATTATGTCATGTATTTCATGGGAGACATACATCACTCAGTGTAACACTTAAATTGAGCTTTTATTGATTAACATGTAAGATGACTTTTCTTATATGTATATAGTGAACTTATTTGAAGTTACGAGAAAATTATTTTTTTAGATAATAGAATTGATACTATCCTTTGTTGGTTATTCTAAATGTCACAGGGGAACAGTGTTATGATTTGTTGTTACATGTCAGTTCATGCTTTAAGTTGTTGCCAATTCTTCTTTAACAAAATCTCTTTTATCTCAGTTTTGCTGTCTTTAGAAAACTCATTTCTCTCTATAAAAAGTCATTTGTACCAAAATTGATTAGTTTTGACACACTATGATCGCATTTTCTGTAAAAAAACAACAACATAATTTCCACTAGACAAGATTTTAAAGAAAATTTCTTCTTTTTTTCTTGTGGTGTGAACGCTGACTTTAAAGTGCGTAAAAATAGTTTTCAGTCAAAAAAAATGACTTGACAATTTCAATCTCTCTCTAATACATCATTCTGTAATATAATTTGCAAGTCATTCTGGTTAGATAGAAATATTTTATATTGTGATTGAGGAGTTTTTGCACCTTTTTAAGAGAGAATATAATAAGACTACTAATTGAAGGAAACTACACCTAAGCTGGTGAATTTTCTGCTGTGCAATGATGATCTACCCTAATGTATCTTAGACTTGAATGCTTTATATTAATGGCCTGTATTATGGCATAGCTTCCTCAACTCCTGGTGATTGATAGATGCAATCAGTTGGTAGAATTGAATCTGTCAATTCTAAAATCTTTTTTGCTTATATATTGTATAACATATAATATGAAACATTACTATTTTGTCTAATTTATGCTCCTTTGGGGTAGATCCACTCTTTGTTGCTATTAAATGAGGACGCAAATTATTTTGATACTGATGCAGTTATACATGGGTTATTGGTTCAAATCTAAAATAGGCTTATAACTTAGTTTATGGACATTTTGTCAAGAGTTTAAATGTTTCTGTAAGATATTATTATTAATTCATTCATAGTATTACCATTAATATGATTATGAACATTAATTTCATCTGAACATTTTCAATTCTTTTAGGTGACATTGTAGTTAAAAGTGCTCTGGACCATGAAGTTGCTATGGAGCATAATTTGACGATCATGGTCAGTGACCAGGGTATGACTCCCAACAGAAATTTCACCCGAGTGTCGCTCACAGTACTTGACCATAATGATCACAAGCCAAGATTTTTGTCCAATGTGTTCCATGGTCGTGTCTTCGAAACAGCATCTATTGGTACGACGGTGGTTCAAGTCATGGCTGTAGATCAAGACAAGGGACATAATGCAGAGTTGTCTTACACCATCTTGTCTGGTAAGGAAAATAAAATTCATTCAATTATTAGTTATCAGAGAATATATTAGTATAATTGAAGATTCTGCTTATTTGTATAGACTTGTCATACTGGGTTAAGGAACAAGACATGAGGTATGATTTGTATCAGTGGGTTTAATGCTGTTTTTTAATGGTTTTGTTATATACGGTGACAGATTCACCTAACTAGTTCTCCAGGATTGTGTTCTACCCTGTGCTTACTCTTACACAAGGAGGAGGCAACTTCTCCATGTATGAAGAAAATCAACATTTTTGTCAAATTTCCATTGAAGACCTGCTGTGACTTGGATTAGAACTTGGATTGCCTGGATACAAGTCTAGCCCACTATCCACCCTTATGTGAAATCACCCTAATTAAAATCTGAGTTTAGTACCCACCTGTGAATAATGGAAACCTTTTGAATAATGACCACTCATTAGCTGACGTTTATTGTTACTCAAGACCAAATAAGGCTTACTGAACATAATGGTAATAATTCCTTATCTAACTTTCTATGATTTCCAAGGTCTGGGTTCACTGGTGTGGTTATATTTGTAAATTTCAAAAAAACATTCTCATTGTACAAAAGTGTTACATTAAAATGTGTCTTTTGAATGTCGACTTTTTGTATGTGAAACTTTTTGAATGCTTCATTTATCATGTTTTATTCATAAGTTTTAGTTGATATTTCAAATTTTATTTTATTAAATTTTATGCACAATCATCACTGTACAAGTGACATGTTTGATTGACTCCTGAAATTGGATAATTTCAAAATCAATTTCTATGTTAAAGAAGTTTTACTGCACTAATTGGACTTAGTTTTTTTGTTAGATGTGATAAGTAATTTTATATTCTTTTTTGATGGATATCTTATACAGTTCAACTGTTGTGTGACCATTTAAACACTAAATTAAAGTCCTATAAACATGTATTATGTATGTATTAAGACTCATTACATGGTTTAAAGTAGATTTCAAAAGGTCTTTTATGTAATTTTATGAGTGTCTAAATGAGTTTTAAGTTTTCGTGATTTTTCGATAAGCGGGTTTGATTTACACTTGTGCACTTAGCTGGTGAACAAATGTAGAGCTGCATTTGTCACTATTGGAGCAAATAATGCTTTTGTTGTAAATTACTTGTTTTATCACAAATAATGTAGTTTAAAGATTGTTATCTAGGACTTTGGTACCTTCATGGAGTACATGACCAAATGCAGTAGATTAGCTTGCTATTATTGCATGTTTGTAAATAGATTACAACAAACCGGTATCTTCGAAGGAAATTTCCAAAATGCGTTTAGTTACACCAAAAAAAAAGAATCTTAAAATTGTAATTGCGTGCAAACAGCATTTGATCATTTAATTATTTGATCAGAGTCGGTACAAAATTGTTAGACAGTATTGTCTTTCTTTTCAAGGCTTTTGTTTGATTTTTAAGCACTTTTATTTTTGTTTCCTGGCTTTATTTTGGTCATAAATCAATATTTTTTACCCATCTTATGAATAAGTATAAAATATTTATTTGATTTATGTAGAAATCTAATCTTGAGTTTTTTAGATTTTAACATTTTGTCATTTTATGATCTGTAGTTTACTCCTAGTAAAAGTAACTTTTCAGAAATCAATTAGATGTTTTCTGAATGTAATCACCTCGCAAAATGAAGTTTTTGGAGAATTTTCAATAATGAGAATTGGAATTAGTGTACTAATTAGTACAATAGCATCTTTATGATTGGCTTTTTTGCCTATCTTTAAATAAGACAATCTTGAAATGCTCTCTTAAAGCAGGAAAAAGATTTATGTCTGAAATTTGTGTGGATTGAGATTATTACTGATTAGGTGAATATTAGATAAATGTAGGTCATCACGTACCTGTCAATGCTGTTGTTGTTCTCATTGTTGTTGCTGGCACTGCTGATGGTGATGATAAAGATTTTTTATTTATGCTTTGTTGTTAGAAAATCCTTATTTCATGACTCAGTTTATTTGAAAACAGTTGAGTTATTTGGTTAAAAAACTGAGAAAGCATGTTTCATTATTCTGTGATTTTTTTGTTTTGTACTAACAAACACTTTGGTTTAATTACTATTAATGTTTCCCAATAATTGTGATCTATTATAGCACTTTGACATACAATTGTTCAATGCGATCCTTCCAACTGGATTCCATTTTTTTGCTGTCTCTTTGACTTCTTGTACAAGAGTGGATTTTTATGTTTTAAGGTTTTGGGTTTAATCTGATAAATTGCTTAGCAGCTCCTGAGGAAAGACTTTTGAAAGAATCAAAAAAGATTAATCTTTTAATGCCTGTGTGAGACCTGACTTCTTAATATTGTTCAAGATATTCAGCTTTTTAGGAATTGCCATTCCAAGGTCTCAGTAGTGCACGGTAAAAAATGAGATATATTCAGGAAAGCAACGTTTGCTTTCACTGTAAATAGTGGATTAGACATTATTACAAGTCACTAAATGGCTGGACTTCTGTTCAATTACTTGGGATTTTTATTTTGTGCAGCTTTTTTCAAGCCAGTATTTTGTGTTCTGTTTCCACCTGGCCAATAATTGTAAGGACCCCATGAGAATTGTTTGTCTATGAATGGTGTTAGCTTATTATGGTAACAACAAATGTCTCTCAGACAGTCTGACCTTAAGCTTGTCCTCCGTTGACAGCTTATCATTCATTATGCTAATATAATATAATAGCCTATTTGAAATTTTGGATTGAATTTGGATAAAGGAAGATAATTACTCCAAATTAAGCGACATTTGAGGCGTTAAGACACTAAAACTAAGGATATTATCTTTTCCTGTAATTATTAGATACGTGAATTCAGCTGTTCTAGTAAATGATTGAATTATGATTAATTGTCTATTGGTATGAAGAAGATCCTAATTTTGACACCTGATATTAACATTATTTTGTCTAAATATGGTATTGTCATAATTTGAACAAAAAAATTATGAATGAACATAAGTTGTTAATCAATTTTGTTTTTGTCTTGACATTTAATATAATATTGTTAGACTATGCTGCAGATTGTTCAGGCAGATAATTTAGAACTAATATATTAATAACCAGCTTAGTATTGCTAATTACGTTTTCATTGACTTATTCTTAAAATAATACATTGAAAAAATTCAAGTATTAGAATTTTGACAGTTACGCAATATTCAGCTGTCCACTCTTTGTCAGCTCGTTTGATTACTGTATATTCATTTATTTTCGTTTGGCTCAATTTTCGTGTTTTTTACTTAAATGGCTATTTCGTGGGGACATAAATTCGTGGATTTTGAATTTTGAAAGGAAATGCCTTATCTCTGCATTTTCATTCGTGGGGATTTGATTTTGTGGATGAGCTGACCCACGAAATTCCACGAAATTAAATCCCCAACAAAAATTAATGATTCCACAGTAATTCATCAACATCATTGAAATTCATTGAAACTCTTTCATAGCTCACAGTTCAGATATGATAGTGTCAGCTGAATTAATATGTAAATTTATGCTGAAGTTGAAGTTAGATACTTTTTGTGTAATTAATGTTAACGTTTATCTAAGTTGTTTTTTTGTCATGAATTACTTACGCTGGAGCTTTCATTCCTAGGCCATATTGAACATTTCAATCTCTTGTTCATAACAATCTGACACTTCATTATCTGACAGGTGTCCTTATTTAGCATGCTTAATTAGCATGTTAATGTTATGAAGTATAATTATGATTCAATTATTATAATAATAAGGATTATATGTTAGTATTTAACCTGGTTTCATCAGCGTTTAGGGTTAGCGTTTAGGGTTCTTGTCTGACTGTAATATTTTCGATCAATTTTTACTGCAGATGCAAATTCCCCTTCAAAAGGTCAATTCATGATATCATTCTTGCATACTTCATGAAGTTCTAATGACTAATTATTTGACAGGGGTTAAATTGACACGAAAGTTTTCTAATGTATAATAATCTGTAAATCAGTTGGCTTCCCTTAAGTCTGGCAAACATATACTTTGTTCATTTTTTGGGCATTCTTTTCTTTTTCTTTAATAGTCAATGATGCCCCATGATGTATAATTGAGTCTAATTATTTAATGTAGGCAGTTTTATGACATACGCACGAACGATCAAAAGTCATTCACCTGTGATACTCACATGGTTTATTTGAATATGTGTGTTTTTGATAGATCTAATTTATTGCTAATATCTACCGAAATATTGTTAAGATTTTGTATTTTAAATGAGACAATTTTACTGTAGGCCTTGCTCCGTTCACCTTAGTTAATCATTTCCATCTACACTGACACTTTAACGATTATGTTTCTAGCTTCACCTTTTGTACACACAGTCTCCAGTATATTTAATACATACTACACTTTAATACATCACTTTATTTCTTATCCTCTATTTGATATCACATTAGAGATGACTGCACCTAGTAAAATGATCGGGTCTGACCCCTAAATCTCCTCCCATCATCTTTTCTTATGCTGTAAACAAAATAGGGGCCAGAGGGATGTCTCATCTCGATGTAATCTTTTACTATTAGTTTCAAAAGCTTTTAATAATCAATACAGTAGAAGTGAAGCATAGGTTATAAAATCACTGTTTGTAACATGGCATTGTATGTTACTGTCCTCAAAGCCTTTGTGAACTCAGTCCTATATAATTATGGGTGATACTAATTTAATATGTGTTTTCAGTCAAATTAGAGTTGACTGTTGATGTCTGAAAGAATAGTAATTTAGTTTCATTAATTATGTGATTCTGTCTGAAAGAATTAGTTATTAGACTTAGCAATGATGTAAAATATTGAACAAGATGTCAGTTTTAGAGCTGTTGATATCTCAAAGCATGGTTGTTTAGTTTTAGCTGGTCATTGTCAACAATATAGTGAAAGGAAATGGTTCCTTCTTTAAACAAACAATCAAATTTTGAAAATAGCACAAACATGTGTTGCATTTTAGCTTGTACAAGTCCTGTCATGACTTCAGCTTGTCTTACCTAGTGACAGATTCATTGCATTTAAAGTGAGTGAAAATGAAGATTTAAAAGCTATTTGTGGTGAAGTATAATCTGTAGAATTTAGTTGCTGTTAAGTTTGCATGACGGTTTGTGGCTTGCAGTGTTCATAAACAATATTGCATTTCTCCTGTTGGGTATTAATTGCAGCCAGTATTATTCATGTTGCAAGTTAAATTTTTGTGGTAATTTTTTCTGTATTAGTGCAGATATGTTTTATTTCAAATGTAATTCAAAGATAGTTCATTGACATTAGTTGGTAAACTTTCATTCTGTAAATTGTACAAAAAACTTTAATGTGATATCAATTGATATTCATAAATGTTTACTTTTTTGGTATGGATTATATACCTTTGTCTGGCTTGCTCAATTTTTATTTAAGTTTAATGTCTAAGTTTGCATGTTTGATAGAATTACATCTTCATCAATTACATGCACACTTACCCCCTGATTGTGAATCAAATTGCTGGTCTCCTGTGATTGTCTCAAGTTGCAAATACCCTGTGTACATTACTAAAACCGGAAACTGATCATTTTCATGATAACATGACTGTGGTATTTACTCATATGCATCCATGTGACTGATGACCTTAAGAAAGAGATGGATTTCGTGTTACAAAATGTTTTAAGACCCTTGAAAATGTATCGAATCATGGAAGCTTTGACACTTAATGATTCAAGATACGTTTGTTATAAAAACTGCTAGACTGACTCTTATAGTCATGCACTGATGCAAGCATTGTCTGACCTGAGCATTTCTATCCAAAGGCTTTATGGGTCCACATCATTGGTTCACAAACAATGCATTTTGTATGCTATTTCACTAATGTTACCCCAATAAAGAGCTTTGATACAAACAAACAAAGACTCTTTGTTGTGTCCTTACTGCACTAAGGTGTACATACATGGTTGTGTCAGTTTTGAATGCACAATAAGTTAAAATGTGTCAACATTGAAACATGTTCATGTTGTTGCTTTGTTTGTCAGTCTGTTTGTTTGAATTGATTCAGTATGTTTTTATTGTACAGTAGATATAAAAACAGTTGACTATTCAAGTATCCATGGATTACCATTACATATACATGTATCTAAACCTTAGCTCCCTATAACAGTATGCTCTTACTGGCTGCCTCAATCCCTCTCCACCTCCACATGCACACACACCTATGACATTAAAATATCTAAAAGTCTTCGATAAAGTCATTCCCTTCAATGCAATAAGACTGTATTTAAAGTTCCTATAGTTTGTCAAGAAACATACTTGTTATTTCACTAAGGACATTATGTCTATAATGTGAACAAAGTTGAAGACATGTCTATAATTCTCGTCTTTGGTGTTCCTTTGCTAAGGTTAGCATTGTGTCTGCCCTGCTGCTGTTTGCATTGATAAAAACAAGTGATCACCCAGGTTCATTAACACTTTAATTGGCTACAATTATTCATATCATGGTTTAGCTATACATTAAAGTGATTTGATCATTAAATGCATTCCTCTATTGACATAGTTTGTTAACTTCATTACCTCACTATCATGCAACGTTATCACTGGTACAGTAGGGTTGTAACTACACATTTCTCTCCATTTACACTTGCAGGGAGGTTAATGATTGGCTGTATTAATCTAAATCACTGCTTTAATTAATAGTTTTAACGTTTCATTGACTTTACTGCTCAAACTGTGTCTTGAATTAGTTCGAAGCCATTTTAAATTCGCATTAACCTTTGAAGGTTAAGGTCATATATTATTAAACACTAAATGCTAATTGAATTGAGTTTGCTATTATAGAGAAATAGGTTTTGATTTAATATGCTAACAATGCCTGTGGATTTGTGTTATCAAAGATAGTAAACTTGGCAGTGTAACAGCCAAAAATATTTTTATAGTATACAATAATGTACTTAATAAATTTAACTTGGTGCATATTTCCCATGCATAAGATCTTAGCAACAGTTTAGATCTGCACCCATAGTTTCATGGTCTCCTCAGCTTGTTTTGATTTTTCGTGTATTTTATCTATCAAGATGATGTCGTACAGTGCATCATCGTTGTCGTTGTTGTTGTTCATCTATATATAAATGATTAAATGTATGTCAGATGTCAAGTACATGATCTGCTGATTGCAGGTCACTATATATCTCTTTGAAAGACCTTTTTTTGTGGATTTTATCAGTTAACTAATTATCATCAATTATTCAAGGTTATTGCACTTTTTGAAGTGTGCCATTGTAAACAAATATATCACTGTTGAGTTTCTTCCATATTAGGACTCACCATCTCCATTTGTAGCCAACAATTCTGTTTAAAGCAAAACATTATCCCTTTGAAGATGAACTCATATATTAGCTAGGACATCAAATGATTGTATATGTCATTAGTATGTCACAGTCTGCTTGAAGTAGGGGGGCCATCAGAGTATTATATTTTGAGGAGTAAAGTGATATTGAAATGTTAACTAACTTTAGAACAGTTTATGGAGTCTGTTTTCCTCCATTGTTGATGCTCCCTCATTCAGTGGTTCAGATAGTTTATGGATGTGTTTTGGATGTCCCTCTGTTAGTATATCTGGTAGATTGATCTAAATGATAAAGGTTAATATTGGTGTCAACATTTTAAGAATGAGTCTTGTTATGTCATTTACCCTCCAAATATTGATATAACTAAACTACAGCCTTTAAGTATTTATTATGCTTCTTCAGGGTTATGGAAATTCAAGCTGCCTCAGTGATAATGTGTATTTCTCACTTCATGCATTCCGTCTATCCGAATATCTGAAATTGCTGTACAGTTTCATGATAGTTTAATTCTTTGAAGTTGGCAGTTTAAGGAGCTTACTGAAGCATAAATGTCATATGCTTTATAACTGAGATAATATGCTAAAGAACAATGGTTTCTTCAAGTCACAGTTATGTTTCTGTTTGTTTTAGAGCATGTTGTTCTATTTTCAGGCAATGTTGGAAGTGTATTTGATATGCAGAGCACATTGGGTACCATTTCCATCGCTAAGGAACTGGATAGACATGACAAATCTCAGTATGAGTTGGTTGTCATGGCAATGGATAATGGAGAGACACCCTTGTCAGACTCCGCCACAGTCATCATTGATGTCACAATTTCAGACAATGCTCCACCAAGATTTCTTGTCTCAGAATATATTGCAAAACTTCAAGAAAATCAACCCTGGTTTACTAATGTGTTCACAATATCTGCTTTATGTAGATCTAGCGTGATTTACACCATCATTGGCGGGAATGAGAGAGGAATCTTTGCTGTTAATCCAAACTCTGGTGTTGTTTATACTAAGAAATCCGTGGACTATGAAACTGACCAAAGCTTTAACCTAACCATCGGAGCTACTAGTATAATACATTCATCTGCTGAGACCAAACTTGTCATTCATATTTTAGACCAGAACGATAATGCACCTGAATTTATAAGAAGAGAATATATTGGCAACATCTCTGAATCTGCTAAAGCAGGCTCTATTGTTTTAAATGCAACAAATGAACCTCTTGTTGTTCTAGCAAAGGATAAGGACACTGATCTTAATGCTGTACTCAAGTATGAGATAAGGGATGATTTTGCTAAGAACTATGTTACAGTGGATCCAAATACTGGCGCTATCAGAACTGTGGCCAAGTTTGATCATGAAGTTATGGATAAGATTGAGTTCTCTGTTGAAGTCTGGGATATGGGACAGCCTCAGTTAAGAGCAGAGTACCCAGCTAGTGTCACTCTGTATATAAATGACGTCAATGACACACCACCAAAATTTTCTTCCGATAATTTCGAAGCGGAAGTTCTTCTTCCAACATATAAAGATGTTGTGGTTATTACAACGTCTGCTTATGATCCTGACACTGGAGTTGACTCTGTACTGAAGTATTCTATAAACAGTGGTAATTCTGATGGTAGATTCAGAATTGATAAAGAATCTGGTTCAATCTATATTGTCAATGAGTCCAATATGGCGGACAGTTACAGACTCACTGTGCAAGTAACTGATGGCTTTTATAAAACTGAAACCAATTTGTTTATATCTATCATAAAACCAACTAGAAGTCCATTTGTATTCTCAAAAGATAAATATGAGGCTTCCATAATGGAGAATCAGGCAATTGAGAAGACATTGACTGTGGTTCAAGTTACAAACCGTGCCTTAAACCAGCAGTTGACCTTCACCTTGTTGAATGGTGGTGATATGTTCGAAGTCGGTTACACATCAGGTGTTGTCACAACCAAAGGCATGATGTTTGACCGTGAGGATAGAAATGTCTACAATCTCGTTGTCGAGGTAAGATAACTCATTTGAGTGTAAATTATTCCCAAAGAATACAAACATAAGTAAACTTTTCGTTCACCATTCTTGTATGACACTAGACAGAGATTTCAAATTCTTCAATTTAATTGGCTTGTTGATATTTTAAAAATAAAATTAGCCAGGTTTCATGAGTTTATCGTGCCAATAAAGTTGGCATGCTTGTGATAGGTCTGTAAATACTTGTTCTGCTAATTATGCACCTTTTTAACATGCTTGTAAATAATTATTTGTCTGGTCGTGATTAGGTTATTTATTTGCAGATATAAGCTCTCTTTTAAACACCCCAAGCATATTCATTGATTCAAAATCTACCGGGTACTTGATTTTCTTTCATTGCTTTAAATGAATACAGTACTAAATTCCATATTTCAGGTCCGTGGATCAGAAACTATTCATGGGGTACCAAAAGCTCATGCTTTAGTTATGGTGTATGTTCAGGACGAGAATGATAATGTCCCAGTGTTCGTTCATCAACCTTATCATGCTGTGTTAGTACATGATGCCATTTTAGGACACTTAGTCAAACAGGTAATTACTTCAAATTTCTAACACTCCATTCTCTATGTAATGAACTTTTCATTTAGTCTATTTTAATTGAGTTTAAGAAAACAATTTTCTCAGTCCTAATGGAAGTAATAAGTTTGATAGTTTTTAGTTGTCTTTCATTTACTATTTTCCATTTTTGTAAAAAATAGTCTAGGCAAAAAATTGAATATATACAGACATAAGAGGCTTTAATACCGAAGGGAGAGAAATCTTGCAAATCCCAGAATCAGTAAATGTGACACTTACCTCCCTTAGGTTAGTTGATTAAATTGTTTCACTTCTTTATTCCCTCTACTCTAGGTTACTGCTATTGATAAGGATTCTGGTATTTATGGTCAAGTTATCTATGGCATCAAAGATCGTAATTCACTAGATGGCAGGTTTGCGATAGATCCAGATACTGGTAAAATAACCGTATTTAGACCACTCCTTGTGACTGACATTGGCAAAGACTTCCTACTTACTGTGATTGCTGAAGACAAAGGTATGAATTGCTGACTATTTTCTTTAAATTAAAGTAGCTTTGTCTTATATCTTTTAAAATCTATTTCTATGATATGATTTTTGTATGACTACAAGTATATTGTGTCACATGACATAATTTTATTTAATTGAAACCAATACAAAAGTATGTGGTACTAACAACTGACAACGGATGTATTTATCTAGATCTACTCTAATTTTATTGTGTTAAATGATAGTTTATTGGTTTTACAAAAGGTTCACCATCATACAAGGCTGAAACCACTGTCAAAGTGACTGTCATTAGTGAGAATTATCCAGTGTTCGAACAACAAGTTTACCACGCAAGTATTCCTGAGTACTTCCCAGTAGGCTCATCAGTCGCCAGTGTCTCCGCCTTCAGCCCAACCAATCAAAAATTGATATATACTATCATAGAAGGTGATCGCTATGGAGATTTTGATGTGGACTTCAATATAGGTAAGCATTGTGAATGCTTTATCCCTGATGTAACCATCTTGTGAAGTTATTTCCATGTTTGTGGTGTTGGCTATTACTTGTTACATGTTTCATTGTTTCTTGTATGGTCAGTTAAAGCAGTTTTACCTGTTCTGAAGATTTGATTTTGAAAAAAAAAGATTTAAATAAGCGTGGCTGTGTTTTTTACTTTTTACAAAAAAACTAACATTAAAATTCTGATGTGATGTTTTTGCAATTTTTTTCCTTTCGAAGTGATTCTGGAATGCTTTGTGATTATTGAATGAAATTTATCCAAGTATTAAAATATTAAAGGGAGATAATTCATTTGTTATGTAATGAATTATTTCTCAATATAATTAAGTGTCCATTGCTGGCTGTCTATTTATACTGTGTAAATGTACGCAATTGATCCTGTATGTGTTTTGTGGTGATGGGCTGAGTAAAAATGTGATTGTCAATAAAAAAATATTATTTTCCAATTTAAGAATGTTGTAAAATTGTACTTTTTGGATAATTAGATCTAGTGTGAAGGCTACTACATGTAATATGCTGGCTATGAGTACTCTCTGTATTGAACAAATCTAATAATTATTTCAAATAGAACAAATATGGGCCACCATTCCCCTATTGTTAAAATATCAAAATTTTCATCCGTATATAGATCTATCAAATTATTTCTGACATGTTTCTTGACTGTTTTATGTCTAATCAGAAATGTTTGCACATATTCGCACCTTTTTTTTAAATTTCATATCTATGTATTGTCTTCTATATTGTTGTTTCAGTAAATATTTATACAATGTTTATTTATTCCATATTAAATATAAGTATGGTAAAAGTGATATTGTGAAAACATGTCTTGCTTTCTTGTTTCTTTAATTTTAAGAAAGTAATTTTATTGTATTCAGCATATTGTGCACATATTGTTACATGAAAAATACTGTTTTTCGTCCATCTTACGTGAGTGCTTATTGTGTTTAGGATTATACTTTCAATCAAGACTTTAAATCAGCCTCCTGTAACCTCTTCCTTTGATTTGCAATTAATTAATTTACTACATTCTTTTAAAAAAGTTTATATCTGACAATATGAATAAAAAATCGCTTAGTGACATGTTTCGTAATATCTTTTGCTTTTTAATGGAATGAAATTTTTAAAGGGCTGTGTATATTTCAAATATCTGGTTTGCACTGAGGTATGCTCCATGTTTTTGATCTTGTATTAATATATTACTTGTTCACGATATATATATGTATTTTTTTACATTTAATTGTATCTTGATTTCCCCCAATATTTTTGTGTGGTATTTTTATTATTATTAAGCCATGGATGTAGAGAGTCCATGTGAGTATTACTTGCCTCCGCTTGTTGCTTGCCTACATTATATGTATCATATCAGTTACTATGGTAACATGGCACAGTGTGACATACGCTCGTTCACGAGCATCACTTAAAACTAAACCTTATACTTTTAACCAATTTTACTAGAAGTAAACCGTCATTGAAGTAGATTATTATAAAGATTTTAATGTGAAAAGTTCCCTTATACCTTTGTTTTTCTTTTAGATATGATTCTTATAGCAAAAGAAGCATGCTTCAGATATCAAGTGTTCAACGCAACAGTGTCGTAACTCATATTGAAATGAGAACAAGTTACTACAGTGTTGTGCTGAGCCCTCGATATACTGTATTGTAGTTACTTATCTCAAGTCACTTCATATCAATATAAGTCTCATTGAATTCATTAAATCGATTTTCCATGGATTCACTTACATAAGTACATTTTTGTATTATTTCAATAGTCACATTTTGAATCACCTTAAAGAACTCAATTGAACAATTTAAGAAATTTTACCTAACATTTTTCTTTCTTTTTTTTTAAAAAGATATTGTGGTTTATGAAATAATGTAGGCATGAGATTGACTAATATCTAATCCATTAATGAGTTATTAATTAGCTTTTAATCGTCTTAATAAGCAGATTTCCCGATGCTAGATTTTTTCTGCATGTTAATTATGTGCATGAAGCCTTGCAGTGGTTTGATTTTTAACTGTGCCATGTTGAACTGTTATGCTACAATAAATATACGGAACTCACCCCTGCTGCCATAATGAAAATAAAATTGAAACACTTGATATATTTGATATGTTATCGCTAAAATGGCGGTGGTGAGCTTCTTGCTTTGCTGTGTATATGTGTATTTCTTTTACGCTAGAGCCCATGTTCAATCTGACAGAAACATTTTTTTTCATAGAAAAAAATATTTTTTTTATTACTTGTTAATACTGAAGTCTGACTTTCCTTATCTTGGTATCGTATGATTTTTAGGAAGATGAATGTCTAATTAGGAAATGAATTATGTTATATGCTGCCTCTAAATATTCATATATTCACCTTTTATATTCAGACATATTAATTACATAATTTTGAATTTAAAATCTGTAATCAGGTTATGGGCATTAATAACTTATTTTCTGTTATTTTATCTTTATCTCATTAATTTTTCATGAATTCTAAGTTATACTTTTTACATTATATATTTCTCGGCTGGCATTGTTTTTTTTAGTGGATATTGTGTGCTATTTATCTTCAGTGTTCATTCTTTACTAAATTCTTTTTCTACTTTGAGGAGTCATTTTAATGCTTTTTTATCATGTAATTTTGAGACACGTGATATACATTTGGCAATAGTTTAACTGTTTTTGCCTCTGAAAATAAAGAAGTAATGTTATTCTTACACATAGTATAAATGTGGAGGTGTGGGCTAAGCCTCCTGGTTGACTGGTAACTATGGTTACAATGGTTCAAATCCTATCTGGGAGCAATTTTCATTTGTGATGAAGCTGTCTAGCTGACATACAGAAGGTCAGTGGTTCTACCCAGGTGTGAGCCGCCTAGGGTTTTCCTCCACGGTTAAAGCAGGAAAGTCGCAATCATGACCTTGACTGTTGGTGTGACATAAAACTCTAGGGAATAAAAAAGACAAATTTGTTCTGTAGAATAGAGAAAAATGTGATACTGAGAAAATATGTGGCCATTGATATATTACAGATTTTTTTAACATACACTATATATCAATATATCCCACACACATAATCATACATATATCTTAACAAAATATATTGCATATCTGTATATGTATAATTTCAGAATAAAAAATCTTAAAATATTTCAATGCCATAATTGTACTCAATCCTAGCATAAAAACCTACCTAATTCAACTTTGCAAATTAAAAATTAATTTGTCTTGGCAGTTCTAACCAAATTTAGCGCTTTATTTCTTTTATGATTCAGAAAGAAATGTTTCAGAGTATTAAACATGTTAGCAATTTTCTTTCTTAGTATAAAATGAGTTAACTACGCTATAGACAATGTCTAGAGTCTATTAAACTCTCTCGTTACTTCTGGTTATGGTTAGGGAAACATCACTATTGTGCTCAGACATTTTCATCAGTATTATTGGCGTACCTTTTATTTTCTTACTTATGGTGATTGAGGTTTGGTGAAATGCTTTAACTGCAGGTTTGGTTAATTCTTTTAGAGGTATTAGGGTCTTATTGAGTCGTTAAAAAGTAATTTGCCTAGTGATACTGGTATTATTCTAGAACACTGCAAACTGAATTATATTATAAGGGTGTCTGATTCCTTCTTTATGTATAGATTATTTTCTGTGTAATATTATGGTTATATATGTACCAAAATATCATATCTTGATGTCTTAGATTTGTTAATTGTATACAAATTAGTGCTTAATTTATTTTGTATAATGCATATTCTAATATAAGAAAACATAATGTTAGAGGCCTGTCAAATTTGTTTTGTCAGTGTTTTAGTGGAAGGACTTTTTAAGTTTTGACTTAAGACATAAAAGTCACATATTTTTAATGTTCTGAAATTTGCATCACTAATATTACTCATAGTTTGAAGATTCTGAATGACATTTTAAGTTTGTGTGATTATAATTATGCTGTTGCTACGGTTACAGGTCTGGTGACGGTAAAGGGAATCATTGATTTTACTGAAGTTCAGAGGTATAATCTTACAATACAAGCCATGGAAGTTGTGTCTGGTCTCGCTGCTACAGCTGTTGTCATAGTTACTGTGGAGGTGAGTTATAATACGAATTGTTCTGTATCCTCTTGTATCTTTTATCAAGTAAATTCACATTGTAATATCAGAGAGGCTAACAGTAATATTGATGAGTCCTGTACGATAGTTCAGCTTTACATAGCCGTCACTCTCTCAGCGCGCATGAATTTTGATATGGGCCAAAATGCTACGTTTTTCAATGTCCGCCATGTAATTGTTAAACTAGTTCCTGTTCCATGTTGCAGAGCAAGTCTATGTAAGTTCAGTTTCCATGAGTACTTTCAGTCCTTTGATTTTAATTCAGATTATTGGTTAGTGTAATATTTTATCGGAACAATTATTTGTTTCAGGATTTGAACAACTTCAGCCCAAGTTTCAGTCAGGATGTGTATAAGTCTTCGGTTTCAGAAGTGGCTACTATTGGTTCATCAGTTGCCAAGGTAACTGCAACCGACCCAGAATCAGGAAAGAATGGTCTCGTGCGTTACTCTCTGCTAACTGACCGCAAGGGCAACAGAGATGTTGAGTCGTTCAAGATCGACTCTGAAACAGGACTTATCACAACAAGAAAATTTTTGGACCGAGAGATGAAGTCTGAGTACAGTTTTTTCGTCGAAGCTGCTGACAGCAGTGAGTGGCCTTTGAGTAGCACAGCAGCCGTGAAGGTCAAGGTCTCTGACCTGAATGACAATCCACCAGTCTTTGACCAGATTTCATACCATTGTGTGATCACTGACCAGGTAGTAAGGGGTCAGCTTATCATGAAAGTATCTGCTACTGACCCAGATACAAGTAGTATAGGAATGCTACGCTATTCTATAATTGGCGGGAACAGTCAACAGATGTTTCAGATGGATGAATTTAAAGGTATTATAAAGATGTCAGAGAGACGCAATCCTGAGCTTTACCGAGCTTATGAGCTTAATATCTCTGTGTCAGACGGCGTATTTACCAGCTTCTCTCGTGTTGATATTAAAGTACTGAACAGTAATAATCATTCCCCTAGATTTAAGCAGTTAATCTATGTGGCTGAATTCCCTGAGAACTACGGTGAAGGCATGCTGGTTACCCAGGTGTCGGCTGTAGATGATGATCCCGGTACGTTTGGTATGATCACATTCTCCATACCCAGTGAAGAGATGCAGCACTACTTCAGAGTGGATGCTGATACAGGTAAGGCAGCTAAGACTATACTTGTACACTTTGACATGTTTTGGGTTTTATATGGGGCAAATGAGATTTAATGAGTTTGAGATAACTGTTTACTTGTCCCTGTGTCTTGTATATGAATGGTTCAGTAAAACTAAGTTTAAATTCTTGTTTGAACTTGTTTCCTTTTGAGACATGTTAGTTATAAAGGGAGGTAATTGTTCTCTTCCATCCACTTTAAGCATAGTTGTCCGTTTGAACTTATAAATAAGATGATATTATTACAATGAATAATATTACAATAGTGAGTCTTTTCCAGAAAGACTTGTAAGAAATTTAGATGAGCTATCAGTTCTGATGTTATAAATCTTAATTTGTTTTTTTAGGAGAGGTATTTTCTGTGCAAGTTTTAGACAGAGAAGTACAGTCATCATTCCGTGTTCCTATAGCAGCCTCTGATAACGGGGGACGTATGGCATTTACTACGCTACATATCGGCATCACTGATCAGAATGATAATGTCCCACAATTCCTTGCTCAGGAGTACAAATCTACCATACTGGATACCGCATCAGTTAATTCAACCATTCTATTGGTAAGTGTATGTTTTATGCATGCAAGACTTTAAGTCATTCAAAGATTTTTTTTTTTTTAATTTAGTGTATTTGACCCATCTTTTCTCTTTTTCGTGACATACTACTTCAATTGGCAGTGTCACCATAAGAATAACTGGTCCAATGTTCTGTAACTTGACCAGTGGTGATGCACGGTGGCAGTTGTGATGAACACTTTCAGATGGCTTCATCTGTTGACTGTCTAATTGAATGATTGGTTGATTTTTGTCCAAGTTTGATTTCGACCAATTAAATGGTTGCATTTAGGCAAAGGCTTCAAAATAAATATTACACACCATTGACTGTTACACAATCTTTATAGATTCAAGCTGAAGACCCAGACAGTGGGAAGAATGGTAGAATCAAATATACCTTCGCATCGGACACTTCAGAAAGAATAAAGCAGATGATGAATATTAACCCAGAGACTGGAGAAATGACTCTGGCACAGTCCCTCAAAGATTCTGGTAAGTTTTCATAGTCTACAGAGATTCATATTTAAAAATGAATTAAAAATTCAATTCCGTAATCTAATACTTTATGATAACAGGCGCAGACAGTATACAGCTTTTGTTGATATTAACATCAAAACATTGTGAAATTCAATAAATGGAATTGGATTATTTATTATGATTTGCTGTTCCCATTTTATTTGTTTTTCTTTCATTTCATAAAGATTTTGATGTTTCTTTCAAGTAAATTGTTATGAAGTCTGCTACTGTAAAACATATTGTTATTAGTGTAGTATACAGAATAGAAGTGCTTTAATATTGTTGCCATTGTTCATTTTTCAGAGAATGAAATTTTCCAGTTCTTTGTACAAGCCAGTGATGAAGGGGACACACCGATGAAGAACAGTGTACCAGTCAACATGTGGGTCACATCAAATGCTGAAGCTCAGCCTGTATTCACCCAGTCAATGTATTCTTTCTTCCTGCTTGAAAATGAGGATGTGTCCACGGTGATAGCTACCATTAAAGCAGTCAGCTCTCTACCTTTGGAGTACCTTATAGTCCCAGGCTTCACAAAGAGTAGCAACGCTCCTGCAAGATTCTCTATTGACAGCAAAGGTCGTCTCCGTGTTGCTGGTGTGCTGGATATGGAGACAACCAGTTCATTCACTCTGACAGTTCAAGCACAGACACTAGGCACTCCACCTTTAGTGAGACAAGCCACTGTTAATATCAGACTCATGGATGTCAATGATAATTACCCGTACTTTGAATCCAATCCTTATGTTGTGACAGTTCCAGAAAATACAGAGGCCGGTATTGACATTGTTCAAGTGGTTGCCCATGACCTTGACAGAACTTCCAAGTTCGCCTACAGCTTTGGTGATAATGTCCACAAGTATGCTCATCAGTTTGGAATTGACTCTTCAACTGGGATTGTCTCCTTGTTGTCACCTTTGGATAGAGAGCAGCAAGATTTATACAACTTGACAATCTGGGTCAAGGACAGTGACAAAGCTGATGCATTGCAAAATTTCACTATTGTAAAGGTCAAGGTTATTGATCATAATGATAATCCACCATTGTTCACTAGAAACCACTATCAAACAGCTGTCAATGAAGATGCTTATCAAGGTACTATTCTAATGACCTTGACCACCATGGACAAGGACACTTTAACAAATACAGACACACATTTCTACATAATTGATGGTGACCCAGAAGGTAAATTCAAGGTCAGAAGGAATGGGGATATTTTTGTTAATCGTCCACTTGACAGGGAAAATACACCAAGGTATAACCTGGTTGTTGCAGCTACTGATGGTGGATTTGTATCCAAGGCAACTGTAGATATTGACATACTTGATGACAATGACAACAGTCCTGTATGTGAGAAGGTATGTTTATGTTGTTTAGAACTATTTACTGTCACTGCGTTATGTTCAGCAATAGTAAAAGAAGTGCTGGTATGTTCAAAATGAAGTAAAAAAGGCATTTCTCATCTTATCATATACAAGCTGATACAAATTCATTGGTACAATTTGAATTAGCTTTCAATAAAAAACAGAGATGTAGGTTTATTGGTTTTAAAAATAATCATGGAAACACCAATCAGACAAGCTTTTTATCCTTAAATGATATCTTATGGCTGGTGTATGTTTGATAATGAATTTTGTAATTGTTTTGTTTTACAGTTATTTTACTCAGCTATTATCAGTGAGGATGTACCACCACAGTGGGATATACTCAGATTGAGAGCCTCTGATGCTGATGAGTATGGTTCCCTGCATTATGAACTGGAAGGAAAAGGGGCTGAAAACTTCTTCCTGGAACCAAACTCAGGTAAATTTCATTTTTTAATTCCAAAATTTCATTTTTATCTATTTCAGAATATCTTTTATTTTCAATTTCTTAAAAGCAAAATTTTCGAAGCTCTCCCTTAAGGAACCTATGAAAAAATGTCTTTTATATTCTGCTTAAGTAGTTAATGTGTTTAATTTGTTAGCTGGCAATGTGTAAGATACATGGTTCATTAAATGCAGTGATTTTGCAAAGGAGTACAAGATTTTAAAGCTCATGCATAACAATTTTTTTAAAAGATGTAACATTTTCACCATGTTTTAGGTGTGCTTACTGCTTTCACCAAGTTGGACAGGGAAACTACTGACTTCTACAAACTTGTTGCTAAAGCTGTAGACAATGGGGGTATGTCATGTGAAATGGGTATTACTATCAAGCTTAGTGATGTCAATGATAACAGTCCAGTGTTTGAACCCATACCTGGTCCTATTAGTGTCAGTGAAGGGGCCATACTAAACACCCTAGTATACAGAGTGTCAGCCAAAGATTCTGACTTAGGTAAATAAAACTGCAATGCTATTTTTTTTTTTTATTGAAAAAAAATCATTTTTGTACTATTACTTCTAGTTAAGTCGAACTATTTAGTAAGTTAATAAGTAAGCATACATCATACAAGAAGACCAAGGATCCTTAAAAATGATGTTCAAAATTTGGTTTATGTTTCTTATATAGTCTTTTAAGACTGCAAATTTTGTTATTTGCTGATAAATTATGTATTTTCTATATTTCAGGTATCAACGGGCAGGTGTTCTTTGAACTTACAAATAACCCAGATGGTGTGTTTAGAATTAATGAGAAAAGCGGACTTCTACAGCTTGCTAAACGTCTTGACAGAGAAACAAAACATATGTATGTTGTAACAGTTATTGCTAAGGATAAGGTATGTATATATGTAGTTGTAATTATAATGCCAACTTTTATAATTTTGATTTTCTTGAAATTAAAATTTCAGAATGACGTCCTATCGGTCCTAGCTAAAGTCAAACACTGACATAAATCATTTATTTAATGCGTTATTAATGATTGAAGTAAAATTCATAAAATTCTTATTTTTCGTCTTATTAAAGAACTCGTACTACTGACAAAAAAATATTTTTTGCATTTTTATACACCCATTTGAAAAATGGGTCGTATTTTTGGAAAACCCATGGCGGGCGGATGGGCGGTGTCCACAACGGTGGCGCTCTCTTATTCAAACAGTTTAATTTGGATCCTCACCAAACTTGATGGAAATGTTTATGGCAATGAGATCTCGGTCAGGTTTGATAACCAGCCCAATCGCCCGAGGCACTTCTGAGTTATGCCCCTTGACAGGCATATTTTGTGACTGGGCACTCTTGTTTTTTTTAAGAATCCATACCTATTTTCTTTTATTTAATCAAACTGTAACTTGTTTGTTGATGACTTATGTCTTACTTACTTTCATTTATAGGGTAAACCACAGATGTCCAGTGAAATGGACATTGAGATCAATGTACTTGACGAGAATGATAATCCACCAGAATTTGAACAGACCACTTACTGGGCCTCAGTTCCAGAAAATGCTGCGATTGGTCAATCTGTGTCCAGTATCCTAGCAACCAGCAAAGACATGGGACTCAATGCTAAGATATCTTACTTCATCCAAGCTGGCAATGATAAGGATAAATTTACAGTGGACAAAGAAACAGGTAGAGTGATTTGTTTATTTTGGATGATGTGTATGGTAATTATTATACCGGAAGTTGAATATTTTCGTACATATGGCTCTGCGTAACGTGTTTGCCAAAATGTGATAAGATTGAATTTTGTATCAGAAAGCATCTGTTCTCTTTTTAAGTTACAAAATATTGTCTGAAAGTAAGAGCAAATTGCAGTATTGTTAATATTTTAATACTTTGCAGGTGTGATAAGGACAGCTGGTGTGTTGAATCACGAGACAGTGCCAGGTTATGTGCTGACTGTACGTGCTCAGGATGGCGGCGAACCACCTCTGAGTAACACAGCCTATGTTCAGATCAACGTCACAGACGTCAATGATAATCCACCAGTATTCCTACATGAACTTTACTCTACTAAAATCAGAGAAGATGTTCAGATTGGATCAAAGGTCATGCAGGTAATCGATTAACCACTCACTCAGTGGGTCTAGGGTTTAAATTCTTAAATGTCACAACCAAACTTCAAAACCTTCACAGATAGCAATTCTTGTTGTATTTTCTGCAAGGGATTCAAATTAGTGCAATACTTTTATTATTGTTAATTCTAAATGATTTGATACCCAATGTACATTTCGAGGGCTCAACGCAACAGTGTCGTAACTCAAATTGAAATAAGAACAAGTTACGACTGTCTTGTATTGAGCCCTCGATTTATAAACTTATGAAATTCTGTGAGAATGGTTTAAATCATTTTTATATTTAAGGAATTAAATTTGCACCTTTTTTATCAGAATTTTAATTATAACTTAAAACTGATGATTAGGTTTGAATAGTGTTGGAAGAAACAGAATAAAAAGTTTATATTAATTAAAGAATGATGTCTTATTGCTTCTAACTTTCTGTCTGACAGGTATTATCATCTGACCTTGACAGTGACCCCAGAAACAAGGCTGCTAATTACAGTATTATAACAGGAGATCAGCTACGTATGTTTGACATCCATCCATCTGATGGTACTATTGTTGTACGAAATCGTCTTGACAGAGAATCAGTAAGTATTTGTCCTTTTATGGCACTGGGTGGGAAAGTTTAATCCTTAAATGATTGTGAGTGGAGAAAGTCAGATCCATAAATGGTAGAGGGGGGGTTGGATTTGTTAACAATATAATTGTCAATTATGTGGCTTTGATTTTTGTGTGATTTCAGGTTGACAAGTACTTGTTACACATACGAGCTGCTAACTATCACATGTTTGCCGAGACGGCCGTGCATATTGAGATACTGGACGCTAATGATTCACCTCCCCAGTTCACACAGGATAATTATACTCTACAAATACAGGTAGGTTTTATCATTATATTTTATTTCTAGGGTTATATGATTCTTATTCATAATAGATGCTAGATCTCCATAATTACTTTAAGTGCTGATAGCAATTTGCTGTTTTATAATTCTTTAAGAGGATTTGTCCGTGACTTCAACCTAGAACATTTTCACTAAATGATTATGATTGACACAAATAATCAATGTTCATTTTAGGCAAAAGATAGTTTATAAATCAGTAATCCAGCCATTTAAAGTTCTGTGTGATTGCTAATAATAAGACTCAATTTAGTTCACATTGACCTAAAAAATACGAAAAACTTGTCAGGCTGTGTGTCATTTGCAATTTATTTGATGTAATTGATTGTTCATCAAGTTGTACAAAATTACATTCAGTTACATAACTGCCCTATTTTAAGGCCTAGGTCTAGAGGTTAGTGCAATCTGGGTTGAATCTCGGCTCAGTCGTGGCAGGTCATCATACTCTTCTATGAAAATTTGACAAAAATATCCATTTTTCTCCGTATGTGGAAAAGTTGCCTTTCCTTGTGGAAGGGTAAGTTAGTACTGGTCAGAATACAGTCCAGGAAAACTGGTGAAAGTGAACCGGTCGTCTTATTTAACTGAAATATTGAAAATCTGCGTTAAACTGCCTAAAACTAAATTTAAGATAGTTGTTCATGTTAGATAATTAATTAACTTTTTACTGGTTTATACTTTACTAATCGGTTTCCATGGCAACACTCTAACAGTAAACTGATTGTATGATGTATTTTTTATCTGCTAATCTTTAGATGAATTCACTGCTATCTGTAAGTAATTGTAAAATGTTTGCATAATTATTTTGCAAATAATTTTATTTCTGCATGACGTGACAATGTACATGCTTAAGTGTGTCCCCCTGGGGTTATATCGATAAACCGTACACAACTAACACACTTACCCTAGGGGCTGTCCCTTAATGCTATCAGGTGGGTGTTACATCCCGTGTTGTTTTAAACTTTACCATTGGCAACTCCTTAGAAAAACTGAAAAATCAAAATAATTACATACTAAACAATTTAGTTAGATTGTGATTATCATGGGGCAGACCTGATTAGTCAATTTTTTATGAGAATGGTGAAGTTGGCAATGGATTTGATGGTAAAAGAATTTAACCCTTCCTACCCTATGAGTTTGAAATGGTTTTGACCATATTTGGTGTTCAAAAACTTACAATCACTGTATAGCTATTTTGAATTTCCTGTTTGTTCAAATACATAATACATGTATCTATCAACTCCTTGTGTGGCGAAATCTTTCCTGATAAAACATGAATATTTGGGACTGTTGTTGCTTAGCAACTAATGCAATGTTTTTTGTATTTTCATTCATTTTTACATTTTTCAATGTTGTGAAGTATTTTTATTTTAAGATTTTCATCATTTTCCATATTCTTTTTCATCATTTTTCATCATCCCTAACATTAAAATTAAGTTTCATAGTTATAAATCTGATCGAATTTTTCTGCTTTAAAATATTGTATTATTAATATCCACCTTGCATTTCTGGTCAAGTTTATGCTCATATAAGATTTGACTTCCTGTTAATTAAACAATGTCAATTTAACATATACTGTATGCATGAGTAGTGTGTATGAATGAATTATATGTTTGTTCTGATTTAGAAGCAGCATGGATGGATATCATTGTCTTAGAGCATGACTTGTAACCTTAATTAATTAATAAAACAATTAAGAGTTATCATTGTCATGCACTAAGTCATTGATATTTGAAGCTACTTGGCTAATATGATCTTATACTCTGAGTGTGACTTATACAATGTAAGGGGATTTAACCAATATTGCTTTAATATGACGGAAACATTTATTGGCCTTAGATAATTAACATGATGGCAATAAATTGTATGTAAGCAATTTACGCAATCAGTAAACTTAAGAATATCTCTGTGTATTATGTGTTCATATTTTATAATATTACGCAATACACCTGTACAATGATAGTACACCACTGCTTACAAATATTTGCACCCTTAATTAGGGATTGAAAGGGATACTGACATGATAATTTATTTGATTAAATGCCAGAGATGGTAGAGAAAGAAGTAACATTAATATCAGATGATGCAGTCTCAGTTTTATCTTATGGGGTATAACATGGCACCAAGAGTCAAAATCGTTCGGCAACTTTCTGTTTTAATGATGAAGGAAGACTCCAGGCATACGCCTGGGTAGAACCACCGACCTTCTGTAAGCTAGCTTGACAACTTCCTCACATGTGAAATTTGCCTGGTACTGAGTGGGATTTAAACTCGCAGTGGTGAGGGCTTTGTCATAACTAGTCAGAGACTATAACCACTCAACCACAGAGGCTCCCACAGCCTCAATACTGTTATTGACCGGACATCTTGTATCAGTATTTTGTCCTTCTATCCATTGTTGAGTTCAAGAAACATGTATTTTGAGGGCTTAGCGCAACACTGTCGTAACTTGTTCTTATTTCAATATGAGTTACAACACTGTTGCACTGAACCCTCGATTTGCTATCTATGTTTGTCATCTTCATAGTGTTTGAGTATTATAAGTATGTTTGCATATCTTTTAGTTATGTATCTTTCTTTGAATGCAGATATAGATGTTCATGTTTAACACAGTATCTTCATATTTCATTTTTTGTATGTCATAATAGTAGTTAACTAGAGTTAATCATTTTCATTTACAGCATGTGAATAAGACAGACTACACTGGTCTTCAAGTTACAGTCAAATAGTCTGTTTTATGTTTAATTATTGTATTTTAGGAACTTTTTTCATTGTTTTATTTTTGTTATACTTTCAGATTTCATCAATTCATTTTGATTATTTTTCAATTTTGTTTTCATTGAAATGCAAATGATTTTGATATTAGCTTGCTTTTTGTTATTGTTGAGCTAAATCTAAGTTACAGAAATTTGGACTTATTAGCATACTTCTATAGGTATTACCTGTAATTTGGACTTTATTAGTGAATATAGGGGATTACCTGTAATTTGGACTAATTAGCGAATAACCTGGAGCATAAAATTAGTATCAATTTATTCAAAAGAATAATGTTCATACCCTTAATATCATGTTGTTCTCTGAGTTCTATCTTCCTGGGACCCTAATTAGTGTCATGTTATTTTCTGATGAATATTTTCTGTAACTTGGCAAAGTTTTGACTATTAATGTATTGATTGCAAAAATTATGCTTGTTGATGTTGTTGTCATACCTTTTTAGGAAAAGTATTATGTTAATGCTTTGATCTAATTTTTATTAAATATTTATTCAAAATTCATAATGCATCTATTGTTTGATTGAAGTGTAATTGAATTTTTTTAAATTTAGCAATACTTTAAAGAATCTTGGCAGTTAAAATGTATTGATTCTTTTATGGAGTTTTTTTTACACTTGATTTTGATGACCAAAGGTTTCGTTATATATTATTGGCAATGTAATTAACTATTAACAACAGTTACTGTAGTAAAAAGATAAATGACATTCTAGTAAAATGTGTTGAAATAAATTCACATTTTTCTGATTGTAGGAGGATAAGAGTGTGTCATCATGTATTCTAACATTCGAGGTCACTGATGATGACCTTGACCCCAATGGCGCTCCTTTCACTTTTGATATAACTGGTGGAAACGGGGAAGGGAAGTTTAACATTGACAAAAAAGGAAATCTTTGTATTGCTGGAAGCTTAAATCGACAAATTACGGCAGATTATGAGCTCAAAGTGCGAGTGTTTGACAATGGTACCCCAGCGATGTACTCAGATGTCAGAGTTGAGGTCAAGGTCATTGAGGAGAGTACCTACTCACCTGAGGTCACAGACATGGCTATTTCTATTAGTTCATACCTCGATGATTTCCCTGGCGGAGTGATCGGGAAACTGAAAGCTGTTGATGCTGACCTTTACGATAAACTAACGTACAAAGTTGTATCGCCGAGTCGTCACTTATTTGACATTGATAAAAATGATGGAAGAATCATAGCTTTTGCTGGACTGGACTCTGGTGATTATGCAATCAATATCAGTGTAAGCGATGGGAAATATATAACTTATGGATCTGTGGATATTGATGTCACAACAATAACGGCAGAAATGATAGCAAACTCTATCACTATTCAATTCGATGGTATTGACCCTGAAGATTTTGTGAATGAATACAAAAAGGATTTCCTAAGGGTCATGAAAAAGAGCTTGAATGTGAGAACACGAGACATTGAAATTATCAGTATACAGAAATCTCAGGATGTGGCTGAAGTCGCCAACAGGGAGCGTCGTGAAGCCAACAATAAACTTGACATTCTGTTTGCTGTTAATAAAGGCGGGGAATACATTCCAAGAGAACGGCTGAAGAAAAAGGTGACAAGGTCTATACCAGATATTGAGAAAGAGATGTCTGTAGCTGTGCTTAAAGTGTTCTCTGATATTTGTGAGGATGGTTTGTGTGCTGGAGGAGATTGTATCGGTTATGTGGAGTTTGACAAGGACAGTCTGGTACCAATTATTATGAACTCGGGAAGCTTTGTTTCTGCTAAACATAAATATACATATGAGTGCCACTGTTCCAATGGAAATGTTGGTAAGCTGCCATATAAACAATACATTGTTTGTTTATTATTTAATTTATCAGTTCTATGCATATATTAATGATAATTGTACATGTACTTTATGCAAGTCTTTACTTCAGATCCTGATTTTTATTGAGTTTGTTAATTGAAACTAATAAAGAAGTATATGGCATTAACAACTGACAACAGATATGTTTATCTACTTTATTATATACCAACTTTTAGGCTTAAATGATAAGCCTTCATCGGGGCATTATAAAATCTTGTTAATAAGTTTAAATTACACAGAAAAAAAACTTTAATGTAGCTGGTCTAAGCATTATTTATTAAGTCTTTCTGGAAAATGGATATTAAATTTGTGTTATTACAATATTTGTAGGTGAGAATTGCTTGCAGAGTCCAACATCATGTGATCAGAACCCATGTCCTAATTACAAGATATGCACACCCCACCCAACTCATGGATACCAGTGCTCATGTCCACCTGGTCAGAGTGGTCGACATTGTGAGAAAGATATTGATAATAAATGTGATAATTCTAACTGCAATCGTGGTAAGTTACGTTTTACACATTGTCTGGTGTTCTCTACCTGTACATTTAAATTTGTACTTATGAATTTTGTAAGATTTTTTATAAGCTAATGTGAAAAACAATATCTGTCGGTAAGTCATGACTTTGACCTTTGTAATGTCCAATCAGTTGACACTTCAAGCAGTGAACTTATGATATTCTTTACATTTCTTTTAGATGCATAAAACCATTTATTCCATTAATTACTGTGTGACAATCAATACAAAAACACGACATTGTATATGATATGATTACCATTGCTCCTGTTCGTTGTAATTTGTGATGCATGTGCTATTTTTTCAGGTGATTCACCGATCACATTCTCTGGGCAAAGTTATGCTCGCTGGACACTTCTGGACCCAATTGATCAAAGACTGAGTCTGTCATTAAGAATCAAAACCATAAAAGAAACTGCAAGCCTCATGTTTGCCAAGGGTAGAGTGGATTACAGTATACTTGAGGTGAGTTTATGAAAAAAAAATCAGATAAATAAATTATTTAAAATAACAGAAAAGGATACATAGCAATTCTTCTCTGAAGTCAACCTGCAATAACATAGATAAGATTAATGTGATTGATATAGGTAGGTATTTGATTGATTCACTTTAAACATTATTTAAAGAAAAGCATTTTTTACTTTATATATGTCAGATACTTATAAATCACTTGTGAACAATTTAAATGTTCTATATTATATTATTTGATTGGTGCAGATTTTGAACCTTTGACCAATTTAACAAAAATATTTGGATTGCTTCATTTCTGAATGTTATATATATATAACCGTGGTATTTATTTTAAAGTCACCTGTTATTGTCTAGTGTTATCTATGATTAAACATGGTACATAAATTTTATTACAGCTCGTGAATGGTATGGTACAGTATAGGTTTGATTGTGGTAGTGGTGAAGGTTTAGTTATCATTCCTAACCATGTGAGTGATGGTAAATGGCATACGGTCATGGTGGAACGGCGTGGAAAGGATGCTGCCATCTTCCTAGATGGACAGTACTCGGCTATAACGACCGCTCCAGGCATCAATGACGTTCTAAATCTTGATACGAGTGATGTCTACTTTGGCGCCGAGGTTGAGACCTATGCCAATGGCTACATTGATATTAGAAAGGGATTTAGGGGCTGTATCGAGGATATTAAAATCTACAATGTACAGTTACCAGTGACTGGAAGTAATGCTGTTGCCTTGTCCCAGGACTTTAAAGCTGTTGAATTCTCTTGCCGTGATTCTGACTTCAACATTATTGGGAGCAGTAAGTATCAAATGTCTCTATATTGTATCATCATCAGAAATAATCATTTCTTGTTTTATTCCCTCCCTTGACATCTCTAGTGTATACAAACAAAGTTCCTTAAAGTTATATCATTTATCGATAGGCTGATATCTAATGATGTTGGGGCATATAGTGCTTGCCTCATCCATCCGTCTGTATGAGGTGTAAGTATGGTAGATTTTACTGTTTTCATCAAGCATGTTACTGGGGACATATAAGTGTTTATTAAATACAGTGTCCTGTTTATCTGAAAACTAGCATTACACATTCTTCCTTGTATAGATATTTTTTAATATTGTTGAAAAGTGTGAGAGTACTTAATATTGTATTGTAATGAATTTGTAAAATCTTGTTGTTATGTGTTATTTTCATTTTCTCAGACATATGCAGTTCATTCCCTTGTAAGAATGGAGGACAATGTGAACCTAATGGTCAAAGCTCATACATCTGTAAATGTACAACAAATCGTTTCCGTGGTGCTAAGTGTGAGATTGACACTGATCCATGCCAGAGACAGCCTTGTCTGAATAATGGTGAGTTAATCTTAAAGTGTCCTCAGTAAAACAAGGTTTTGACTTTAAAAAAAATAGATTGCATTGTTTTGTGTATGTAAAGCTTCATAAAAATCACATTAATTGTGCTTTTTTCTAAGATTTGTTGATTTTTTGGGTTGGGGGTTAAAAGAAGCTAATATTTTAAGAAATTCTTGTTATATACAAGCAACTTTACAAGAATATCCACAAAAAACATTGTTTATAGTAAAGGTGAATAGATTGCACAATTTTTTTTCATAATCACTAATGGTGAGACAGTAGTATTTTGAGGTATGATAATTTTGCAGGTGATTTTAAATGAACATTTTATCAACAAGAATGTCTTGTATTATTTCAGGTATATGTGAGAACATAATTGGTATACCTAATGAATTTAAGTGTAAATGTATCGGTGACTACAGAGGTCAGCTGTGTGAGTATGGTAAATTCTGTCTGCCCAATCCTTGTAAACATGGAGGTACATGCATTGAGGGACCAACTTCATATGAATGTCTTTGCCAACAAGGTTTCAGTGGTAAGTTGCTGCAGTTCTTGTGTTCTTAGCGATTGAATGTGTTCAATTAGTACAGTACAATATACATATATCTGAATTCAGGTGAATAAACGAATAATAAGCTTTTGTAGTTATGACAGTATTGAGTTTGGTGCAAAAATTATGTATCTTCACCATTACTTGAATTGAGTTATAAAGTTTTTGGTCCGATTCTTAGCACCAGCATTTCTAATACACCTGCAATCATTACAAAGCAATTAAGCATTAATTTTATATGTAAAAATCTTTAAATATGCTTGAAGGATATACTTACGTAAATTCTTTCAAATATGTTGTCACTCAACTCTGACAAGAAATTCTATTTTAAATATCTCTTACAGGTACAAGATGTGAAGCCATTGTAGATGTTTGTCTATCTAATCCATGTCAGAATGAAGGTCAGTGTGTGCAGGATGGTAACTCATACACATGTAACTGTTCCTCTTCCTTCAGTGGTTCACACTGTGAAGATATCATACTTCCTCATGTATCATCTTCAGAAGCCGGTGTTGGCTCGGATGAGATCTATGTTATTGTTGGTATGTATAGATATCAGTGTAAACTATTTTGAACCACTTTCCACAGCATTTTAAGTGGTGAATTTTGTTACTTTCCCAGAATTAAAATCTGACTGCTTAGAAATGAGTGAAAGAAGTTACTTTTCTCTACTTTGAAATTTAGTTTCTCAGACATTATTCTGAGTTAAAACATGTTATTTTATTCTCTGTGGATATGAAAACAGTTTTATGATAGTTCTTGTCTAGTTCTAGTCCATGTTTATTTGCCTATGCTTCTTATAAATAGATGATGTCATAGATTGGAGTTATGCCATATTGTTATCGACCATTTTTAACCCCAAAATTTTCAACCATTTTCCCCCTCAAATGTGTTTCACTTCAATCACATTTAACTGTTTTATTTTCAGCTGTTACTGCCGGGCTTATCTTAATTGTAATCATCTTTGTTGTGATTCGTGTCTGGCGTCAGAAAAAACAACAACGTAGAAGAGCCAACGTCACTCCTGGAATCGCTAATGACGGCACTGAAGTCTACTTGAACCTCCTGAAGAATGATAAACACAACTATAAGGCCGAGAATATCCTTAAAGTTGATAATATCAACAACAAACGCAAGACACCCCCCTCCCCACAGCCCCCACCCGTCCCAGATAGACCAGCATCGTACACACCAAGTGCAAGAGACTCCATTAATACACTAAATAATTTCGATCATCTACGTAGCTGTACTTACGGCAGTGCCGCTGACGATCTGGAACATGCTCCTAACATTCCATATAATTTAGAATATTTACAAACATTTGCGCCACCTCGTAGCGTGGCTAGCATACAACCAACTGTGACGGGCCAACCTCCACAAAGTGACTCAGATTCTGTTCAAAAAGAACCTTGGGAATTTGCGTGTCAAAATATTCTTCAAAACTATATGTCAGGTATGCTTTACACTTTCATGACAACTAACAGTACATTTAAGGACAGACTTATAATTAAAAAGATATTGTATTTAAATGGATAATTGCCTGTCACGGAAGTGATGTTGGCAGTCTTGTTTCTTTGGTTAGTTTGTGCCATAATTGCAAATGTATGCTATCAACCTTTGTTCAGTTTTCTATTAGAGCCTTCTCATGTACCCCTTAATCTTCTGTTTAATTTCTTCTTGATTTCTGTATTATATTTTGTATTCCATGATAATTAAGTGCTGAAACACAGTACTAAATTTAAAATATCCCCCCATGCAAAAAAACTTCATTTTGTAGAAAATTAACTGAATCTATTATAAATGTGTATGTAATATGATTTTTTCCATTTATAGACAAACATTCAGACAAAATGTCCAAAATGATGCCGATAGCACCTGTACAGCCTATGTCTCATATTCAAGGTCAAGATAATGCATCCATCAGTAGCTTACCTGTCTCAGAATCAGAGGATGATCAACAAGGTATCTACACTAACTTAAAATTCAATAATCTACACCATACAATATACTATGCTCGATAATATTTGTAGTTTTCACATCTTAGCTCATTGTAAAGTAGAAACATGATTTTTGAAGTTCACTTTTCATGGATTTTTAAATTCTCAACTTATTACCATATAATTTCACTTCGTAGATTTCAATTAGTTATTTTCCCATTTAATCCATGAAATTTGAAACTTATGGTTGTGGCTACCACATCTTAATTTATTATGACTTCCATAGAAGTAGTTTGGATTTTAAAGTTATGATATTAGTATCTTAATGCTTGGATATTTGGGGGGTAAAAAGATTACGTAGAAATCGATCAGATTGGTAATTTATGAAAACAGCTGTGAAATCACTTATTTCTTCATGTCACCATAGAAACAGTGTATCTGTTTTGCTCATAAGATGTTGGAACTTTCTTTTTGAAATTACTGCAAAACTCAATCAAATTGAATAGAGTCACATATCTATGATATTTACAAAGCTTTAAACTTTGTGTAAAATAAATTACAAAAAAAAAATTATTATTTTTTGTATAAAATAATTTGCATATTTGGACAATTTTGTTAGCAATTGCTGCTGGGCATACTCATACTAACTAACAAAATAACTGATTTCACAATGTTGTGTATGTAATATGTGTTTTTTTAATGGCAATAGTTGAGTTTTACTTGTACATTTGTATCAATTATTGTGACCCTACATTCTAGGTTTTATCACATGTAAGTTGACCCCACAAGATAACACATACAAGTGTGTCAGATTTATCATGCAACTATGCATATTACTTGTCTTCATGCTTTTTCATGTGTGGTGTGTGATAAATAAAATCAGACATTTTTTTAATTTTTTATTATCCAATTTTCGACTGAGTCTAACATTATCTTCCTGGTAAAAGTTTTTTTGTCTAAAACTTAACTGATGTTCAAATTTACTCATATTTTTATTTATTTGTCCTATAATCTGAACAATACTTATTACTAATTATCTCTTAATAGTGAATTCCTTTTTACAACTGATGCTATTCTGTCAAAAATATAAATTTAAATACCTTTGATTCAAAGAAGTTGATATTAATAAAAAAAGTACATAAAAATGACAAATTGACTTCCACCATACCAAACCGTTCATGGTTTTATTGAACGGCACTTGTAACGTTGTGAGATGTACATTTCTAAAACATAAGTCCTCAATCTGTCTCCTCCTTACATTATAAATCAGGGATAACTCGAAGTAGAACAGTAACTTTTGGTCCCACAGAAATTTTCACACCTGAAACAGAATCAGAATCTGTTTCCTAGGAAACACTGGTGAGTGGCCTTGAGTGACCCGATCGCATTGGCGATCATTGGTAGCATGAGCAAGTGGTCTTGTCCGATAAGCCAACATCTTTAGTTCATCTTTAATGGTCTGAGCTTCATAACATGTGCTGTGACTTTTGTAAAAATGTTATGACAAATAAATGCATGATTAAAATGTCGAAGTTTAGTCCAAGAAATGGAAAAATTTTCTGAGTGACCACTTACTTGGTAATGAATTTTTTGAGTAAAAAGAACATCAATTACCAATTTCAGTTAAATTTGCTGAGTCATGGTCATGTGATTTTATCTGAAATTATGTCAGATTACATAAGTATTGTGATTTGGTTATGAGCATGATTTCAATTCGTTGGAATTTATTATAGTATAATCAAGTATCCGCAAAATTTCATTGCTTCCATTTCTTTGGCTAAAACTCTTCATTTTTGTATATGAGAGAACTTGAAAACAGTGAATGATTTAGCAGTTCTTGATGTGATTAATTGATTTTGTTTTGCATTTCTGACTAAAGCAGCCAAAGTGAGCCTTCTTTCTGCAGAGGATGGATTCAAACTTTGTCTTTAACAATTCCATATATTCCAGACTATTGGACTCTTGGTCGGTACTTCTGTTTATAGGAAGATATTATTTTGTGTATTGTTTTTTATATGTTTACAGTAACACTGATATGTCGTGTACACAGTACCATAATGTATATATTTTAGTGAATGCAAGAGGCTTACGTCGTCGTCATAGTAACTTGTGGTTCATGTGATAGCACAGGGCTTATTTATAGAGAATGCCTGAAAACTGCTGTCTAGAATTTTCCAATTACATAAGGTCATTTCTATCACATCCAGTTATGCTATGAATATTTTCACATTTATACTGAATATAAAATATGATTATTGTATCAAATATTTTGGCTATTTAATTGAAGACAGTTCAAATTTCTAGAACTTATTACTAAAAGATAAGTTTTTTGGAAAATTCTAGATTAAGACCAGGTTCTGAGAATACAGACTGGTTCATTTTACTTGTACATTTTCTTATCAGAAACACATCATGTATATGAAAATGAGAACAGTCTAGATTTATTGATTTTTTTCTCCCCCAATTTTTTTAGACAATAGGAGGAAAGGCAAGAAAGGTGAACACAACATCTGAAGCCGCATGATTATAGTTATACCTGTATTTATACCAAATATTGTATACCAGTTAGTCTAGTAGCATATTTCTATATTATAATATCTACAGCATGTGCATTCTCATAATTGGATTCATTATTCTTTTCCAGCATTATCTATAAAAAATTGTGTTCGTTGCTCATTTTGTTACTATAGTTACCGTTTTGTTGCTTTCAGTAAATATTGGCAATGAGCATTATTGACCTTGACCTTTCAATGTGCAGCATTGACCTTGACATTTATTGTGTGTCAATGGCCTTGACATTTTATTGTTGTATTGTCAACTGCTCAATTATATAATTATATTGATGCTTTATGTGTATTATATTCTGGTGTTGTGGTATAATATTGAATAATTATATATGTAAATTACTAATAAATACATTCAGTTTCATCCGTAATTCAAACTTGCAAATCCTATGACATGATTGGTCAAAGAAAGGAATTGCTTTATGTAAGCTTTGCAGTTTAAAAATGCCTAATGCTGTCATTTTAGAAAGCAGACTTACTGTGTAATAAGCAGTTATGTATTAATTTATAATCATTGTTTGACTTAAAGTTCAGTTGAAATTTTTGATTATGTTCTTCGAATCTCTACACTAACCTCTGTGTTCGTAAGAACCTTCTGTACCTGTACATTAGCTGATAGATCTTCATTTTCAATAGATTGAAGATTTCTGCCCTTGAAATAGACTTAGCTTTCTTCGTTAGTGTCCAAAACTTCCTATTGTCTGATCTTGACATTCAAGCATGATTCACATGTTGGATAACCTTGACCTTCATTGTTTGACCTTACCCTAGACCTGTGACCTCTAATATTGTTATGAAACCTGGTTTCCCTGAAGTAAAATTCGTGTTAATAGTAGGTCTAGAATAAAATGAATCACAAATTGTGGATTTATTTATTAAATTGACATTAGTTTGATAAAAATTAATATTGTCTGAACTGAAATTGATACTGATTATTCTTTGGTAGTATATTGATTCAAACTTGACTCATTTGTGTATTTCATTCAAGTTGCAGGAAAGAATGGTAGGGATATTTTGACGTATTTTCTTACCAATATTTCTTGGTGTTAATGTTGTTGATGAATAAATATCTTAGAATTCTATGTGTGCTTGTTACTGGCTTAGATACAAAATTTTGTTTTTTTATTTATTTGGAGGAAATGCATTTCATTGTTGATAGTTTTCTTTATTTTTTAGCATTTGCATGACTTGATGTTGTTACTTTTTAAGTTTTTGGTTCTTAGGGAAGATATTGGCTATTTGATATGTTTTGTTGGTCCTTTTTACTGTTATATAACATGTTGAAGAAAGAAAGCTGATAGCACTAATCTCATCGAAATACTTCTCTTTTCTCTCTCTGTCTTTCATTTTATTTTGTTTGTGGTGCATTCAGTTTGTCTATTTCTCATCTATATTGGGGTATGTGTCTCTTCTTTCCTGATTGTTATGCCTGCCTCTCTCTCTCCTCTCTCTTTCAGTTATTGTTTCTGGGTATCTTTTGCAAATTTCTATTATGTTTTATGGTGCTGGGTTTAAATAAAGATTACCTCATTTTCAAATATCTGTAAAAGCATAAAACTATGATATACTAGTATGTACAAAGCATACTCCAACTACATGTTTTATCTTTATCTTATGTGAGCTCTGACTATATTTTTTTCACTTACATAAACTGCTTTGAGGAAGCATTTTCAGATTGTGGGGGAGCTTATTTTAGATTTGGCAATGTGTGGGAATATAGCCCCTTTTAATTACCATTACAGCCAAAATTGTTTGGGTTTGAGGCTAAGCCCTTAGCCACCCCTTCCCGGTTCCTACGTCCCAGGATTTTATGAATTTTATCTGCTCTATGTTGAACCCTTTCTTAGATCACAATGTCCAATAACTGTTGTTTTTCTTTGTAATCTTTTCTGTCTCCTTATTATCTCTTTCTGTTAGTCTTTCCGTGTTTCTTTCTTTTTAATTTCATGTGTTTCTTCTTTGTAAGATGTTGTTTTTGACTATTAATTTTAGTCATTCAAAAATACATACTGAATTGTTACATAAAGTCATTGTACTGAATAACACAGAATTTTATTACCGGTATATACACCAGTATTATGCTGAGGGACTTATAGAAGCATATTAATGCCTTTGCTTTAATTAATTTATTATAAGTATATTGTTCATTTAGCCAGATATTAATCATGTTGTACATTGTCATAACAGATCTAATTGTTACCATCTGTTAATGAGCGTGCTACTTACAGTACACCATAGAAACCCTGAATAGATATCTCTGTTGTAAATATTGTAATTGTTAATTTATGTGCCATGAAATGTAATGAACTTATAGCAACATTTTGGTACTAATTGGCTTTTAATTTTATCATTATTGATAATTGGTACCATTAAGTGATGATATATTGACATTTCTGCGATGATGTCCTGAAATTTCATGTATTCCACTTTATAAAATGTAATATTTATCTTATAATCTTGTAATTTATTCTTCAGATGTTAATTGGCTTTTAACTTCACTAATTAGAGAAATGTCTGTTAATTCATCTATGATTGATGTTTATAGCTGGGATTTTTAAGCATTTTGTATATAAAATTATAAATCTATTGTATATACATAAAATGGTCTAGTTATAGTAACAAGGTTGTGATTATCTCACGTATAAATATTGTTAATAGCATTGATACAATTAGTATGAAGTATAAGATAGATAAGAAAGATTACATCACAAAGATGTTATTCAAAATTTAATTGATTCTATTCCAATCTGCTTACAGGCTATCATTGGGACACATCAGATTGGGCACCGGAGAAGTCTTTGCCAAACATAAGTGAGGTACCAGCTGGTGAGTGTCCGGACTCACCTGGTTCTACGAGTCCACATAGTAACGAGTCTAATACACATATCGATAACCTAGATCAAGGCCTCTACACTACCGATGGAGAATATATAGACTCTGAATATGTGGGTGATTCTGAGTATGCTGAGCATGATATGGAAGAACCTCCTGAATTACCTAATTACGAAGAACTACTAGCTGAACAAAGTAGACTGTTAGAAGATTATGAAATACCTAATAAAAACTTAACGATGCATGTGCATCCTAACTATTATTTACCTATAAACTCGAGCTTTACAAGTGCTGATGGCCACGGTGATGAAAACTGGCCCGAACCACCGGACTACACGGTTAATGGTGTTCAAGTGAATATCAGTGATTCAAGCCACACCACAAGTTCGGAGGATGATAATGACTCTGTGTTACACTACGGCTTTCCTCCGTCACATAACAACATAAATAGACTTTCGATGGTTACAACTGATAGTGATATGAATGACAATAATCGGTTATCCGCAGCTCTCACGACCGACAGTGACTTTAATGAAGGAGACTATAGTAGAGGTTCCGTGATCGATGATATGTCGGATATATCCGGTCTGTGTGAAATTGAAGACAGTGAGGCCAACAACAGCGAGAGTGAGGATGAAAACACGCCTTTAACTACGACACAGCGAATTCATACAGAGGTTTAAATATTGACATATTGCGTCTCAAGTAAACAAGTTCAGTACTGAACAACTTATAGACCACAAACAACTTTTCAGGGGTGATATTGTTAAGGACCAGCAAATTTTTCATTAAAAATACATTTAATCTTTAGAAATTTCAGTTCAATTACCATATTTGTGTTAAATTAAACAAAAATATATATTTTCAATAAATGACATTAAATTTGCTTAGTAGTGATAAATTTCCAAATATAGATCTATAGAACTACTGCTATTTAATGTTTCATTCGATTTGCAATGCTGTATAATACATGTTACAGATTTATATATTCTTCAAGCTTAAAATAATTATTTTTAGATATACTATGTTATTGCTAAAAGTATAAGTTACAAAGTGATGAATTTCATAATTTGCATTTTTTTTTTTAATTAAATAGTATGTATGATTTACATGTATTAATTTAGTTGAGTTTTTAGAAAATGATACTTTTATTTTCATAGAACTTATTTGTATTTAATGTTTTGTGGTCATTGAATCATACGGAAGAGAATATTCATTACAGTTCTGATTTTATTAATGTGCTAGCTGTGTTTATATAGATTATCATGTTAATTGGTCATCAATTGGTTGTGATCTGACACTGTTGCTATGACAACAGTGGAATAATTTGATGACCAAAAATGAGTTATGTATTGTCCAATTGTAAAGTGCTAATGTTTAAATGATTATTATTATTAATGTTGGCATTATACTTATATTTAGAAATTTTAAGTCCATTTGCTAAGTCAGTTTGGCATAAAGTTCTGTTATTGTGTCCAACTGTCTCAATAAAAAAGCTTGGCTGTTATTGGCAACCACAATAATTAAGCAGATACTGTTGAACTTTTTTATGAAGAAATTGATAATTCCTTTTGTCGGAATGTGTTACCATAGTAACAAATTTTCAAATCATTTAAAATTTTGCATTTTACTTGAAGAACATATTTTTTCCATAAATGGAGATTTAGTTTTAGTCTACAAATTTCTTACACTTTGTTTGAAAATCATAATTTCATGAACTGTATATTACAAGCCAGTTTTTGAAAGTTTATTTTCGATGAAGTTTGTCAAGTGTGTGACAAATTGTTTAAATGTTGTAATAGTGTTGCTATAGAAACACTTGTGTTGCTACGTGCAACATGATTCAAGTAGGTGCTAAAACATAATGGTTTCCGTTTTTTAATCATATTTATTGTAATCTAGAGATAATATACCGTACACTTGTTGCCATGACAACTTTCTTATACTATATTTCATGCCAAACTGAATGAATGTTACATGTTATTTCTCATAAAATTCATACACTCTTAAATGTTTAAATGAAATGTGAGTAGATATTGTTTAAGATGCCAAAAATTCAATATAAATTAGTTTGTATCATTCAACTCGGCCTAAATGAAAAAACAAAGATTTATTGGGAAATGTATTTTTCCCCCTAATTTAGTAATCTGTTATTTTTACTGCCTACAATTATTATTTTACTTGAAATACTTTGCATTGCTTATTTTGATTCTGTAAACATGCATGTATATTTTGCTAGTCTTTTTTTTACTATTAAATTCCATGTACAACTTTCTATCAAAATTAATATCAATCAAATATCTTGGCCACATATTAATGTTACCACATTTTTACCTTATGACAGATTAATATTTAAGTAATAAGCAATATCATTGGCTTCTGCTATTAGAATAACTTTTTTTATGATACGAATATATTTTAACCAGTATTAGTATGTAATATAAATTATCAATGGTTCCCTGTAAACAGTTAAATAGTACAAAAACATTCAATGCTTAGCATTTGAGAAGTGGAACCAAACTATCACAATCATGGAAGAAAAACATGCATTGATATGTGGTCAAATATGTTTAGTTTTCTTTGAGAAAAAATATCATTGTATGACTTGATGTTGTGGACAAAGAAGGGATCTCAATCCTATATGACCATGTGACCTCAAAGACAAGTGTCTTACTCCCCTAAATGGTGTGCTTCCTAACGTAAAATATACAACTTTGTCCACTGTGAACACTGGTCATTCAGATTTCTCAAGTTTGATGCTAAATTGATGTAATTTAGTTATAATGAAGACAAGCTTACCTTAGTTTAGCACCCAAATTGTTATTTTTCAAATTATTTTCTTACTGCTAAATATTTACCAATTTCTTTTTTTCCAGACTGTTTAAAATTTTGTTTTCTGAATCTAACTTAAAATAAATAATAGGTAGGTTTTCAATGAAGTATTTGACTTTTAAAAAAAGTTTACTCCAATAGAGCATTTATACCCTAGCTGTTATAGTTCAGTATTTCAACATAACTCTGTTTTACCAATGGTTCATTTTACAGTCAAATCAGTCCCGTGTTTGCAGTAACATTCTGATAAAGGACAACTATATTTAGAAAAAGCATCAATATGTATAAAAAAGCTAATTCCAGGTTAAAGGTCATCTGACAAGAAAGCACACATTTTGTTTTTCCAAGGTAGGCTTTTGTTCACAGGTTTGACTGTAATTATGAATGATATTTTAGAGACAAACTTTAATTGCTAAAGATGACCAGTGTTGCCCAGTATTCAATTTTCTTGTTATAAAGATTTGATTCTATGATGAATTAATCATATTGATATACCTGGTTGTGATTTGCTTTCAATTCCTTAAATCTGATTTTTTTTTAGATACAAAAAGGTAATTATTTTAAGTTCTGTATGCTGGATTTTCTTTATAAAAACAGCCAAATCTGTGTTAGCAGTCACATACAGTAAAAGCCACTCTGTGAATAAAGGCCATTCATTTAATATTTGGAATAAAATGACTTCCGTTTATAGATCACCTGTTAATTAATGCCAAATTTCGTCTCTTCCAGGGGTGGCTTTTGTTCACAGGTTTGACTGTACTTGATAATTATTTTGTCTGCTGTATTTATACTAAGTTGTCCTAACAATATTGGTACTGATTTTGTCACTGACACAAAAATTATAGGTATTTATAAATTGAATATTTTTAACAGTTTTGGTTGTATGAAGATCTTTTTTAGCTATAAATTCAGACTTTCTTAGCATTTTTTAAATTTTGATACACATTTTAGAGTTTTAAACTTGAATATTGATTTTTATGATGCTTTTTTAAGGATATCTTCATATCTTATATAAGTCTTATTTTATTTGTGTTAACTCAATCATATGAGGGAAAAGTTTTGATATAAAGTTGGATTTAGATGTCACTTTTCTGACGTAGAATCCTGTTTTATATAGATTATTCTCAACTATAATATTTGATATGCTCATAATTGTCTTTGTTGTGATAATGTTTTTATTAATTTTTAACAAAAAATATCGACAAATGTTGAAGCTGTTTCGAATTTAATACAGGACTTCAACATAGGGAGGGTACAAACTTTAACACTTAATTTATTGTTGTTTTCTCGACTTATGATTCAATTAGCATATTTTATGAAATTAGTTACATTGATTTAATCTGCCTCTTGGATTAGTAATTCCTTGGCTGCCACAAATGTTGGAACCTAAAAATTACATATTTTTCAGTTACGTTTCCAGGATTTTTCATTCTGATTTTATAGGGCTTGCTTATTTCAAGATTTCATTGCAGTTAATTGTGTAAGCTTATCATTTTGATCTCATTTCGAGACCAAGTTTATTTTTGCTTCTTGAATTATGAACGGCCATTTAATTTTTTGTATTGCTTTGCTTATAATCATTTGATTGTGGGTGAAAGTTTTCCTTATGTGCTGAATTTCCATTGTTTTCAAAGGTCCAGACTGGACTGGATATTATTGTTGCCATGGCAACATGTCAACATTTTCTGGTTTTTCAAAATTTTCAACTTTCACCCACGGATGCTTTGTTTTTTTTCTTCTATATATAATACATATGTGTTCAACATCTTTCATTCATTTCTTGTAAAGATTTTACTTTCATTTGATCATTTTGTACAGAGATCTGATGACGCTAATGATGATGATGATAATGTGTTTGTTATTTTAAATACAATAAAATATAAAAATGAATATGTTTCTATCAGTTAAATGTGTTGTTTAATTATGTGTTAGTTAAAATGATGGCAAATGTGAAATTTTGTAAATTAAATGTTAAATTATTTCAAAGTATTTTGTTGTTTTTTCTTTGATGTAAAATTGTATATGTTATATAACTATACAGGTACAAATGAAACAGAATCTGTGGCACCAGTGCAAATAAGGCATGAACTATACTTGGCTTGTGTCTAGATTCACAATTCAACAAACACAATGTCCCCTCGGGATGACTTTGCCAATTTAACATAATTTTTATGAAGTTTGATGATTGTAGATGGAAATGTTTTAGAGGAATCATTAAAGTTTAGTTAAACAAGCATACAAGTCAGGTCAAAAACATACGCGACCCATTTATCGATACAGGGTCTCCTTCAGTACTTGTATATGCGCCGAAAGGCTTAGAAGACATTCTAGTCAGAAAAATTAAATAAATTAGTCAAAAAAAGGCATCTCAGAATAAATTTTACTCAGGCTACAGCACTGTAAAAATTCTACCAACCTCATGCATAATAATTATCCAATTTAGAGCATCACTTTTGAAACAAGTTTAGAAGATGTATCAACATCACACCACCCTTTCATCCAAAGCGAGATCAACAATGAACCTGTATTAGGGACACTAAATACAATTGTACATAGTTTATTACACAATTGTAACTACTCAGGCATTCCTGGACACTCCCGTCTTTGAGAACATGTGTTTTCTTTGAACAAACGTCGAGGAGTTCCAATTGTACATTACAGAGAATATTTATACATGTAAAGATGCTCACAAATCAAGCCAGAAAAGTCATCAATACAAAACTATCAAATTACTAAATTATCAAATAGCAGCTAAAACCATGGTTATTACAATAAATAATTCTAATTCACAAGTTTGGTTATATTTAAACATATTTTTATTATATACACTAATGTTTGCAGCTGTATTTGATATAAAATTTGTGTGCAAGCGCAAAGACAATTCATGGTATGGTAAATTTTAATACATATACTTAGGCATGATATAAAGGTATATTGGGGCATTGTTCTATTACGACCTTGACCGTGTAAATTTAATGAGCAGATCTAGAGTACTCATTAGTCAACAATTTTCATTCTTTTCATTGACTTTGCTGATCCTTACATTATATAAAATTATTATATGTTATAGTGATATTCCATATAGTATGTACTGCTCAGTTAGGATAATGAGATAGTGATGTATCATTTTATGTGTACACAAAAGTTTTTACAACCATTTGTCTGACAAGGTAAAATGGGTTTATAAGAAACGAATATAGAATTATAATTTAACAATAAGATTATAGATAGTTTTTATATTCTTTTTTAACTTTACCTCAGACGCGAAGGTAGGTTCGTCATATTATTTTAGTGAATACATTGTATAATGCATTATTGTCCTGTGTAACGCTAAGTGTGCACAAGTACTGAAATTTTAGTACCATGAACAAGTATTTCGTGCCAATTTATCTGGCAATTGAATGTGTATGTATGTATGCAGTCTGTTAAGTAATCTAAGCTTACTAATAGATGATCCCATCAACTAGCTAAATATGGAAGAAAATAGATCGACTTTTGATAACGTAACCAATTGTAATTACCAGAAATACGACGCAATGTCTAAGACAATTCTTCATCATGCATGCAATAAAGACATGTAAACAGATATGTTAAAAAGATACGCCTAACGATCTAGTATAATCCTTAAAAAAATGACAAAATTTATGACTTTTAAAAAAAAGTATATAGAAATAGAAAATAATTTGCGAAAAAGTAATATCGTAATCTCACTGATATGTTCACAAATGTAACTGACAACATTGTTACCAATTGTGCTACGCCGACATTCGGTCTGCTTATCAATATTGTAAATTATGTAGTCAGCCTATATGTCTTAATGATAATTTGACAACGGTTTTACTCCATAAAAGTGGACTCGACCACTGCGTCACTCTGTGATTATCCTAACCATGATACCATGTATGTATGTACAGTCAAACATGAGTTAACAGCCACCTCTGAATAAAGGTCACCCTATAAATAAAGGCCATTCTATTGAAAAAACATCATTGATTATTTAGAATATAACAACCACTAAATAAAGGTCACCTGTCAATAAAGGCCACATTTTTCTTTCCACAGGGTGGTCTTTGTTCACAGGTTTGATTGTATGTGTAATTGTCTTTTGTTTAAAAAATAAGGCTTTCTTCTTGTTGCCTAATAGTGCAGCCTTTTTGTTGACTAAGCGACTTTGTATAAACATTATTCAGAATAGTCATCAGAGAATCCAATAGTTACATGCTTGGAATTTGTTTCCACAAGTAATGATTCTACAGGTCATAAATGATAACAGTGTGTGGTAACAAAAGACAAAATAAGTTGTAGATTTAAATAACAATCACAACAAAAGTCTTTTTTTTTTTAAAGAGGATTTTATTCTGTTACAACAAGTGACAATTATATGCATGAATAAAAAGTAAGGCCTAGAAACAGATATTGACTTTCTTATATTGTATTTTTATAAAAAAAATATATATCTACTTATTTAAATTGCAATGTTAACACTGTACACACACACATAAATTCTGATTAATGTAGACATACAGATGAATTCAATTTAATGCATGTGATAGCTAATAGCTATTCAAATAGCTCATTTGAGGTAATACATGTACTTATTAAACGTAATTCAATTTTGATAAATCAGATAATCTTTTATCAGAAAAAATCATATTTGTCTTTGAAAAGCATATTACATTATATCTAAATAAAAAAAGTACATGTTTTTTTTCATTAATGAAACAATTAAATACACATTAGAACGTCAACAAGACTTAACTAGAACATATATACATGAAGATATGTTTGTTTTGTCCAATGTTCAGTAACACACAATACTGTATTGGACTGCAGTTGTTCTAACACAAGCACTATCATGATCAAACACAATATGGTTCAGTTTCAAGTTAATTACTTATGTTGTATTTCCATAAATTAAGTCACACGTCTAACACATTAATTTCTATTTTCCTTTTCTCAATCAGTTTATCAAATTTTATGCGACTAATTCTTCATATATGTAGAATATCAGAACATGCTCCACTATTTTCCGTGCCGTATCCAGTGGTCACGTGATGAATGAACTTTTACATCGTTCATTCAAATATCTTTGCTGCTTCCTATATTCCTGATGTTTGGATCACAATAGATACTTCCTGAAATTTTAAATAACAATGTTATCTATGCCGATAGATTATGTTTTTAAAATTTAAATTTCTGTCCAGAATCACCGTTGCTACTCAAGACGCCCATCCGGCTAACTCAGTAGTTAGAGTGTTTTGTCTACTTACCGAGAGGTTGTGAGTTCGAACCCCGGTCGCACTTTTTGTTGCTTCGTATTAAAATATGGTATTTAATCTTTGCAATGTTGTTTTTTAGCGTATTAAGCCAGTTGCGATATGTTAAGTAATAACTGTAATTTATTATTTCAATTGTGTGTTTTCACTATGAACTTGGTTTACTAGCAATACAAGATAATATCTTATAGATATTTGCAGTTGGTTTGCATTGTAAACAAATAGACGTAAGTATTGTATTGACCAAGTTTTTGATTTAGACTCTACTTAGAAATTTACGAATTTCTTTACAAAAAAAAAAAAAATTACCTTACATTTGCTGTACAGCTTGAAATAAATCTTTTAAATATTTGGTCGAACATAACATTCCTTCACAATGCTGGTCCTTAAATCATACCAAGCCATACCTGGAAAGCATACAAAAAATTAAAACAATGACGTCATTAAAAAGGATGTATATCCAATAATGAAATATACTAATTATATAATATTGAATTTGACATTAAAGAAAATGGATTCCATTTGTATAAAAAACACCAGGTTCATGTCATCTTTGTTTAAACAATTATGTTATAGTTGGCAAAGTCACTGTTGTTGTGTTTACATGAAATATGCCTCCTGCAACCTTGACATATAACTACATGTGCGGTAAAGCCTGTCCTTCCGACCACCTTTTACAAGCGACCTCATGTCTTATGCGACCGCTCTCAATTCCTCCCGAGAGTTTTTAAACTTTAATTTAACTTAGTTATGCGACCACCTGTCTAACGCGGTTAATAACCAGTATTTTCTGTCTATATCATAGTTGTTAAGCGACCGCTGTGTGGTGTGTTAACCTAAATGTGTGATTGTTTGTATCACCTGAACAAAAGAAATGTTGGCAAACCAGAAAAAAATTAGTTTAGAGGAATAGATAACTGTTTAAACCTTTAATGCAAGAGCAAGCTCAGAAATTTGCCATCCGTTCTTCTAAACTGTGTATTTTTATCTGAACAATATGTTAACACTTCAAACACAGGTTTTTATGTTTTATAAAATAATCATTTTTAAATCAATAATGTTTTATATTCTCTTAAGATTTTATGTACAAAGTACTATTTTTAAAACGAGAAGCCACGGTTACATTTGTCTCTGTATAAAATGTTTACAGCGTAATTAAATGTAAATGGTTTCGTACTATATAACAGTATGTAACTCCAATCCCTATTTAACAGACAACCTGTCTTCAGAGACCATATTCTCGTTCTCCCTTGACTGGTCGCTTCAGACAGGTTTTACTGTATAGAAAATAGGATAACAGGGGAAATATTGTATATAAAAAAACAGATATCAGCTCAGTAAGATTTCCAGTTTTTTCTAGAAAATCCAAAAAATGAGAAATTTTGACCTTGCGAAACTAAAGCATCCAATTTCATCACTTCCACCATCGACAATCAGACAGAATCTATGATTTATGAGAAAGTCACTTAGTCTGCAGTTATGTACTATGCTAGACTCGTCAGTGAGTAACAAGATTAACAGGACAAACTCTAGACTCATAAAAAAGAACAACACTTCAAGACACACCACATAGACATATCCGTGATTACCATGTTCTTACAGGAATGTCTCCTTATAAAGTGAGAACATTGGACTGCAGATATGATAATCCAGTTATATCAGTGAGACATGACCTGCAGATATGAACTCCCGAATCATCAATCAGTTTGTGGACTGCAGTTTATGTACCCTAGATCTGTCGGGAGCAAAGAACAAGGCCTGGCTGCTTGAACGATCTACTTTATCAGTGAGATCTGCTGAATGAAAGATGGATTCTGTTCTTATTGAAGTCAAGGAAAAAAAGGACGACAGAATACTGTTAAACTAGTTTCATACACGCAAGTTTTATTTTCGTTAATATTTGCAAATTGATTACCTCGCAAATTCATAGATGTCGCAAATAAATGATAACTTCTACATCTGAAAATGAGTTATATCCTAAAACATGCAACAGTATGTGCATTTCATTAACGCAAAAATACAGGTATATTTGTTACATATGATTTACATTGTTTCTACTAAAATAAAGTTTACAGTTTACATCATTTGAGTCTCATTTAATGCCATTTGAACTCGCTATGCTGAATAAGTTCTGAGTCATTTTTAATGTTTTGCATTCACTATAACCTCTACTTGACTTAATGACTCTAGTAAACAATTAGGCTCATGTCTTTTTCTTTTACAAAATAATGCTATTGTTTGGGAAGACATTGTTATTGTATCTAAATGAAATACAGTATTATGCCATCTGTATGTTTGTGTTTGAAATATGACTATGAACAAATTGGAATAATGGCGGCTACATTGCATATAAGAAAGTCAAAATTTATTCAGTAATATTACAATTTATCGGTAATTAAAAAATGAGAAATTTTGACCTTGCAAAAATAAAGCATCCCATTTCATCACTTCCACCATCGACAATCAGACAGAATCTATGATTTATGAGAAAGTCCCTTAGTCTGCAGTTATGTACTATGCTAGACTCGTCAGTGAGTAACAAGATTAACAGGACAAACTCTAGACTCATAAAAAAGAACAACACTACAAGACACACCCCAAAGACATATCCGTGATTACCATGTTCTTACAGGAATGTCTCCTTATAAAGTGAGAACATTGGACTGCAGATATGATAATCCAGTTATATCAGCGAGACATGACCTGCAGATATGAACTCCCGAATCATCAATCAGTTTGTGGACTGCAGTTTATGTACCCTAGATCTGTCGGGAGCAAAGAACAAGGCCTGGCTGCTTGAACAATCTACTTTATCAGTGAGATCTGCTGAATGAAAGATGGATTCCGTGTTATTGAAGACAAGGAAAAAAAGGACGACAGAATACTGTTAAACTAGTTTCATACTCACAAGTTTTATTTTAGTTAATATTTGCAAACTGAATACCTCGCAAATTCATAAATGTCGCAAATAAATCATAACTTCTATATCTGAAAATGAGTTATATCCTAAAACATGCAATGGTATGTGCATTTCATTAACGCAAAAATACGGGTATATTTTTTATATATGATTTACAATTTTTCTACTAAAATAAAGTTACACAATAATAGTATTGACAAGTGCAAGTACTATATTGATTATATATTAATAGATTCTAATATAGTAACAAGTTTACATTTTCCATCATTTTTAGTTGCATAATGCCCGTATGAACTTGCCATGCTGAATAAGTTCTGAGTCATTTTCAATGTTTTGCATGGTCACTATAACCTCTACTTGACTTAATGACTCTAGTAAACAATTAGGCTCATGTCTTCTTCTTTTACAAAATAATGTTATTGTTTGAGAAGACATTGTTTTTGTGTCTACATGGTCGGAATACAATACTATGCCATCTGTATGTTTGTGTTTGAAATATGACTATGGACAAATTGGAATAATGGCGAGTACATTGTATATAAAAAAGAACGCATATCTCTCAAAATTTATTCAGTAATATTTCAATTTATCGGTAGTAGAAAAAATAAATTTTGACCTTGCGAAACTAAAGCATCCGATTTCATCACTTCCACCATCGACAATCAGACAGAATCTATGATTTATGAGAAAGCCCCTATAGTCTGCAGTTATGTACTATGCTAGACTCGTCAGTGAGTAACAAGATTAACAGGACAAACTCTAGACTCATCAAAAAGAACAACACTACAAGACACACCCCAAAGACATATCCGTGATTACCATGTTCTTACAGGAATGTCTCCTTATAAAGTGAGAACATTGGACTGCAGATATGATAATCCAGTTATATCAGTGAGACATGACCTGCAGATATGAACTCCCAAATCATCAATCAGTTTGTGGACTGCAGTTTATGTACCCTAGATCTGTCGGGAGCAAAGAACAAGGCCTGGCTGCTTGAACAATCTACTTTATCAGTGAGATCTGCTGAATGAAAGATGGATTCCGTTCCTATTGAAGACAAGGAAAAAAAGGACAACAGAATACTGTTAAATTAGTTTCATACACGCAAGTTTTATTTTCGCTAATATTTGCAAATTGAATACCTTGCAAATTCATAAATGCCGCAAATAAATGATAACTTCTATATCTGAAAATGAGCTATATCCTAAAACATACAACGGTATGTGCATTTCATTAACGCAAAAATACGGGTATATTTGTTATATATGATTTACATTTTCTACTAGAATAAAGTTTACAGTTTGCATCATTTTAGTCTCATTTAATGCCATTTGAACTCACTATGCTGAATAAGTTCTGACTCATTTTTAATGTTTTGCATGGTCACTATAACCTCTACTTGACTTAATGACTCTAGTAAACAATTAGGCTCATGTTTTCTTCTTTTACAAAATAATATTATTGTTTAGGAAGACATAGTTATTGTGTCTAAATGAAATACAGTATTATGCCATCTGTATGTTTGTGTTTCAAATATGACTATGAACAAATTGGAATAATGGCAGCTACATTGTATATAAGAAAGTCAAAATTTATTCAGTAATATTACAATTTATCGGTAATTAAAAAATTTAGAAATTTTGACCTTGCAAAAATAAAGCATTCAATTTAATCACTTCCACCATCCACAATCAGACAGAATCTATGATTTATGAGAAAGCCCCTATAGTCTGCAGTTATGTACTATGCTAGACTCGTCAGTGAGTAACAAGATTAACAGGACAAACTCTAGACTCATAAAAAAGAACAACACTACAAGACACACCCCAAAGACATATCCGTGATTACCATGTTCTTACAGGAATGTCTCCTTATAAAGTGAGAACATTGGACTGCAGATATAATAATCCAGTTATATCAGTGAGACATGACCTGCAGATATGAACTCCCAAATCATCAATCAGTTTGTGGACTGCAGTTTATGTACCCTAGATCTGTCGGGAGCAAAGAACAAGGCCTGGCTGCTTGAACAATCTACTTTATCAGTGAGATCTGCTGAATGAAAGATGGCTTCCGTTCTTATTGAAGACAAGGAAAAAAAGGACAACAGAATACTGTTAAACTAGTTTTATACTCGCAAGTTTTATTTTCGCTAATATTTGCAAATTGAATACCTTGCAAATTCATAAATGTCGCAAAAAAAAATAATGATAACTTCCTATAACTGAAAATGAGTTATATCCTAAAACAGGCAACGGTTATGTGCATTTCATTAACGCAAAAATACGGGTATATTTGTTATATATGATTTACAATTTTTCTACTAAAATAAAGTTACACAATAAAGTATTGGCAAGTGCAAGTACTATATTAATTATGTATTAATGGATTCTAATATAGTAACAAGTTTACAGTTTGCATCATTTTAGTCTCATTTAATGCCATTTGAACTGGCTATACTGAATAAGTTCTGAGTCATTTTTAATGTTTTGCATGGTCACTATAACCTCTACTTGACTTAATGACTCTAGTAAACAATTAGGCTCATGTCTTCTTCTTTTACAAAATAATGTTATTGTTTGGGAAGACATAGTTATTGTGTCTAAATGAAATACAGTATTATGCCATCTGTATGTTTGTGTTTGAAATATGACTTTGAACAAATTGGAATAATGGCAGCTATATTGTACATAATATAAAATATAAGAAAGTCAAAATTTATTCAGTAACATTACAATTTATCGGTAGTAGAAAAAATGAGAAATTTTGACCTTGCGAAACTAAAGCATCCGATTTCATCACTTCCACCATCGACAATCAGACAGAATCTATAATTTATGAGAAAGCCCCTATAGTCTGCAGTTATGTACTATGCTAGACTCGTCAGTGAGTAACAAGATTAACAGGACAAACTCTAGACTCATCAAAAAGAACAACACTACAAGACACACCCCAAAGACATATCGATTAACTCGCAAGTTCATAAATGTCACGAATAAAAGATGACTTCTATATCTGAAAACAAGTTATATAGGAAAAACTTACAATGGTATGTGCATTTCATTAACGCAAAAATACGGGTATATTCGTTATATATCATTAACATTTTTTCTACTAAAATAAACTAACACAATGTAGTATTGACATGTGCAAGTCTGTCATTAAATAAGATGGCAATGTTAATTCGAAAGTGATACCTGCTGTGTTTTTTAAGCTGAGCAATTAACAATTAAGGTGTCTGATCATTAACGTCTCAAGAAATAAAAAATTTGATGCACGCGTTTTAATTTTGATAGCCAATCAATCACTATGTTTATGGTTCAATAATTGAAACCACGCCCATGTTTGATGTCTAGTAAGAGATTTTATAACAATTTTTTTGTCATTAATGAATTAATAGTATCATATCACACCAATACAATGCGCATTATGTTAATGATTTTTAATGCTGGTAAGGAAAAGTTGATAAAATATCATTTTACGTTTTTTTTAGCGATTTTAACCAATGCCAATACGTTAATGCCCTTTTGAACTCGACATGCGAAATAAGTTCTGAGTCATTTTCAATGTTTTGCATGGTCACTATATCCTCTACTTGACTGAATGACTCTAGTAAACAATTAGGCTCATGTCTTCTTCTTTTACAAAATAATGTTATTGTTTGAGAAGACATTGTTATTGTGTCTACATGGTCGGAATACAATACTATGCCATCTGTATGTTTGTGTTTGAAATATGACTATGGACAAATTGGAATAATGGCGAGTACATTGTATATAAAAAAGAACGCATATCTCTCAAAATTTATTCAGTAATATTTCAATTTATCGGTAGTAGAAAAAATGAGAAATTTTGACCTTGCGAAACTAAAGCATCCGATTTCATCACTTCCACCATCGACAATCAGACAGAATCTATGATTTATGAGAAAGCCCCTATAGTCTGCAGTTATGTACTATGCTAGACTCGTCAGTGAGTAACAAGATTAACAGGACAAACTCTAGACTCATCAAAAAGAACAACACTACAAGACACACCCCAAAGACATATCCGTGATTACCATGTTCTTACAGGAATGTCTCCTTATAAAGTGAGAACATTGGACTGCAGATATGATAATCCAGTTATATCAGTGAGACATGACCTGCAGATATGAACTCCCAAATCATCAATCAGTTTGTGGACTGCAGTTTATGTACCCTAGATCTGTCGGGAGCAAAGAACAAGGCCTGGCTGCTTGAACAATCTACTTTATCAGTGAGATCTGCTGAATGAAAGATGGATTCCGTTCCTATTGAAGACAAGGAAAAAAAGGACAACAGAATACTGTTAAATTAGTTTCATACACGCAAGTTTTATTTTCGCTAATATTTGCAAATTGAATACCTTGCAAATTCATAAATGCCGCAAATAAATGATAACTTCTATATCTGAAAATGAGCTATATCCTAAAACATACAACGGTATGTGCATTTCATTAACGCAAAAATACGGGTATATTTGTTATATATGATTTACATTTTCTACTAGAATAAAGTTTACAGTTTGCATCATTTTAGTCTCATTTAATGCCATTTGAACTCACTATGCTGAATAAGTTCTGACTCATTTTTAATGTTTTGCATGGTCACTATAACCTCTACTTGACTTAATGACTCTAGTAAACAATTAGGCTCATGTTTTCTTCTTTTACAAAATAACATTTATTGTTTAGGAAGACATAGTTATTGTGTCTAAATGAAATACAGTATTATGCCATCTGTATGTTTGTGTTTCAAATATGACTATGAACAAATTGGAATAATGGCGGCTACATTGTATATAAGAAAGTCAAAATTTATTCAGTAATATTACAATTTATCGGTAATTAAAAAATTAAGAAATTTTGACCTTGCAAAAATAAAGCATTCAATTTCATCACTTCCACCATCCACAATCAGACAGAATCTATGATTTATGAGAAAGCCCCTATAGTCTGCAGTTATGTACTATGCTAGACTCGTCAGTGAGTAACAAGATTAACAGGACAAACTCTAGACTCATAAAAAAGAACAACACTACAAGACACACCCCAAAGACATATCCGTGATTACCATGCTCTTACAGGAATGTCTCCTTATAAAGTGAGAACATTGGACTGCAGATATAAAAATCCAGTTATATCAGCGAGACATGACCTGCAGATATGAACTCCAGAATCATCAATCAGTTTGTGGACTGCAGTTTATGTACCCTAGATCTGTCGGGAGCAAAGAACAAGGCCTGGCTGCTTGAACAATCTACTTTATCAGTGAGATCTGCTGAATGAAAGATGGCTTCCGTTCTTATTAAAGACAAGGAAATAAAGGACGACAGAATACTGTTAAGCTAGTTTCATACTCGCAAGTTTTATTTTCGCTAATATTTGCAAATCGATTAACTCGCAAGTTCATAAATGTCACGAATAAAAGATGACTTCTATATCTGAAAACAAGTTATATAGGAAAAACTTACAATGGTATGTGCATTTCATTAACGCAAAAATACGGGTATATTCGTTATATATCATTAACATTTTTTCTACTAAAATAAACTAACACAATGTAGTATTGACATGTGCAAGTACTATCTTAATTATATATCAATAGATTCTTATATAGTAACAAATTTACAGTTTGCATCATTTTAGTCGCATTTAATGTATCTGGCTTCGATGTGAGGTCAAATCATGTTTCACCAATTTATAGATTTAAAAACTAAACCATAAGTATATACTAAAATAAACCCACTGTATAAAGTGCATTGCAAGTGATTTGAAACAAATATTACATTTGATTGATCTTCTATAAACCAATATTGCTCAAAATTCTCGATTTTTTTAACAACAATAACTATTCTGTATTTAGGAATATATTTTAACAAATAGCCTTAAAATCACTATAAATGTATAATGCAGGGATCCGTGCCTCAGTTTTTCATAATGTCCTCGGTTCGTCAGATACTTGACTTCAAAGTAATTCTGTACCCAAAACCCCGCTGTTTATTACGTAGTATGCCATAGATAAAAAATGAAAACAAGTGTCAAAATTCTGAGGCACGGTTCCCTAGAGTAACATTTCTACTACAAAATACCGAAAAAAGCTAAAAAATCTGTCATTAAATAAGATGGCAATGTTAATTCGAAAGTGATACCTGCTGTGTTTTTTAAGCTGAGCAATTAACAATTAAGGTGTCTGATCATTAACGTCTCAAGAAATAAAAAATTTGACGCACGCGTTTTAATTTTGATAGCCAATCAATCACTATGTTTACGGTTCAATAATTGAAACCACGCCCATGTTTGATGTCTAGTAAGAGATTTTATAACAATTTTTTTGTCATTAATGAATTAATAGTATCATATCACACCAATACAATGCGCATTACGTTAATGATTTTTAATGCTGATAAGGAAAAGTTGATAAAATATCATTTTACGTTTTTTTTAGCGATCTTAACCAATGCCAATACGTTAATGCCCTTTTGAACTCGCCATGCGAAATAAGTTCTGAGTCATTTTCAATGTTTTGCATGGTCACTATATCCTCTACTTGACTGAATGACTCTAGTAAACAATTAGGCTCATGTCTTCTTCTTTTACAAAATAATGTTATTGTTTGAGAAGACATTGTTATTGTGTCTACATGGTCGGAATACAATACTATGCCATCTGTATGTTTGTGTTTGAAATATGACTATGGACAAATTGGAATAATGGCGAGTACATTGTATATAAAAAAGAACGCATATCTCTCAAAATTTATTCAGTAATATTTCAATTTATCGGTAGTAGAAAAAATGAGAAATTTTGACCTTGCGAAACTAAAGCATCCGATTTCATCACTTCCACCATCGACAATCAGACAGAATCTATGATTTATGAGAAAGCCCCTATAGTCTGCAGTTATGTACTATGCTAGACTCGTCAGTGAGTAACAAGATTAACAGGACAAACTCTAGACTCATCAAAAAGAACAACACTACAAGACACACCCCAAAGACATATCCGTGATTACCATGTTCTTACAGGAATGTCTCCTTATAAAGTGAGAACATTGGACTGCAGATATGATAATCCAGTTATATCAGTGAGACATGACCTGCAGATATGAACTCCCAAATCATCAATCAGTTTGTGGACTGCAGTTTATGTACCCTAGATCTGTCGGGAGCAAAGAACAAGGCCTGGCTGCTTGAACAATCTACTTTATCAGTGAGATCTGCTGAATGAAAGATGGATTCCGTTCCTATTGAAGACAAGGAAAAAAAGGACAACAGAATACTGTTAAATTAGTTTCATACACGCAAGTTTTATTTTCGCTAATATTTGCAAATTGAATACCTTGCAAATTCATAAATGCCGCAAATAAATGATAACTTCTATATCTGAAAATGAGCTATATCCTAAAACATACAACGGTATGTGCATTTCATTAACGCAAAAATACGGGTATATTTGTTATATATGATTTACATTTTCTACTAGAATAAAGTTTACAGTTTGCATCATTTTAGTCTCATTTAATGCCATTTGAACTCACTATGCTGAATAAGTTCTGAGTCATTTTCAATGTTTTGCATGGTCACTATAACCTCTACTTGACTTAATGACTCTAGTAAACAATTAGGCTCATGTCTTCTTCTTTTACAAAATAATGTTATTGTTTGAGAAGACATTGTTATTGTGTCTACATGGTCGGAATACAATACTATGCCATCTGTATGTTTGTGTTTCAAATATGACTATGAACAAATTGGAATAATGGCGGCTACATTGTATATAAGAAAGTCAAAATTTATTCAGTAATATTACAATTTATCGGTAATTAAAAAATTTAGAAATTTTGACCTTGCAAAAATAAAGCATTCAATTTCATCACTTCCACCATCCACAATCAGACAGAATCTATGATTTATGAGAAAGCCCCTATAGTCTGCAGTTATGTACTATGCTAGACTCGTCGGTGAGTAACAAGATTAACAGGACAAACTCTAGACTCATAAAAAAGAACAACACTACAAGACACACCCCAAAGACATATCCGTGATTACCATGTTCTTACAGGAATGTCTCCTTATAAAGTGAGAACATTGGACTGCAGATATAATAATCCAGTTATATCAGTGAGACATGACCTGCAGATATGAACTCCCAAATCATCAATCAGTTTGTGGACTGCAGTTTATGTACCCTAGATCTGTCGGGAGCAAAGAACAAGGCCTGGCTGCTTGAACAATCTACTTTATCAGTGAGATCTGCTGAATGAAAGATGGCTTCCGTTCTTATTAAAGACAAGGAAAAAAACGACGACAGAATACTGTTAAGCTAGTTTCATACTCGCATGTTTTATTTTCGCTAATATTTGCAAATCGATTAACTCGCAAGTTCATAAATGTCACGAATAAAAGATGACTTCTATATCTGAAAACAAGTTATATAGGAAAAACTTACAATGGTATGTGCATTTCATTAACGCAAGAATACGGGTATATTCGTTATATATCATTAACATTTTTTCTACTAAAATAAACGCACACAATGTAGTATTGACATGTGCAAGTACAATCTCAATCATACATCAATAGATTCTAATATAGTAACAAATTTACAGTTTGCATCATTTTAGTCGCATTTAATGTATCTGGTTTCGATGTGAGGTCAAATCATGTTTCACCAATTTATAGATTTAAAAACTAAACAATAATTATATACTAAAATAAACCCAGTGTATAAAGTGCATTGCAAGTGATTTGAAACAAATATTACATTTGATTGGTCTTCTATAAACCAATATTGCACGAAATTCTCGATTTTTTTAACAACAATAACTATTCTGTATTTAGGAATATATTACAACAAATAGCCTTAAAATCACTATAAATGTATAATGCAGGGATCCGTGCCTCAGTTTTTCATAATGTCCTCGGTTCGTCAGATACTTGACTTCAAAGTAATTCTGTACCCAAAACCCCGCTGTTTATTACGTAGTATGCCATAGATAAAAAATGAAAACAAGTGTCAAAATTCTGAGGCACAGTTCCCTAGAGTAACATTTCTACTACAAAATACCGAAAAAAGCTAAAAAATCTGTCATTAAATAAGATGGCAATGTTAATTCGAAAGTGATACCTGCTGTGTTTTTTAAGCTGAGCAATTAACAATTAAGGTGTCTGATCATTAACGTCTCAAGAAATAAAAAATTTGACGCACGCCTTTTAATTTTGATAGCCAATCAATCACTTATGTTTATGGTTCAATAATTGAAACCATGCCCATGTTTGATGTCTAGTAAGAGATTTTATAACAATTTTTTTGTCATTAATGAATTAATAGTATCATATCACACCAATACAATGCGCATTACGTTAATGATTTTTAATGCTGATAAGGAAAAGTTGATAAAATATCATTTTACGTTTTTTTTAGCGATCTTAACCAATGCCAATACGTTAATGCCCTTTTGAACTCGCCATGCTGAATAAGTTCTGAGTCATTTTTAATGTTTTGCATGGTCACTATATCCTCTACTTGACTGAATGACTCTAGTAAACAATTAGGCTCATGTCTTCTTCTTTTACAAAATAATGTTATTGTTTGAGAAGACATTGTTATTGTGTCTACATGGTCGGAATACAATACTATGCCATCTGTATGTTTGTGTTTGAAATATGACTATGGACAAATTGGAATAATGGCGAGTACATTGTATATAAAAAAGAACGCATATCTCTCAAAATTTATTCAGTAATATTTCAATTTATCGGTAGTAGAAAAAATGAGAAATTTTGACTTTGCGAAACTAAAGCATCCGATTTCATCACTTCCACCATCGACAATCAGACAGAATCTATGATTTATGAGAAAGCCCCTATAGTCTGCAGTTATGTACTATGCTAGACTCGTCAGTGAGTAACAAGATTAACAGGACAAACTCTAGACTCATCAAAAAGAACAACACTACAAGACACACCCCAAAGACATATCCGTGATAACCATGTTCTTACAGGAATGTCTCCTTATAAAGTGATAACATTGGACTGCAGATATGATAATCCAGTTATATCAGCGAGACATGACCTGCAGATATGAACTCCCAAATCATCAATCAGTTTGTGGACTGCAGTTTATGTACCCTAGATCTGTCGGGAGCAAAGAACAAGGCCTGGCTGCTTGAACAATCTACTTTATCAGTGAGATCTGCTGAATGAAAGATGGATTCCGTTCTTATTGAAGACAAGGGAAAAAAGGACGACAGAATACTGTTAAACTAGTTTCATACTCGCAAGTTTTAATTTCACTAATATTTGCAAATTGAATACCTCGCAAATTCATAAATGTCGCAAATAAATCATAACTTCTATATCTGAAAATGAGTTATATCCTAAAACATGCAACGGTTATGTGCATTTTATTAACGCAAAAATACAGGTATATTTGTTATATATGATTTACATTTTTCTACTAAAATAAAGTTTACAGTTTGCATCATTTTAGTCTCATTTAATGCCATTTGAAATCGCTATGCTGAATAAGTTCTGAGTCATTTTTAGTGTTTTGCATGATCACTAAAACCCCTTCTGGACTGAATGACTCTAGTAAACAATTAGGCTCATGTGGTCTTCTTTTACAAAATAATATTATTGTTTGGGAAGACATTGTTATTGTATCTACATGAAATAAAGTACGATGCCATCTGTATATTTGTGTTTCAAATGTGACTATGGATAAATTGGAATAATGGCGGCTACATTGTATATAAGAAAGTCAAAATTTATTCAGTATAAATATTACAATTTATCGGTAATTAAAAAATGAGAAATTTTGACCTTGCAAAAATAAAACATTCAATTTCATCACTTCCACCATCGACAATCAGACAGAATCTATGATTTATGAGAAAGCCCCTATAGTCTGCAGTTATGTACTATGCTAGACTCGTCGGTGAGTAACAAGATTAACAGGACAAACTCTAGACTCATCAAAAAGAACAACACTACAAGACACACCCCAAAGACATATCCGTGATTACCATGTGTTCTTACAGGAATGTCTCCTTATAAAGTGAGAACATTGGACTGCAGACATGATAATCCAGTTATATCAGCGAGACATGACCTGCAGATATGAACTCCCAAATCATCAATCAGTTTGTGGACTGCAGTTTATGTACCCTAGATCTGTCGGGAGCAAAGAACAAGGCCTGGCTGCTTGAACAATCTACTTTATCAGTGAGATCTGCTGAATGAAAGATGGATTCCGTTCTTATTGAAGTCAAGGTAAAAAAGGATGACAGAATTTTGTTAAACTAGTTTTATACTCGCAAGTTAATTTTTGCCAATATTCGCAAATTGAAAACCTCGCAAATTCATAAATGTCCCAAATAAAATTTAATGATAACTTCTATATCTGAAAATTAATGCAAAAATACGGGCATATTTGTTATATATCATTAACATTTTTTCTACTAAAATAAAGTTACACAATAAAGTATTGACAAGTGCAAGTACTATATTAATTATGTATTAATGGATTCTAATATAATAACAAATTTACAGTTTGCATCACTTTAGTCTCATTTAATGCCATTTGAACTTGCTATGCTGTATAAGTTCTGAGTCATTTTTAATGTTTTGCATGGTCACTATAACCTCTACTTGACTTAATGACTCAAGTAAAGAACTAGGCTCATGACTTCTTCTTTTATAAAATAATGTTATTGTTTGGGAAGACATTGTTATTGTATCTACATGAAATACAGTACTATGCCATCTGTATGTTTGTGTTTCAAATATGACTTTGGATAAATTGGAATAATGGCAGCTACATTGTATATAAGAAAGTCAAAATTTATTCAGTAATATTACAATTTATCAGTAATTAAAAAATGAGAAATTTTGACCTTGCAAAAATAAAGCATTCAATTTCATCACTTCCACCATCTACAACCAGACAGAATCTATGATTTATGAGAAAGCCCCTTATAGTCTGCAGTTATGTACTATGCTAGACTTGTCAGTGAGTAACAAGATTAACAGGACAAACTCTAGACTCATCAAAAAGAACAACACTACAAGACACACCCCAAAGACATATCCGTGATTACCATGTTCTTACAGGAATGTCTCCTTATAAAGTGAGAACATTGGACTGCAGATATAATAATCCAGTTATATCAGTGAGACATGACCTGCAGATATGAACTCCCGAATCATCAATCAGTTTGTGGACTGCAGTTTATGTACCCTAGATCTGTCGGGAGCAAAGAACAAGGCCTGGCTGCTTGAACAATCTACTTTATCAGTGAGATCTGCTGAATGAAAGATGGATTCCGTTCTTATTGAAGACAAGGAAAAAAAGGATGACAGAATATTGTTAAACTAGTTTTATACTCGCAAGTTAATTTTTGCCAATATTCGCAAATTGAAAACCTCACAAATTCATAAATGTCCCAAATAAAATTTAATGATAACTTCTATATCTGAAAATGAGTTATATCCGAAAACATGCAACGGTATGTGCATTTCATTAATGCAAACTTACGGGCATATTTGTTATATATCATTAACATTTTTTCTACTAAAATAAAGTTACACAATAAAGTATTGACAAGTGCAAGTACTATTTTAATTATGTATTAATGGATTCTAATATAGTAACAAATTTACAGTTTGCATCACTTTAGTCTCATTTAATGCCATTTGAACTTGCTATGCTGAATAAGTTCTGAGTCCCATTTTTAATGTTTTGCATGGTCACTATAACCTCTACTTGACTTAATGACTCAAGTAAAGAACTAGGCTCATGACTTCTTCTTTTATAAAATAATGTTATTGTTTGGGAAGACATTGTTATTGTATCTACATGAAATACAGTACTATGCCATCTGTATGTTTGTGTTTCAAATATGACTTTGGATAAATTGGAATAATGGCGGCTACATTGTATATAAGAAAGTCAAAATTTATTCAGTAATATTACAATTTATCAGTAATTAAAAAATGAGAAATTTTAACCTTGCAAAAATAAAGCATTCAATTTCATCACTTCCACCATCTACAACCAGACAGAATCTATGATTTATGAGAAAGCCCCTTATAGTCTGCAGTTATGTACTATGCTAGACTTGTCAGTGAGTAACAAGATTAACAGGACAAACTCTAGACTCATCAAAAAGAACAACACTACAAGACACACCCCAAAGACATATCCGTGATTACCATGTTCTTACAGGAATGTCTCCTTATAAAGTGAGAACATTGGACTGCAGATATAATAATCCAGTTATATCAGCGAGACATGACCTGCAGATATGAACTCCCGAATCATCAATCAGTTTGTGGACTGCAGTTTATGTACCCTAGATCTGTCGGGAGCAAAGAACAAGGCCTGGCTGCTTGAACAATCTACTTTATCAGTGAGATCTGCTGAATGAAAGATGGATTCTGTTCTTATTGAAGACAAGGAAAAAAAGGATGACAGAATACTGTTAAACTAGTTTTATACTCGCAAGTTTAATTTTTGCCAATATTCGCAAATTGAATACCTCGCAAATTCATAAATGTCGCAAAAAAAAATCCATTTTTTTCTATGTTTTATTAGCACAAGTTTTATTTTTGCTAAAATTTGTAAATCAATAAACTTCCAAATTTGTTAATGTCGTATATAAATGATAAGTTTTATGCATCTGAATATGAGCTCTATCCGAAAATTTGCAACTTAAGTTCGGGTATTTTTTTCCTAGAATAATCATTTGAGTTAATCTGATGAAAGCAATATATTACCAATAAGTATACTTTTAATGTTAACAATCTAATTTATCTGATCATATTGTTTTGACATTTTTGCTGATAAATTATGTTTCTTTATTTCCGTATATAGTATAAAAGACTTTTCCAAGGTTGACTCCCCTTACAACTGTACTCGCATTTTATTAACGTAAAATACCTGCTTTATTCATGTTTTTTAAGACTTTCTCTTATATTTACAGTTACACTATATAATATTGACAAGTACAAGCACAACAGGCCAATTTTGACCCTAGGACAATAACTTGAACAAACTTGGTAAGGGTTTACTAGACAATGATACACACCAAATATCTAAGCTCTAGGCATTGTAGTTTCTGACAAGAAGATTTTTAAAATTTCCATATATAATTCTATATAAAATCAAGTGACCCCTGGGGCGGGGCCAATTTTGACCCTAGGCAATAATTTGAACGAACTTGGTAGAGGTCTACTAGACAATGCTACACACAAAATATCTCACCTCTAGGCCCTGTGGTTTTGGACAAGAATATTTTTTTAAGTTTTTCCTATTGGTTGCCATGGCAACCAGAGTTTTTAATGAAATCCATTTTTTTTAACGACTTTGGTAGAGCTTCATGCAAAGATTGTTGACGCACTGACACACACACGCATGCACGGACGATTGACGACGGACATCACGCAATCACAATAGCTTACCATGAACTGAGTCACGGTTCCTGCTTTACATATATATAGTCATTTTAAGGCTACTTGTAATATATTCCTATATACAGAGCAGCTATCATTGTTCAAAAATTTGTAAATTACGTGCAATGTTGTTTTATAGAAGACCAATCAAATGTAATATCTGTTTCAAATCACTTGCATTGCACTTTATACAGTGGGTTTATTCTAGTACATGATTATGGTTTAGTTTTTAAATCTATAAATTGGAAAAAACTTGATTTGGCCCGACATCCAAGCCAGATAGATACCTTAATCTGATGAAAGCAATATATAAACATACCTTTGATGTTTACAATCTATTTTGTTTTAGAACATCCATTTTACATATTTTTCTGTTAAATCATGCTTGCTTATTTGTGTATTTTATGAAAGATTTTTCCAAGTTTAACTCCCTATACAACAGTTCTTGTATTCTACTAAGTATATTTATCAAATTTAATTTCATTTACAATTTCTCTCACATTGATGCAGCATAATATTAATAAGTACAAGCATTATATTAATTATCTATAGATTCTAATATAGTAACAAATTAACAGTTTCTATCATTACAGTCACATTTAATACCTGCCTGAACCCAACCATGAGTAAGAAGGTTGAGCTACGATTTTGGCTTATATACAAGCAATGTTTTTATGAACTTGGAATAAAGGATGTCAAATAGACAACAGAAAGCTTAAAGGCATGTCATTGAATAACCCAAATTTTTGGCATTTGACATAAATTCTTGAAAGAAACATTTTTTAAACACTGAAGATATAAATTCCAAAAAATCATAATCATTAGCCAAACATTTTTCAGACAGGTAGATTTTTGGTGAGTCAGGACAAAGCAGTAAACAATCTTAGTTTAGGCCTAAAATATTTTTGCTTATTTTTATGATTTTATGTAAGATACATTTCTGTATGGCCATTTAATACTGAAAATCTGACCATACAGCGGGTGTTTCTTCATTATTTTTATTTGGCAATGTTTCGACTTAATCCTTATCCATAAAGTGTAAAAAGATTTTCTAAAATTTGTTAGGTCATCTGGTAGATTTAAACAACATACATTTTCATTTATCTGTCAATTACCTGTACATGCTGAGCAGAACAGATCAACAGTATACCATAAACGGTGACTAAATGTCGTGAAAAAGAACGGTCAGACTGGACACAATCTATGCCTTGTGGCGATCTCATTGTTAGAAGTGCGAAGTTGGTGATGTGAATTGCAATCAGGATCAAGAATCATATTTGACATGCGACTGCTGAAGGCAGTTGTTAACATTTTAACTTGCACAACTGATTATTGAATGAATATGTCTGAGGTCACACAGCTGCCTTTGACATAAAGTAATGCTTTCATCAAAGAAAAATATTGAGAAAAATGGTTTAGTGCCAAACTTTCCAGCCAAAATGGAAAAAAATGTGCCAAATTCATTTTTTTGCATTTTACAAATGCAAGAACACATAAATCTATGAACCAAAAAGAAATATAGCAAAAAAACTTACATTAGTATTGTACTGGTTGCTTAGAGCATCCACATATCATCATTTTCTCATAGTATCAACAGTGTGCTATTTCCACAGGTTATTCACATATTATCATCTTCCTATGATATCCACCAACTACCATTTAGTCACAGAATCTAAGAGAAGTTCCCTATAAATATTCAAATATAAAATGCTAAACTTTCTTTTACAGTAGGATAAGACTTCACTGTTTCATTATTTTATTTAATTTGCGCTAAGTTCCATTCAGTATCACATTTGGACACCCTAGACAGTATCTAAATAAATACTCATGTATATTTGATTGGAATATGTTTAATCTTTCAGTAACTTGAATGCAAATTTGGTTACTGTACATAAATGAAACCTTCATGTGTTTCTTATGCAAGGGCAGAATTTAATCAAGGAGATAGAGAATCATTCTTTTGTTATCTGCTTAAATATTAATGTGCATTACTTATGGTATAGATCTTATAAAAGCAGGTTTTCCATGAATTCTTACCAGTATTTTTTGGCCATTAAATAAGGTCCTTCAATGTTGGTATATTGTTCTATTTCGTGCCTATTGATGATCTCATCAACCTGTAAATAGTAAATTTTTTTTGTCATACAAGTTTGGATTTAAAAGCCACCTTAATAAAGAAACTTCCTTCTATATCATTAGTTTTTCAGTGGGGCACTCCTCTGTGCCTCCAAACTATAGCCTTACAGTTATTATTTTTTATGCATGACCTATGACATTTGTATTTGTCTACTTAAATTAGAAGACCAATCGGGTTTTATTACTTCTGTAATAAGGCCAAAATTTGGTGACTTCCCAAATACAAAAAGGATAATTTTCCCCAATTTGGTGAAAGAAATTCCCAAAAATACAATGCTGAAAATCCCAATATGATTAAATAAGAATCTCCCTAAAATCTATTTTGTACATTCTGCGAAAAAACTCACATTACATAGCATTATTCATTGAAATTTTACATAATTATTCCTAAAAAAGGCCCTGCCAATACATGTTACTACAATATTTTAGTCACTAATCTTACTAAAATATATACTGTAATATGATTTCAATGAAAACATCTCAAGATTAAATAAATTTAAACATTTCTGTTTAGAGTAATATTAGACATACAAAATATCTTATAACTTATATTATTATCAATAATATTCATGTTACATTATGAAAATAAGCCGATCAATTTCATTGTTTACATTTGTGTATTCATGAGTAAAAATTCACCAAATAAGATGGCATATAAAATTATGTATCTCTAGTGTTATTACTTCTAACCAGATGAAATAAATCATGTACTATTTATTTAGATTACAGTTATGATTACAATGGCTGAATAATAAATAAGGTTCACATACATTGTCCATTCATTGTTACTCTGTGTGCATGTCCTCTGTTCTATTTTTCCCATGCTTACTATAGCATAGATGCTCGTGAAGCTGACAGTTACTTGTATAATCTTGCTAAATTGGCAACAACCTTTAAAGAAAAATAAACAGATGCATTTTTAACATTGGCAAAACTATTTTTTTAATATAAGTTTGTTGAAGATTTCTGGTATTAAGAAAATCATAAAAGTAATGTCAATACATCCAGCCATGCTAGCTCATATCTACTGGGTGGTGGGTATAAAAGTGATACATGTACTTGTGTACACACAATGAGGTAATACTGGGGCAGTACTGCACAAAAGCAAAGGAATTTTCTATCATATAACATCCTAATGCAAATAGTGCATATATGAAAATTACAACAAACCTACAGGCATTATACCAACACTAAAAGCACATCAGTTACAAGAAGAATAACAAACAACATTCTGTTAAGACAGCAATGTTAAATTCATTATAAATCAAAGTGGCTACACTTTGAGTCCTTGTATTAACAATAACAGGTAAAGACGAATCCCGGAATACATATAAATAAAAATATATAACAACATAGACAGTACACGGGACACTAAACTTACCTCCTATGGGACCAAACACTCAAGTCTCAACACTACCAATCTCACTTGACCATAAACAAGTGCACTACCGATGGCTAATATTCCTGGAAAATTAAAAAAATGTGCAAATACAGAGAAAGTCAGTGATATAATTAACAAAGGTTTATCCCAGACAAATGTTATCGTTAATAAAAAATAAAGTTTAGACAGCCACCAATGAGAACTATCAAAAGCGCGTGATTCGAACCTGAACTATTTCCGCATAAATTTAAATTGACAACTGCAACACGTTAAACAAAGACACGACTAGCAACCAAGATCAACGTAATTTCTTGCATCAATTCAACAAAAATCTAATTCTTCAACAATATTTACATGCCTTCTAGTAACAGCTGATCGACTGATCATCACGTGAATGTCACGTGACGTTAAAGAGCACCAATCACAAAAGAGCTAAAGTGAATTATAATGCGAAAAGAGACACAAAGACAAAACACCAAAAGTAGATAAAAACACCTGTTCACATCAATATGGTCAAATTATGTAAACTACTTTTACACTAACTGAATATTGATACAAAAATAAAAGTAATATAATACAACGTCTCTGATTATACGTACCTTCTATACTGGTACAATTATACTTTATAGTTCATCTTCCATGTCAAAGCTTCTTGCACGAGTACCGACAATTGACATCCTTGATGAAAATGCCACACACAATCATTCTGGAGAAAAACAGAAGTTTAAATATTCTTAGTTAAACTGTTAATGCAGGGGTTTTTATTTAATACATCTGCCTGGTTAAAGATAAAATTATCAGATGATCAAAACAAAGCAGCACAATTATTCAAACGTGTAAATTCTAAATAATTCAAATGTGTAAATTCTCAACTATTCACAGTATGCCGGACATAAAAAAATGATAAAACGTTTAAACATTTTTAAAATGAAGTGAATTTTACAAGTTTATTCACAATTACAAGGACTTATGTATATAAGTCCTTGACAATTACAATAAATTCATTATTGATCAACATTTTTTAACATCGGAGACATAGATAAATACATAAAATAAAGCAACGAAATAAATGTGGAAAAATAAATATTACATACCACGTTTGTTGAAATAATGAACACACGTGTCCCCTTAAAACAAATTACACAAAGTTGAATAATATCAACGATTATCTTCACGTCCGTTCACAAAGTTTTACAAGGCACTACTGCGGTTACCCGCGAAATTATCTCGTGATCTGCTCAAACAAACCTTGAATAAATTATATATACACAATATCATTGGCCAAGCTGACATCTTTTAATCCCTTCATTGTTACTGTGACACGCTCACACAGAAGCACGTGTTTTGGACAAATCAAATTTTCCAGTATAGTTGTATGAATGTATTATACATGTATATATTTATGTAAATAGCCCAAGGCGTGGAAGATTACTACAATAATTATTGTACACAATGCATACATATACCAGATATTCATAACAAAAATAATCCATGATCACAACTATGAATATCACTGATGTAAAAATTATGAACTTGATAAAATAAAAGTTTGCCCTTGTAAAAATAGTTAATTTAGCTATAGTTTCCTCGCACTCTATGATAGTTTAAGTCATCCGCAATTCAAAAAAATAATTTACATCAGCAATTAGTGCACAAATTAATGAAAGCACAAGAAATTCAGTATGAAAAAGCTCTATATATTGGTACATCCAGGTTTGATTGACTGCATGTAGTTTTTGCTATTGCGAAACAATAAGATATCTTTGAAACTTGAAATTAGCTTACTAATTGCTAACAACAACAGCAACATCAATACAAAAAAAAACAAGTGATGATTTATAATTTATAACTGAAATGTTCCCCCATGGTTTCCGTATCGCCTTCTGAGATAATTAGTACATCTTACCATATATACGTCGTAGCCCGGTCTATACCATTATCATATATGTCATGTCACACGCACTACAATGTCTGTGAAATGTACATACATTTATTATGTTACCACTCTATTTGTTTGTTATGTTGATGTTATAGAAGCATCAACAACGGACGTATCAACAAAGAATGGAGATATACGTGGTTATGTGATCAGTATAAATGGAAGTAATGTAGTTGGCACTAAAATAACAAACATGAAATTGTTTCTTGGAATACCCTATGCCGAACCACCGATCGGTGATCTACGGTTTTCGCGACCTGTTCCAAAGTCACCATGGTCTCCAAAGTCATTGGATGCTTTCAGTATTTCACCATCCTGTCTACAAAGACCTGGGTTCCTAAGGACGTGAGTGCATCTAAAGTTCCACATTTCCTGAAGTTTGTCTGATTTCCGCTATTTAAATTTACCATATTTCTCTGTTTTCCATATAATTCCTCTTGTTTTCAGTCTTTTTATTCTGGCTTTTTGATATGTATTCGTAGGAGGAAAATAATGAACCCGATATTGGGTTTGAACCCGCGACCTCCTGCTCGAACGTTAGATGCTCTACCAACTGAGCTAATCGGGCTGGTGAGTATCCCACCAGTTATAATACATACAATATACCACATTATCTAATTAATCAATACAAGTTTTGAATGTACATTTTGTAGTTGCTTTTGTCTACTCATTACATTATTACTTACATTGATTGAAAAGTATTTAACTTATAAACTTATAATTTTCTGTTATTACCCCCCCCCCCCCTCCCCCACTGACAGAAGCCCAATGTGGGGCTACTCTTAGATGCAATTGATTTTATAAGCCATCAAGTACTTTGAATTCAGCATTCACTTAAATTTTAGTTACAGTTTTTCCTCGACATACAGTGATTACAGTGAGGACTGTCTGTATTTGAATATTTACGTGCCGCATGTAAGTGTCTTTTCATCAACATACAATATCATACATGCATCAATATCACAATTGTATAGATCTACCAAACAAAGAACTAAAGGAAATGTTTTCCTCTGGTTATAGATGCTCAATAAGAGGTTTTTGCCTTTGAAAGCGTGTGGAAATGTTAAAAAAGTGAAACAATTAATGGGTGTACCATTCTTCAGGCCTTATAAAAAGTTTAGGTCGCGAGAAAGTGACACTCTATTTTCAGACAAAAGAATCACATTCACGAAAATAGCAAATTATTGAGTATTACATTAACCATGTTTGTTGTAGTGTTTGAATGAGTATTACATTAACCATGTTTGTTGTAGTATGTGAATGAGTATTACATTAACCATTCTTGTTGTAGTGTTTGAATGAGTATTACATTAACCATGTTTGTTGTAGTGTTTGAATTGAATTATTTACAGAGTTCTGCTAATCCTAATGCAACATATCCAGTTCTATTCTGGATTCATGGCGGGGCATACCAATCTGGCTCTGGGTCTGAATATGATGGTAGTATACTGGCACAGGAAGGAATTATCTTTGTTACAATAAACTACAGGATTGGAGCTCTAGGTCAGATCTATTTTCGAGCTTATCCATTAGCTACATTGACTTACATTTTATACAAATCCTGCCCGTTGGATCGAGATAAATATATACTTATTAAGAAATGAAAAAGCATAAGCAATCCAAACATCTATAAAACACTAGGGAAATGTAGGCTACATAGTTACAATTTAAAGAAGTTTACGTACAATGATTAGAACATGTAATGGTATGAATGATATAAAAATAACATATATATATATAAAGCCAGAATTAATGGTTACAGAAAGTACATGTAGTTGAAATATTAAACCACTTAACATAATGATAAGGACTTGTGTACGACATTATAAGAACACCATAAGAGAACTTAATCATGTAACAAACATTTAAGTACTGATAGTGCTGAAGAAATTTTTACAACTTTTTAGATTTAAGATAACACTCACATGCATGACAACTTGTTTCTCCCAGACTTTCTTAATTATTTCTTTTGTTTATGTGTGAGATCATGTGTTAATACAGTTAAGAAAAAAAACTTCTTGTAAAACATGTTATATTTAAAACTTGTAAACTTGTGCTAAAAGTCATCCTTCCCCTAAGCGCCAGCCCCGAAATCGACCCTGCATATAGAAATATACCGAACAATGTACAAGAAGAAACTGTGTTGTTTTGATGTAGTTTTGCATATATACAGGTACTAGTATTTAGCTGTGAGATGTGTGTGTCTTTTGCGCACGAAGCTCAAATTAGATGAATTCACATGATATTGTTAAGAAATCTTGTTTTTCTTATTTTCTTCAAACGAATTCAACTTCAGGATTTTTATCAACGGATGACAATGTGGCTCCTGGAAACTATGGTTTACTCGATCAACTGATGGCACTTAAATGGGTCAAGGACAACATTGCAAGTTTCCATGGCAACCCAGACCAAATAACAATATCAGGTCATAGTTCGGGTGGTGGCAGCACATCACTACACATGTTCTCACCATTGGCTAAAGGTTATCCTTTTATCTGATTGCAATAAAAAGTGTAGTTAGTGCAAAATTCCCTTATGACAAAGTACATACTGTGAAATCATTTATTTTCGTTGGGTTCAATTTTCGTGGTTTTTACTAAAATGGCTATTTCGTGGGGACATAAATTCGTGGATTTTGATTTTTGAAAAGAAATGCCTTATCTCTGCATTTGAATTCGTGGGGATTTGATTTCGTGGATGAGTCGACCCACGTAATCCACGAAATTAAATCCCCAACGAAAATTAATGATTCCACAGTATTTGGTTTTGATGATCATATGAGACTTCTATAGAAACAGAAATAAGTTTTATCACTTTGTGTTAACAGGACTGTTCCATTCAATGATACCTCAAAGTGGTTGTGCATTAAGTCCTTGGGCTATCTATCGACCACCTCACAATCTGAGCACATATACAACTACCTTAGCTCAAACAGTGGGCTGTCCTACATCTGACTCTGTCACCATGGTGACATGTCTACGGGCTGTTGACGGAAATATACTGGCGAATGTCTACATTTCAGTAAGTATTTCCAATAAATGCTGTCTGAAGTTTTTACAAAAAATCAGCTAAAATCAGCAAATAGTTTGACTGATATCATAGGTAGGTCTATCTCTAGCCGGTGTGGTAGTGCCCACAAAAATAATGTTGCGCAGTCATAATCTCACCGACTTGTTAGTTGAACTTTTGTGAGTTTCGACCAAGATTAAAATATCATGAATATCAATGAACGTAAAGAACAACTAGTAAAATTAGGTTTAACTGTAACTATTTTGGTGGGTTCCACCAGACTGTCAAGTTCGAATAAACTTGCCTGCGTAAAATGGTGCCTAATGAATTATCCTACCCCAGTGTCTATCATGAATATAATTACTAGACTTGGACCTATTTAAAGAAGGCAAAATATCTACATACAAAACTGTCAATGTGAACAGCTGCAGTCTTAGTACATGTGTACATACATTGAACCCTTGTAAACATATAAACCCTTATAGGGGCCACCAGCGATTGCAGCATTTGCACCAAGAGTTGATGGCTACTATATACATGATTTACCCGAAAACCTTCTAGAGCAAGGAGACTACATACATGGAGTAAATATGTTAACAGGCTTTCTGCCGGATGAGGTGTCTGAAGATTACGGTGAGTTTATAAAAGACAATTTCCCATTTCAGTAAAAATCGTGTTTCAATCCAATATGATTGACTTGTTTAATGTGACTTCCATAGTAATTGAGCAACATGCATGTTCCCTAGCATACGCATCTTAGATTACCTTTTACAATTACATAAACTGTATTTTGATAGTCATTTCCAAGTTATTGATTTGAATTCATTAGGTGTAAGAAGTCTATACAGCTTTTTAAGCATCATTTCTGCGTGATAACCAATTAATGCATCAATTTCCTACAGTATCCCTTTATTGTATCCCCACGCGTGTCATCAACATCGGCGAATACTTCAGTTACATACATATCAACTGGGAAGCCATCATGTTATTTGGAACCTCTGGACAATATATTGGTTAGATTGTTTGCTCACGGTTAACAAAATTCTATCCTTTTATGCCGAAATCACATGTTGTCGTTAATTAATTAAAATTATTTTGTATAAAATTCCATTAGCTAATTAATTCAACTATTTGAACTTATGCTGACAGAGAGTGAAACAGGTATTGACCAAGGGCTGTCAAGACAACATCTTGAAAAGTTGTTTTATTCCAAAAGCAGACGATACCTTAAGAATGCAGACAATATGTTTAGAGCCATGAAATGTGCATATCCTCCCAGTGGCACAGATGTGTTCCTTAACAGAGATCTTTTGATAGATGTAAGTACGCCTAGAATCGTGAAAACCATTCTCTTATTCTGTAACTTTGCAGCGGACGGTATCCCTCTGGGAGACCATTTTTTAAATGTTTCTCTTTTGGGTGTGCTTTGGGTTCCTTGGTTTTGTAAAGGTAGTATTTTTGCCCTATTTCCATGGGGCTCTTACTAATCTCACGTTTTTTAATGGCGTAAACAAACGTGTGTTTTTATTGCAGCAAGTTAAACGGGTCAACCGCTGACCTACCATAAAAAACGCATTTTATACGGGAAGCAAGAAATACCAACAAAAAACAAATCGAGAAATAATCGTGACCTATTGTTGTAAGTTTCTCGTTAGAGAAACGTGATGGTTTCGAAAATGGGTGAAGGTTTTTGATGTGAAATATGCGAACTTGATGGATCAAGTACATTTTGGGTAGGATATTTGTGTATTTATGTGTTTTGTCTAGAAGCACTATGCTTTTCTGATCTATATGTATTGTCAAAGATTCAGTTAATTTGTTGTAATTCAGTTTCTTGTGGTCGCAAGTATACACATGCAAGCTCATCACAAACACTCAAGGAGCTTGTCGTCCTAGGGTGATGCAATCATGAATGGTTTATAAGTTGATCATAGCCCATATCCACAGTATTTTGTATAGTGTGTGTAGGTGGCATGTTTTGTTCCGCGTACTTGTATTTGTTAAAGGGCATTTGGTCAACAGTAATTTGTGGGATTTCAATCAATTATCTCGGAATCCACGACCTCCAAGGCACCAAGGGAGACATGTAAAGACTTCATAAAGTTTTTAGTATCAGTTTAAGTCTTGAGTTAATCATTCAACTTTTGACCCAGAAGTAGATTCGAGATAGGTTTAAAAATCCAATGAAGCCAACTTATTAGTCACTAATGGACCAAGTTGTTTAAAATAAGCGGTGATAGGTGATATGGTAACGCGCTGGACTTCTGAACGAAAAGTCAGGGTTTGATTCTCTGACTCAGTCAAGTAATTTGTCTTGAAAATCACAGGAAAAGGGGCAAGGCGTGTATCTGTGCTCTACACCGGGAAGGATAAAAAAGAGGAAAAATGATTCGAAGAGTAGTGACATACAAGCCTGGCTCTCCTGTATCTTATCTCGCGTCCCTTTAGGCAGCTTTAAAGTCAGCGTATGTACAAATGTATATACATTTGTATATGATAAATCCGTGTTGCCATTTTACTCTATCACTGCAACGTGCTAGCCCCCTATGGAATGGGCCATTAAACAATAGATAAATGAATAAACGTTTAAGATAATCTTATTTAAGATGAATTCTGACTATGGTTATGTTGTTCCACATATCAAACTCTCGGAGAAATTATCTACAGCTGGTGAGAATGTTTGGTTGTACACCTTTGATTACAGATCTGCAAACTCGCTGAAGAAACTGTGGATAGGTATGTTAACATAGTGTTTCCTCCAGGCCTTTTTAGGACGGTGCTGCGCCATGCCTCAAAAGACAAATTGCCATGCTGCCTTTACAATTGTATATAGGGCCATGTGTCAAAGATGCCCTTTTTGTTGGCCTGTGTCATTTTAAGCAGTATTCAATGGACAGCAGCACAATTAATTCAGACATAATCTTGAACAGATAGCTGTGATGGCAAATTATACCATGCAGTGACAAGTAACATCACTAACTAAAGGAGTAGTCAGGCAATATGCCCTGCATGGTTCTAACCGCGTTCTGAAAGTGCCCCTTTAGCACAAAAAACACCATGCCTCTTTTAAACTCTGCAGGAAACACTAGTTAACACAGTGAAACATGTGAACGAAGGCCACCCTTAGGAAAGACATAATTTGCCCTTTATTGACAGGTGGCCTTTAGTCAATTTGTTCTAAATAATCAATAATTATTTCTAAAAGAATGGCCTATACTAACAGGGTAGCCTTTATTTTTTTAGGTGGCTATTAACATGGGTTGATTGTATCTCAAAGTGAACAATTCATACAGGGTCCAGTCTGAAATTGTAAGCATCTGATTGGTTGGCTCAGTCTATTGTCTTATAAAGTCTATGTTAAGTCTTATCAGTGACCAATCACGAGGCTGGTTTTTTTTAGATTGATTAGCAAATCAATTTCGTGAGTCAATTAAATACATTAATATCAGCATAATTGAACTCAGCACAGTGACTAGTTGTAATCTGCTAAGATATTTTATTATCTATGACACATCCAGCTGTTTATATTCAATTTATACTGTACGTTACATCGATCTAAGTTTACTTAGAAAAAGAGTTTGCAAAGCCAATATGATAAAACTTTAAAAGAACAAGATAAATCGAGACAATATCGATCAGTGACATATGTTGAGCTTTGCAACCGGAAAACACACGTTTTAATCTAGATTTGTCATCTTGTTGTTTGTAGCTGCATTAGGCCTACATCTAAAAAATTGATAGTAGTTCAAAAATATTTATTTATTACTAAACAGGGGTACCACATGCTGAGGAGTTGTATTACATGTATGGAGCCCCTTTTCTCAACCAATCACCTTGTCCCGGTATTCACAATGTCACATGTCCGGTCACATGGGGTAATTATCAGCAATGGTCTGACGTTGATGAACAAGTTAGCAAGAACATGATGAAGTTATGGGCCGATTTTGTTAAATTAGGGTAAGTAACGTAATATTCTCGTTGATGATTTTATTTTTGTGGGGCCACTAAGGTCTGTGGTTATGATCTCTGACTAGTATTCACTAGCCCCTTACCACTGCAAGTTCGAATCCCATCTGATTTTTCGTGTACGTCACCTGTCCAGCTGGTTTATTGAAGGTCAGTGGTTCTACCATAGTGAATGACACATGAACCTAGCTTTCGAAAAAATGTTCTAAAAGTAACTTGTGAAATTTAAAAGAAAACTCATATTTCTGTATGTTATACTTATTTGCAGCCATGATAACAGCAACTTCAGACATTGGCCACAGTTCAGTCCAGGGGATAAAATAATGCATGTTAATACTGTAACTAGTAGTGAACATCTTGTGAAATCTTCAGGAGTACGTTTTTGGGACTCATTCAATTATCTCAATCTTACAGAGATTATCCCCGACGTATGTGACACTGACTCCAATATTCTTGTTGGTTGATTGTAATATATTAAGACATAAAAATGATATTCTATATGTTTTTTTCATGCCCCCTTATCAATAGATCGGAGGCATATTGTCTTTAGCCAGTTTGTTTGTTTGTACTAAACATAATTAAACCTAGCTTAAACCAAAAAAGCGTTCACCTACAATCATCAAACATCATATGTTGGTTCCTCATGACAACTTCTACAGTACCTTACCATTTTCAGGTGAGTAGGTCAAAGGCCAAGGTCACCACGAGGTGGCATTGTTCTTTAAAAACACACTTTATTTTTTCCTAATTTAAAATATAATTATTATAATTGAACCCTCCTTTCAGCCATTGAATGAAAAAGAACAATGTAATTAAATGATCATATTAACTGTAGATATGCATAATGTCCTTTCTAATTAATCAACTAATAAAGAACTGAAATCATTACGTAAGGGAAGGGGTCTCCATGGCCTAGTGGTAAAATTCTCTGACTAGTTATATCTAGCCCCTGGGGTTAAACATCACACTAAGATTCAGGGCTGGCATTTGGCAACTTTTCAAACTTTAAGAATGCAGGAACACCCCAGTTAAGCCAACAAACCTTTGAAGCAGACAATTCCTCACATATGAACTTCAGTCGCAGCTGAGGTTAGCACTCAAAGCAATGAAAGGCGAGTGTTTATTAAGTCAGAGACCATAAATGCTCGACCATGAAGGCTCCCAAAACAACACATATGGTCTCTTATCTTTCCTCTCTTGAGCATCTACCTTTCAGCTCACATCATTTTTAATGCATCCAATGACATGATATCCAAGTGAATTTTTAACGACCCACTTTTTTATGCTTAACTCCATGAACTGGACGATAAAAAACAACAACAACAATTTCAGTCATGACTAAAATTATAATCTGCACAAAAGCTTATGCAAAAATAATGCAACATAAAGCAGAAGTCAATAAATCAATAAAGCTAAACAAAGAAAAAATGAGTTAACTCACCACTAGCTTACAGTAACATCAGATTAAAACTAGAATTAACAAGTTAAATTACCCTTTGAATTCTTACTAGTTTCTTGACTAACATAAAACAAGTCATTCAATACAGTAATCCATTATTTACATGTATGTAAACACACACATATATACTATATATTTACAATATTAGTTAGTACCAAACTACCCTAGATAAACATGCAACATGTACATTTATATGTAAGAATATATATATTTATGTATATCAGCGCCAGTCACATATAAGTTGTTGTATGTACAGTAAGTTTAGCGATAAGATAGAGATCAGAGAGACATCATGAGAGGTTATAAAAATTAGTCACGTTTATGAGTTAATTGACAAAAAATTGAAAAAATTGTCATTTTTTAAAAAATTAACAAATGAATCAAATTTTATCAACAAATAAAACATATTCCAACGTTGAAATTAGTCATTTTTACAATACATATACATGTATTTTCATATTGTGCAATAAAGGGAATTTGATCCTAAAACTGACTTTTCAAGATGAAATTTGACAAATCTTTTCAACAGATGGAAGGACAAGACTAGTTGATTACTTTATTTGGAAGAAAAATCTCACCCTGATTAGTATGAAATCCACATTAAAAATAGGTAAAAACACTGTGCTGAATATACACCGGTAATATATAAGGTCAGCAATAAGATTGATAAACTGGCATAAAGGGGGCATAGGAATTATTTTATTTATCATGCCAATGTGACAGCTACTATGTGCACACCGGATAGCTATTACATAGTCACTCGATAGTGATTGTATAGGCATGCAACAATACCTACAAATAATAATAGCTATTGCATGCCCAAATAATAACAATAGCAATTACATGGCCACATAATAGCTATTGTGTCCACACATAATAAAAAAATAAAATATTTCCTATGTCCCCTTTATGCCACCACAGATTGATTCATAGTGCCTAACAATAAATAATTGACCTGTGTTTTCGAGGGCTCAGCGCAACACTGTCATAACTTGTTCTTATTACAATATGAGTTACAACACTGTTGCGCTGAACCCACGCTTTGTAAGTAAAAGTAATTTACACAAAGAACAAATCTGACACATTCTTCCAAAACTGTAGTTTAAAAGAATGCTGCATAAAATCTTGCTGCACAAGGTAAGTTAGTAACTGCCACCTATTGTCACAAAAGATCAACAAATATGTATTTATGTATAAATATTGTGGGACAACAACATGAAAAGAGGCACCATTTTTAACAATACTGTTGTTTAGAATAGACAAACATGAATAAACATACATACAAACTGACAGATACATGAGAAACAACAATGTATGATCAACAGATTTATCTGACAGGGGATAAACTCCTCTGTGAATGTGTAAGTTGTGTATATCAATATCATAAACAAGGGGAAAGAACTCCTTAATCATATATTCAAGTTGCAAAGAACAAAGTACAAATTTCACGATTTCTACGCCTGAAAAAAATATTTTCAGTGAATTACAACAGAATCAATTGCCAGTAACAAAAAGCATTTTTTTATTTTTCAAAATTCGAATCTTTTTTTTATATAATACCGAATAAAACATGCTGACATTCTATTTAATACCTAAAAATCAATATTCTTTTATTCTGCTTGAAAATTTGTCCTCTTCTAATGGGACTAACTCTTCAATTGGAAGTTAGATTTCGGTGAAACATAAAAAATCGTGTCTAATAAAAGAAATGAGTATTTTCACTTTGCAGTATACAAAATTACCCCATAACAATAATATTACCACAGTATTAAATAGTAAAAGAGCATCTTGAAGAAAAACATAAATCAAAGAAAAATTACCAACACATGTACTTTTGATTTCTAAATACCAGTACTTGCATGCCATTTTTGATTTACACAGCTGCCATTCAATAACATCAAATCATGGTTTTGCAAAACTTCTCCACCATTAAGATGTACCGTAAGTCACTCATTACATAACAATCACACATACATCAGACAACAAGGTTGTCCTATTTTTTTTTTATCAGCACAAAAGCAACTTATCTGTAATAAATTTCTCTCAGCTGATAAATACCCCAACCATTCGTGTAAAATAAGAGCAAAGCAAAATAAATAAAATTTCTTTTACACTTTTACCAGCGAGTTCAGCAACCAATCAAAGATATTCTGTACATGTAATACCCTGACGGGTGCCTAATAGAGAATGCTTCATATTATGCTGTCATCCAAGATTTAAAGTTCCATCCAGGATTTAAATTCTATGTTATTATCAGATTGTCTGTGAGACAAAATCAGCTTGGTTTATCCAATTGATAACTGCACAAATAATTAAAATATTAAAATCTAGTATTGATAATTTGATATAAATACTAAGAAGAAGAATTCAGAGTGGTTTATATCAATGATGAAGTCTAATGCTTGTGATATCAATACTGGTACACGTAATAAAGTTTCACTGTATATGAAAATCAATGTGCATTTTACAATGAGTAATAATATTCATTATAAAAATTACCGGGTAGGCAAAATGAAAATACTGTATCCATCAATATCCACAAAATAATATAAGGTAAGTAGGTTGGCAGAACATCTTAAAAAAAATTCTAATATTCAGAGACATAAGAATTATGAAAACGAAAATATTCATGTCAAGAAAAAATGGCTATGACTGCAAAAAAAGTCCAGGTTCTCACAAAAATATAGGGCTTATGTAAGTGAAAACTGGAAACTTAAACCCAATAAATATGCAACTGACTCATCCCATGTCTAAACATTTCCCCAAATACCTAACAAACTTAAAATACTGTAAATTAGGTTTAAATACCTGTCTTGACTAACATACAAACAAATAAACAAAGACAGTCTTGCAATACTGATATAACAAAGATATAAAACAATTAAGAAATATAGAAAGTGAATAAGTAGATCATCATAAATATTGAGAGGAAAATAATCCCTAGAAGGGTGTGAGAATCTTAGAATTAGTTTTTATTGCCTAATTACATCATAATATAACAATGCTTTCAAACATAAAATATCTTTGGTTAATTTAATAAAAAAAAAATTCTGAGAGTTTATGTGAAAAAGAAAACCAGAACCTATTAATCAAGTTCTGATTCAAATAACAAGCAGGGCAGTTTTCTGGTATTATATTCTAATTTTTTATTAAATTACTAATGAATGGCATTTCAGCATAATTCATTATTTAAGAGAAATATAACCAGCATACAAAACATATCAACAATTCAACATACAAGACATTTCGCGTGTATCAATACCCTCACAAAGAGCATTGCTCATCAATAAATCTTCATTCTTTCATAGGTTTTCACATCATTATATTACCCCAAAAAAGACCTTTACAAAACAATTTAAACTTATTTTCATGTCACCCATCTACAAAGTAAAAATTATCATATTTTGTGCAAATACATAAAAATTGAATGTCAAGGTCATTTGAAGTAGGTCAAGGTCATTGTAGATGAAGACATTGTTAATATTGTTACCATGTATATTGTGTCAGCATCTGATCATTGAACGGACTTCAAAGGGTCAATGTCACAATAGACAAAACGTAGATCTGAGAACATACAAATGTCAAGGTCACAGTTCAGACAGATAAAGTCAATGTCAATAAATCTTACACTATGGGCAGAAAAAATTATTATGGACGCAAGTTCAAGGTCATGTTGCAGAAACAAGGTTGAGGAAAAATAAACAGTACACAGTACATAGGTCATGAAAATTTCATACTGAGAAGGCTTTATGACAGATATTTTAAATGGAAAGAAAATATGATGTCTCACTTAAATAATGTGTGTTTATTTGAGTTTTATGCCCCTTTTCAACAGTCAGAGTCATATGAGGCAGACAGTTCATCTAACTCATAACTCTAATCATTCCTGTGATGAACCAGTACTAGACCCCCATCCTCCATAAGCAACTGACTACTTTCTCACATAAAGAGACATGGTTGGAAGCGGGGCATGAACCCACAACCCTCTATCAGTGAGAGGTTACACTCGCTTAAATAACAAACCTCAATATAACTAGTTTTGATTAGTTAATTAATAAGTTCAACAAAGACAACATTTTGCTCACAGACTCAGAATTTACAACTATAAAACAACTAGACCATATATCGTTCATGCCAAAAAAAAAATTACATTGTACCTGCTTTTGGTTGACATTGCAAAAACAAATATATTCTATTTTTTTTAGATCTGAGACACAGTTCAAACGAAAAACAAACATAGGTCAGATTTCTTTACAGAGATCTAAAAAGTCAAAAATCAGCAGGAAAAATAAGGTTTGGAAAATAGAAAGAAAGGACTTTTTTAAGACTCATACAATATTGATACAATATTACTGGAAGGTTTGGAAGTACTTTCATACATAAATAATAATGATAAAATAAAAACAGCGAGACTACACTTTAGACAGTTTTTACTTTAACGCTAAACAAGAGTAAACCTTTCACAGATTTAGTAAAAAAAAAAGAATTAAAGAGATTAAAACTGGACATCACTAAAATTCTATGACTTGGATCCAAGTTGACAATATAGTATACCGTATATCTTGTCATTAGAGCTCCATCTTAAATAGCCACTCCCCCTCCCATATAAAGTGAGGGCAACTTTTCTTTATTCTTATTATTTAAGTCTGATAATGTTTATTAAATATGTATATAAAGATAATGACTAAACCCACACTTATATCACCAGACTCTGTAAATTCATTATAACTGTGAACATTAAGGTACCAGTATCAAGTACGTAAGATTGCTAAAAAGTTGTTAAACTATATTTTCATCAATTTTTTACCTCGATCGTCAAACAGAAATTTGTTATAAAGTTTCATTTCCATGTGCTCCAGGTCAATTATTAACATGCCCTGGTCTTGAAATGTACACTGACTATTCACATTAATTATGAGAAATACGGTATCACAGATTGAAAAATCTTCATAGTTAAATTAGAATCTCAAAAATGGACCAAAGCATTGAAAAACTGTAACAAGAAACATTAAAAAACTACCACAGTATGTATGAATATGCACCAAATACTGAAAAAACATTTTAAACTGTTTTATGAATATACAACAACAACAACAGAACTTTATATTAAGGCTATCCATAAAAAATGTCAGTTTGTTGTCATAACACCCATTACTGATACATTAAAAAATCACCCAAAAATATGCTTATTATTATCCCCAAAAAACCATCTATTTCAGCTTAAATTTTCAGTCAAAGCATATACAATGTATAACATTCATAAAAATTTTAGAAAAAAATAAAAATGCCCCACTGATAAAAGTTTGGGTCGTGCAACCACACACAAACACATTTTTAAGGATGGCCTAATCTGAAAATATTTCACACAATATACATGTACGATAATTCAAACACATGGCAAGAGGAGAGGTAAATGTTGCTACGGCAGAGGAAAAAATATTTGAAGAATGATAATCAATATCACCAGGATTTTGAAATTATATATCTTGAGAACAATCTTCAATCTCAACAAAATCTGTCTTAATTCAACTGTGACTAACTAAAGTATGTTAATTATGTATAATAATTTCAGTTTAATTTCTTACAATTAGCTTCTTATTCACAATGTTTGTTTGTTTCATCCCGTTTAAAGTCCCATTAGCTTTTTGCTATAGAAAAAAAATATGCAAAAACATTCATTTGCTGATATTATCCCAAGATAATTATTACCGACGAAACAAGCTCTTTTTCTTCTAAATACACTCATTTCACTATGATTTTTGCTTTTGTAAACTTGAAATATGTAGAGCGCGTGACGTCACTTCACGACGTGTGCATAACTAGACTGCGGGAAAACGCAGCTGTTCTATAAATAGTATTTGATATTGAAAAAAATACGATATTGGATTTGGAAACATTTTTTTATGCTATAAAGTATGCGCGGGAGGAAAATACACAGGATTCCTCTGTTATAGAACAAACAGAAACTATTATGACCGATAAATTTATATGATTATGAGACTTTAATGTCATTTTCAACATTATTTCAGTCATATCGTGGCGGGCAGTTATCCTATTTTCTTCCTGAACTTCCTTTAAGCCTTAACCAGTACTAACCACATTCTATCTGTAAGCTTCTGCCCAGCTACCTCACATAATTCAGAGGTGTGGGACAATGCAACATAGGATGTAATATCTACTGTCAAATCTGTCACAGACAGTGTGAGCCTCGCCCGGGGTTTGAATCAGTAGACAAACACTCTAACCACTGAGCTAGTCACGCATGCTCACGTTTGGGATCCACCAACCCATCACTGTCTTATTTAGAAACCTTTCACCATGAGTAAAAACATTCCTTTTTTTAGTAAAATGTATTTAAAATGCAAATTTTATTTAACCAAATTATATATTAAGAATTTTTTTTCCTGGCTGTAAAGAAATCAGTGACATATAAAAAATGAGCTTGAAGATTGTTTTCAAATTACAAAGTCACGGATCAAGTTTCTTTAGAAGAAAAGTTGCACATTGCTTACTAAGAAAGCATACAGCACAATATATTGGGTCAATGAAGTCACCATGGGGAAAGTGCCATCTTTATAAGTATAAGACTGGTGTCCCTTATAGGGTTCCAAACAGGGGTCTTCTATTTCAATCTTCACATAAACTGCGTAGATGATTGAAATTATTTGGCTATTCTGAAGTCCTCTATATATCTGTCACAAATCCCGTAGATTACATCTTTAATTCAGCTCTTACCTAAAAAATACAAAAAATAAGTTATACAATACAGCTATCAGTGACAGGTTTTAAATACACCTTCAGGCTAAAACACTTTCATGGTGCGGTCATCTTATAAAAGTAACCTGACATACGATGATGACGCCCTTTTTAAAACAATAAGTGACCATTCATAGATCGAAATCAACATCGTCAATATGTAAGTTAAGATAGCAAAGTCTGAAACATATTTTGATGTGCAAATCGGTTAAATACCAAGGTATGATATCAATGGTAAGAGATTTTTAGATTGTTGTTTATTAACTTAGATAAAATTTTAAGTATCAAAATCAATCAATATTCACTTCAATATCTTTTCAGCACATGATTTTAGTATAAGGAATTATAAGCTATATTTTAAGAAGCGATCCAAAAAATCCAAAAGTCTTGTTTGTACGAGTTCCAAGTACATTTTTTTGTACATCACCATCTAAGTGGGATAAATGTAAACTTGTAACAAGTTGAATAAAAAATCGAGAAAAATAACTTGACATTGTAACTACATGCTTTAAGACCACAGTGGTCAAGTGGTTATCGAGGGCTCAGCGCAACACTGTCACAACTTGTTCTTAATCCAATATGAGTTACGACACTGTTGCGTTGAACCCTCGTAATATGGTATCTGACTAGTAATCACTGGCCACTCACTGCTGCGATTTCAAATCCCATTCCGGACAACATGTCACATATACCAAGGTAACTGTCCAGCTACCTTACAGTAGTTCAGTGGTTGTACCTAGGCATATACCTGAGGCATTGCTCTACTGTTAAAACTGGAAGAGTTGCTGAATGAATCTTGACTGTTGATGCCATGTTATAAAACCCATTGAAAGAAAAGCAACTTCAGGGCTAATAGAAACTACTGAAAGATCTTTGACCAGCAACAGCCTCATCAGTAAGGTATGACCAGAACACAGACTGAGATTAACAATGATGGAACACATCATTATGTATATGAAACATTATCTGAGTCACACCGTGAAGACAAATACAAATTGATCAATACACACTGATACCGTAAACAAACACTTTTAACATCCTATCTCACAATATTGAGTATGTTAAATGATGATAAATGATAAAAAATCACCGATCAGACCAATTCTCTTTAGTGTGATTAAAAAAAGTTAGGAAAACACACCAGCAATGATGTTCAAAGTTAGCTTACAATAACGTAACTTTTGCATCATTACACCCAAGTTTAGACAAGTTTGACCCATGTCCGCTTTTAAATTGAAGTAAACAAGTTTATGCAAATTGATCAGAAAAAGATTTTTAGAACAAAAACACATAAAAAATCCCCCCAAAAAATCCCACAAAAGACCGATAATTCAAACAAAAGCATATTTTATGAGATGAAACGCCCCAAGACTGACCCACCCAAATATTGGGTATGTTTAGCTAGTACATTATTTCAGGACCAGCTGAGCCTGTTACCAACCAAAATTTCTTACAGCAGAGTTGCAAATTTTGATATCGACTGATGGTTCAATACCAGCAGATACATATTGATACATGCTCTAAAAGCATACACCATTGTTTACACTGCAATCTATTATTGCTAGGGTAACTATAACAACAAAGATACCAGTCAGAATTAAGCAACTTAAGTGAAAAATTCAAGACTATAGAATACAAGCAATTCTGTAACAAAAAAACTGGACCATGACTAAGCTCACATCTTTAAGCGTAAAAAATTTCAGATTTCCCCTAACTAAGCTGACCCAACTTTTTTCTTTTTATCCTTGACTATTTTCATTCACATCCACTGATTTTCTTTTCCAAAATAAACAATAGCTCTGAACTAAGAATATTTTTTTAAAATAAGTTTTGCTGACCCACAAACTGAAATACTTTGTAGTTATTAGCAGAAACATACATTTATTTTGTTGTCCTTAATTTCATTTAAATTGGAGGCCATTGATTTGATCTTAGAATAACAGCACGGTGGAGGATGAGGTGCATAAATTATGGGACAGACAATACACATTCAAGCATAATGTTCCACACAACAGAAACATTGGGTATACATCCTGGAACTTCCCAGGAAGCATCAATAATATTGATTATCTCATTCTGGTCTGTATTACAGCATCATTATTCCAAAAGGTAGTAAAAACCTGACTCTTCAAAATGAAACCAATAAAGTAGTATTTTACATAAATTATGCATAACTTACCTGATGTAAATGGATGAAGCTAAGAATATTGATCACAATAATGATAAGATAACCCAAATACTGGAAGAAATTGAAAAACTCCTGAAATGAAGGTAAAAATGGTATATTAACAACATGAGTGAAATGAAGAACTCTCCTTTAAGGAGTTAAAGAAAGCATGATACAAACACTGTTTGAATCGAGACTGGTAAAAATGATGAATTTATGATGAATTCTTTCTAAAGAAGGTAAGAATTGAGTCAAGGACATTATTTTAATCTTAGCTTGAAATAAAGAAATCTGTATAAAGAAAGAAAATAAGTGAATGCAATTTACAAACATTGCTATTAAGGTGCACTAGAAAAGAGAGTTAAATAAATGGAGTATTCAAATGTCCAATCTGATAAAATTGCATATATATAAGCATTTAATTAGCTATCCTCTATAAAAATATAGGCAGTTGATGTTTTAAATGAATAAATTATACATTTAAAATGGAAAATTAGATGTCAGTGAGTTGACAGTTGAAAGACAAGATCAATATCATTTTACATTAAAACAACTGGATTAACAATTCATGTTCATACAAATCCTTGCAATTCTTCTGTTCATGTTTAGACTACGCTCAAAATCTAAATCTTAAAATATCTTCAGTATACCAGTAATGTTAAAAGCACAGAATAAATAGATAAGGTCAAATAGATAAGGTCATATCTATATCATGGTATGATCCTTCAAAGTATGTCCTTTGTACTAAAAGACGTAATAGGTCAAACCTGTTTAACAGATGGATAAGATTATTTGCCAACTTAACCACAATTTAAAATGAATTTCAACAAGATTTTAACTTTCAAACAGTTAAATAAGAAGGGTTATGCCTAAGATAGAATTGCTGGTAATATAGCGAAGAAAAACAAACAGAAATAAATATTTCTTAAGCTACTCAAATTTAAAGGACATATGACAAGGATGGCTGACATAGATACTGTAGAGGGAGCTGCCACGAATGGAGAGTGCTAAAGAAAATGGCACAAGATGTGGCGAGGATTGTGTCATTTTATCGATTCCTTATGTGACGTCAGTGACAAGATATTTAGTTTGTTTATATCAACATATTACTTGAAATAAAGTTTTATAAACTTACCCATATTCTATCAATAAATACAGCCACTAGTATCATGATAAGTATTGCCTGGCCTTCCCAGATTCTCCACAAATATATAATTAACCAAGTACTGCCTGAATGCAGGGCCTCAGTCTGTATTTGCTGTAAAATAAATCAAAATAAAATGTGATGAGCCATATGCTGTCTGATAACAGGGCCTTGGAGTGTATTTGCTGGAAAATGATTTCATTAATGAATTTATAATTGTACACCATTCTTAGGGCGGTCATCAATCCAAACAATATTGTTTCATCAACGATATTTTCTGTTGATTAACTATCAATACACATTTTAAAATATTAATATTTTGGCTGAAAATTATTGTTGAAAAGTTATCATTTAAATGTTATCATTTAAAAGTGGGAAAAGTTTTGTTTTGGGATTATTTTGCCTATTTTCAAAGTTCTGGTAATAAAACTATATAATTTGTTCCCATTTTAGTTTTACCAACGTTTTGCAGCGTCTTCTCCTAAAAAATGACCCTGATTGCGCAATCCAATATTTTACATAATTGGCAGTTTGAGGATTAGGCTTAATACTCCAACAGATCTGAATAAAATTATTTATATATCGGTAAGTAACCAAACAAGTAAAATTACCAAATCAGTAAACTGCACACTTAATCAGATTAAGGTTATTATGAAATATATTTTTCATTCATAATTTTTGCAAAACGATGGTTTAATAATTATATACATTCTTAATATTATATTATACTAAAAAGGACATGACTTAATTAATATACACCTAAATCTTGGACACGAAAGAGATTATGGTTTTATAATTTTGAAAATATCTGAAGAAATATCTACACAATGAAAGGCTTGCTGATTGCATTAATACAATACATGCATTTAAAACAACTTAGGAACATAATTAGCTAATTTTTATGACACATAAATAAACAAGGGTGTGTGAAAAGTGGGAATAGAAGAATGAGGAAAATCAAATTCATTAAGCTGCAAGGGGCTTAGGGGTCCCAGAAATAAATCTGTCAATCTGCAAAAAATGTCACACCCATGATATAATCATTTTAATCTTTCACAAAGTTGTCAAGAAATAAAAACATCATCCGTGATACAGTGATGAATATTTCACAACATCAAGTATTCAGTAAAATTGATTGAATAGATGAATGCATTTAAATGAGCATTTTGTATTTCATGCATATTTTATGGTAAAGTTTATATTTCCCTGCTCAAACTATTTTCGTATCTACTGGTATTGTAAACAATTCAATACTGCACTATAATATGCAAAATATTACACTCCCAAGTTATATTGATTAGCGAAGGGAACAGACAGGGGGGGGGGGGAGGGTTCAGTACAGAAGAGCCAACCCGTTCTTCTTTAATAGTGCAACATTTTCAAACAGGCCCTTTTTCCAAAAAAAAGGGGCCTTAGCCTTTCATTTTGGGATATTCAAGCGCAATATTTGGCCGCATTTGGAAAAGATTGGACAACTGTACACATGTAAGGTACGTTACATGTATGTACCTTAGGTGGTTGGGGGCTGGGCCTAACACAAAAGGAATCTATTGAATTCAATCAGTGACCACTTAAATCTTTTGTTCATTAAGTGGCCATTCTTTCGTTCCTAAAAAATGGAAAGACCACCTAAGGTAGCAAACATAGGAACGTCCAAGTAAGAACTTAGAACAGCATTGTATATTAGGGAATTTTTTGCCTCAAATTGGGAAAAAAGACCTTTTTTGCAATTGGGAAGTCACTTTCGGCCTCTGTCACAGAATGGAAAAAGGCCCTGCCAAGTCATAAAGTCGGATCAGATTCATACTTGAAATCTAAGGTAAATGCAAATCCACATTGAGAGACATGTTCATACAAGTTTGAAAAAATTCAAACCTTATCTGACCTCGACAATTTCACTGATACAGCTATGAAAAAGTGAATGAAAAGGATGATTTCACGAAGTGCAAAGTACAATTGACTGTTATCAACCTAATATTTTATCATTAAGACCCTAGACAGAATAGTACTGACCTATATTCATCACACCATGGCCAATGACCACTAAATCATGAAATGAAACCAGGATGTCACATCAGATAACATCTATATAAGGCTTGACACATTAAATTATCTGTGGCCTTGTCACTGTAACAAGTTTATCAATTAAACAAAATATTTGCAACTTTCGGCCCTTTTTCAGAGGGTTACAAATCTTAAGAGAAAGAAATTTCATTCCAAGCTTTCTTTTTTGTGTGGGTAAAACTAGATACATGTACATGTATATGCTACTTTTGATAGTTGTGTTATTAACTTATTTTGGGTTGATATGTAACTTAGGGTTGATATATGCTACTTTGGGTCAATATGCTATTTTTGGTAAATTGCAACTTTTTGCTACTAAATTTAGTAAATTAATCTAAAAAGCAACCACTAAATGCTGTTCAGTTGTCAGATTTAGGACAAAAAATGCCATCAGTGAAAAGTAAATGTCATGTTCTACAGCTTAAGCCAGACATTCATTTCAACCACACTGACAATATCGAGATAATAATCATGATAATCAGTAACAACAACACTTATTATATAGCAGTGGCCTCGACTGTATGGTGACTAAGTAACATTAACAATCGTTTGTGGGCAACTTTTATCTTACTAAATCAAAGGATTGTAGAATGTACATACATGTGCAAAGATTAATCACTGAACATTAATTAGCATGATGATTCAGCTTAGAGGTCGTTAATGAAATCACATTTATAACAGACTCGAGTAAATCCGAGTATTCAATTATTCAGGCCATCCTTAAATTATTTTTTGCAGGAAATTAAACACTTCCCAGATAATTTTCAGCAAACAGAAAGGAAACTTTTCAAATCTTTTTTATATTGAACCCAAAATACCAGCCAGAAAGCATTTTTTCAGTAAGTAAAAAAAAACGTTGGGCAGGGCCGTTTTTGGTGAGTAGGTAGCGTTACCTGGAACAAAATATTCTTTAAGGATGGCCTTTAATATCAGATCCTGAAAATCAATGAATGTCAATGCATAAATTACATAATTTACATTTGTATACTAGAAATAAATTTCATACATATGAAAATCAGGTACAAGCCATATGCTCCATTCATTTATTGTAGCCAAATCAAAATGGAGAAACTTAAGAAATTGTCAAAGACTACTCAGTACTTACTGTTAGTACTGGATCATTCAACTCTGTTTGAAATAGTTCCGTGTATCTTTCCACACATTTATCCCAAGTTCCACTTGCTGCAGCTGTCAACAATCCAACGCTTAACACTTTCAAGAATATCGACTTCTTAGTCAAAATCATTGCACGCTCATGACTAGATGAAAACACATTTAAAATACTGAAATTAAATTTTCTGTTAGGGGAATTGGTGGTCACTGGGCTTGAGGGGCCGCTGTCCGACTTCGTCATAGGAAGTGGCGTGTACGATTTACCGCCATTTGTGGGAAGAAGCAGCTTCCATAAATAGAAGAGAATTCCGATCATTAAAAACACTCCACCGATGATATCACTATAAATGTCTACATAGTATCCGAACGTATTATGATTTGATCTATACGTTCCTTTGGTATTTGAATGGCTTCTAAAAACCACGCCGTCTAAATCGTCCAACCATGATCGAAACTGATATAAAACAACTGCAATTCTCCTTGTACCCAAATTTTCAGATGAGACAAGTTTTGCCGAGATCAAGCTAATTATCACATGAGTTATACTGATCATGTTGGGCGTAATAAAGTAGAAAACTTTACTGAAGTTAGTGATCTCGTCAAAATATTCCGCAGACGGCCCCATAATGTAGTGATTACAGGGGTCGGTCATCAACAATTTCATACTTAGTGGCTTGAATGGTGAAAAAAATCCGGGCTTCGGTGGATCCTGGTTAACTAAAGATGTTTCTTGGAGCACAAAGTATAAATGTGTATCCATGGCAACGAAGAAAGTCAAAAAGACGGACAATATCACGGTAAACATGAGCCTGCCGCTGCACGTATTCAAACAATTAAATATCGATATCATTTTGACAAATATAGCGTACATTCAATACTACAAGCAAAAAATATTTTTAAAATCCTTTCAAAGAATTAGATACATAACAAAGACACGTAAATCTATTTTAAAATGACTAGAAGAAAATCGGGAGAAATGTTTAAAATTAATCCAATCAAAAGTTACAATATCACAGGTCACAATAGCTGTAGTTCGAACATTAAACAGTCACAGTCATACTGTAGTAATAAAAAGTTTATTTTAATCCAACACAGTAATGATCACTGGTAATCTAGTACATTTCAAAATCTCAATTGATCAATCCAAACACAGGTATGGTTAATAGTTCACAGAGTGACTTTACAGTTGTCCAATCGTACTCAGCTATCAGTAATATCTGAATTAGTAATCTCGAAATCCTATTCGTAAGGTGAATACAAACAAAAATAGAGATCGGTCAGTGCGTTTACCCTTTTACCTTAGAAGTACATCATCTAATAATCCGTAATATATTCATTAATACATAACACCATGTTTCGAAACAATTAACAACTATGGAACACTTCTTTCATTAGTAACCACAGTTTTTTTCAGAGTTGGTAACTTTCACAACTAGATGTAACAGGTAACTATCATTAACATTTACTACAAGCAGCGATCCAGAATTATGAGACAGAATAATGAGCCAGTATCACTACACAATGAAATGTCAGAGAATTATTAATACACCATACTTCTTGAGAAGTATTTTCATTCGTTTTGCTCTCAGTTTATCCGATGAAGTATGATTGTTGCTAGTATCTGTGTACGCTTACTTGACACTTTACAGTATTATACTAACGTAGTATTAGATATAAATGAAGTGTTCTAGTTTCCGGTGAATAATAAGCAATTTATTCGTACTATTAAAGGATCAGTACTAATCACAGGGTAATGTACATGGAAAGTAGAATGAAGTCTATTTCTCACATTGTAACAACCTGAAAATATACAAACAAATAATATAACAACTTTTTCTTGATTTATCTACAAACACAACAGACTTGTACAGTAATGAAAACAGAAGAGGTGTATATATGTGTGTCCAATGTTCCCTAAATTTTCAGCATACACATTTATGATTTAGAGCTCTTTCTATAAAATCTTCTAGGATAATTCAAGGGGCATATTTTTTTTCACAAGGCTTTAATGCACACCATCAGCCACGGTCATTTGGTGACTTTTCCAGCATCAATGATGAAGGAAGACCCAAAGCGCACACTTTGGTACAAGCACCGATCTTCTGTAAGCTAGTTTGACTGCTTTCTCATATATAAAATTTGTCTGGTTCTAGGTCAGATTCGAACTCACAGTGGTGGATGGCTAATGATTATTAGTTATTGACAATTACCACTCTGTCACAGAGGCCCTACAATACATTATAATACAAAGGGCTCCAGATAAAAGTTTGATTCAGTAAAACAATTTCTCAGGCTACTCGTCCAATAGGATGAACATGTATATTTTGACTGGTTTACCAGTCAGGATTGTATAATGACTGGTTTAGCCAAATCACCAAACTTTTAGATTTCCTCCCTTAAAAAGAGGAAACCAGTCAAGTATATAATAATATGTACACTCTATCCCAGCAAAATGTAGTTCATGAAATCATGAACATTTCAAGCCATTCATGAACAGTTCATGTATAGTTCAAAACCACATGTTCTGAACAGTCTCACAAGCAATCATGATTACTTTTAGAACTCTTCATGAACCTAATCTTTAAGAACTGATGACAAATTTGTCTCATTTGCTCTTCAAGGCATTACAAGAAATTTTCATAAATTGTAAACATGAACTGTTCATGAAATTTTCATGAATTATTCATGAACAGTAACAGTCCATCTCGTATGGGTGGTGACACTCAGTTCACCTGTACTTGTTAATTGGAAAGATAATACAGGATTCATTTATGACAGGTATATTGATCATTACAACAATGAAAGGTCGCTCACCCTTGTTTCCCTGTGTTAACTTACATCACAGTACCGGTATAATAAGCAATAATTCAATAAATTGATTTATCTTAACTGAATAATTGCCTTCAGTACAATTAGATCAACTGACCAGGATAAATAAGGATACATAAAATTTCATACAATTAACACACACATGAAAACATACCAGTATAACAAACAAAGAATTTGAGGGCTCAGCGCAACACTGTCGTAACTTGTTCTTATTTCAGTATGAGTTACGACACTGTTGCGATGAACCCTCGAAATGACATATATGGATAAACTACACTCCACAACATTTACTGTCCATTCAGCCTATGTTGTTACCAGCAAAATAACAAGAGAAAAACCTTGTCGGAGATAGAGAGTTTCTTTAACAAATATTTGCAAAGCCGAAATGTCCATTAGTTGAGTTCTGGGGAGCTGGTAAAATAGCCGACATTTCAGTATTTACCAAACATATAAACTATTTCCAGCAGTGAATGGACTGATTATAGAAGAATAAATGATTTTTTACCAGACAAGATGGTAAAACGATGTGACATCAGTCATTTAACTGCAGATTTTCCATATATATTTTCAAGTAAATAAAATTAATCTTAATAGGATATTAAATAACTGATCAGCCATGCTGTATGAACAACGACATGGATCATATCTCGAGGGTTCAGCGCAACACTGTCGTAACTTATTCTTATTTCAATATGAGTTACGACACTGTTGCGCTGAACCCTCGATCTATATATTATAAGCCAAGCTGCTTGATGATGAATAACAAAAGGTATGACATTGTATGATATAGGTTAATGAATTAATCAGATCGAAAGATCGAAAGAGAGAGAGAGAGAGCAATCCGTAATTATTTGAAGAACAAATGTTGATTCAAACGTTCCTTCAGGTGATAATCGAGCACTGGCTCTGGTAGGGAATATAAAAAATATAATTGAACAGACAGACACAATTATTTCTATTATATAACAATATAATGTATTATGCAAGTATATTATAAACCAGGGAGTGTATACAAAGTAGCAAACTACAAATGCATTGTTTTCTCTATGTTGTTGAATTTTCATTTCCAAGACCAGACGGCCATATTTTTACCCCCCCCCCCCCTAATGATATTATGGTGAATTTCTGAGGCCCCAAATAATTACTCCACTGTATACATTACAACAAAATAAAGACGGCTGTTCTCGTTTCTGGGTGGGGGGGAGAGAAATACATACATCACTGTATCCAGATTCAATATAACTGTGTTTGACTGTATATATTAAATTAAAAGTTTGCAATTTTCTGCTTATCTGACATTATTATTTCTTGTCCATAATGTCAGGCAATTATGCCTTAACATTAAGTCAAACATTGAATTTTGGAGAAATCTCCCTCATGTAAACCTGTCATGGTGGGTCATTGAGATTACTCTATTAACATTAAAGTTTCACATCACAAGAACCAATCCTTTTATTGTAATCAACATAAAAGTAAATTCTAACCAGGTCAACTTGACTTAGGACTAAAAAGTATTGTTTGTTTCTTGTGATACATGACTTTGTACCGGTATGCTCAATAGGAAGGTCAGGGCCTTATTTTACTCTTGAAATCGCTCGGAAAGGTAAGAGAACTGATGAAGTTGGTTCCACAGGCCTAACAACATGTCTGGGGCCTTGGGAAAATTAGGGTAGGTCGGGTAATTAGAAACTAACAATTTTTTTTATGTCTTAGTACAGTCCAATGATTCATCAGGCTTTGAACATTTCCTGATAATAAAGCTGCTATAAAGATGATAATGAAATGTAATGTAAGAATGAAAACCTTGATGAAATACTAATAAACTAGTCTACATAAATAAATCTTAGAAAAAATAATCAATTACTGACAATTCTTGAACAAGGGTTGTTTGTTATTAGGGTTCAGGGGTTTATATCTCTGTTAAAAAAATATTCAGATAAACTAAAGCACAGTTTCATTTAGTTTTACATTAAACTATATCCCCTGTCCCATCTTGGGCATCCATTTTAAGCAATTTAAATATTAATTATTTATGCTGTAACATATAAGAAGTTCTTCTCACAACATTTCTGAAAATTCAAAGCAGTCCATAAAACCTTAAGTTATACACTGTATGTAGATGATATATAATTATCTACATGTATAATTATATGGTATATGTATTGTTGCTTATTTATATTCTCAAACCAAAGAACTATACCTTTATGATGTATGTAAATTACACCTCTGTATTACTAATTATGTGAAACTTATATGACAACAATAAGACCTCAATGAACAAAACAGTACAGAACAGAATAGAACAGATATCATCAATCAGAACTGATCTTTTAATACCAGACTTAAAAAAATTCTTTCCTTGTTTTATGAAATTAGATTTTTCAAACCGGGGTTTTTTCTCGGTATTTTGGGAATATGACCCATACCCTTGGGATTGGGAATTTTCGCAGTGTTTTAATCAAAATTTTTGTAATGTTCAACTTATTCTACTTATTCTCCCAAAGAACAGTAGCAGAATAAGGTATTTACTACCAATAGTGATTACTACCAATAGTGATGTGAATGAACTTCTAAAATTAATAAAAAAAAATTTTTTTTTTTTTTGGATTGGGAATTTTTTGTCTGTGAATTGGGAAAAAGAGATACTGTTTTCCATTGTGAATATGACCAAATTTCGGCTATAAAATCGCCCCAAAAAATCCCTGCAAACATATCAGATAGTCAAACTGACTGAGTCAATAAAGGATGATGGGTGGTCTAGTGATAACATGCTGAACTACTGAATGAAAGATCATTAGTTTGAATCACGGCTCGACCTTCTGCATTTCTCAAGGACGCTTTTACAGTGGCCCCATCCCAACTACCGAGCCTACTATTGTGTCTAGAAAATCACTGGAAAAAGAGCAAGGTATGTATTGGTGCTTTACACCAGGCACGATATAGCTAGAACAAGGATATCTATTCGAAATAAAGAGTCGGGATACAAATGCCCGGTTCTTCTGTATCTTCTATTCCCTTTCTCTGGGTGGCACTAAAATGACCATACATGCAGCTGTCGAATAGGCAGTTAAACAACATATAAATAAATAATAACAAAAATTATCACCAACAACAATAATAACAATAATGTTGTGTGAAAAAGTAATAAATTTTACAACTAAAATATCATTGAAGAACGGCAATAAGCCCATTGAAACAAATAAGTTTAGCGACATTATAAACCTCTGTACTAATTTAATAAATCTCTGAACAGAAACCAACAGTCACACTTAGCAGATCGATCACACCACACTTTAGCAAACATGTATTGAAGGCAACACAAATTCTCTCCCTTTGCTTGGTCTTTTATCACAGGTTAGACTGTAAAGAGCAGCTAACTTGGTTAGATCATCAGACATTTACATGACTGTAGGATACAGAGAACACTTGAAAATGCTTTTTTATCGCCTACATTGTACCGGCAGGTTTGTAAATTTGCCCTGATATGTATCTTAGCTCCAAGGCAGCTGGTATGATAAATGGTGTATTTCAATAAGTTATGTAACATAATCGCTTTTTTATACATTATGAACACTCAGCACACAAAATATAGGTCAAAATAATAGATCAGCCTTCATAAAGTCATTACAAAGGTTCATTGTTGCAACGATAATTTACCACAAATATATTCATTTATTACTTGCTACATGTACCAGTTTATTAAACAAGCCTCGAATATTTACTACAAATGTATATATCAAAGTACTGAAAGTACTCATGGAGCAGAACTTACACTAAGGCTTTTACTGACTGTAACATGGATTGGGACTAGTAAACAATTGCATGGCGGATAAAGAAAAACATAGTACTATGGACCACATCAAAATTCATGTGCGTTGGGCAAATGACGGCTATTGAAAGCTGAACAATCGTTGAGTTTCCAAGATTATATACATGTAAACACTTGTATTAAGCTTTATTTCTAGTAAAACTGACGTTTACCCTCACTTCTAATCAAGTGGTTCAAATAACATGAAGTTTATTGCAATTTGTATACACTCCCTAATTAATGCACCTAATGTACTCCAAATTAACGCCCAATTAAGTCTTTTTGGAGAAAAACTAAAAAAAAAATTTCAATACTTCTATCTTGTCCTGTGCTTCTAAAATTCTTCAGAGACATGAACTGACGTATCAAAAATGAGCATAAAATGACCAATCCAAGGACGATTATTAGGGGAAAAATGGTATTTACTTACATCATTATAACTGAACAACAATAATTGTACTACTGTACAAGATTAATTATACAGTCAAACCTCTCTAATCTGACCTTTCTGATCTGAAAACCTCTCTAATCTGACCTTTCTGATCTGAAAACCTCTCTAATATGACCTTTCTGATCTGGAAACCTCTCTAATATGTCCTTTCTTATATGGAAACCTCTCTAATCTGACCTTTCTGATCTGGAAACCTCTCTAATATGTCCTTTCTTATATGGAAACCTCTCTAATCTGACCTTTCTGATTTGGAAACCTCTCTAATCTTACCTTTCTGATCTGGAAACCTCTCTAATATGTCCTTTCTTATCTGGAAACCTCTCTAATATGTCCTTTCTTATCTGGAAACCTCTCTAATCTGACCTTTCTGATCTGAAAACCTCTCTAATATGATAATTCCTATCAAGAAACCTCTCATCTAAAAATCTGTCTATTCAACCTCTAAGTCTCTTATACAAAAACCTCTCCATTCAACCTCTTTTATCTGAAAACCTCTCTATTCAACCTCTCTTATCTGATCTTCCTTATCCAGAAACTTCTTTTATTTGAAAACCTCTCCATTCAACCTCTTTTATTTGAAAACCTCTCTCATAAAACTTTTCTTATCCAAAAACCTCTCTGATCCGAGCATTTTTATCAGGTTGAACAAGTTTATAGACAGGTCGTAACCGATCACACATAATATAGATTACAACCACTTGGCAATACTTAAAGAATTATTTACTATAGTTTCCTAGTTTCCTTACATTACTTGTTAAATTATATTCGTAAGTTTACACCAAGGGCTTGACATTTAAGATTCAGTAAAACTATATGTCCAATAATTTTGTAAACCATAATTGCAAATACTGTATTTATAACACTGGTGGTTGAAATTATATGTAGCATTGTTACAATTATTTCACATTGTACTTAGGCATAAAATCAAATTGTTTGTTACTGGTTACATGTACATGCTCATTACATGTACATTGTAGAAATAGGGTAGGAAGATAGAGGCTTTTTTTGCTTTTGAATGTGCACGATTGTGTGCAAAGCCAAATAAAGTGAGACAGTATCGTTCCTTCGACCTAATTAAAATTTACCTGGTCTTGGGGGGAAATTAGGTTTCAGCTACCTGGGTAACGAGAAACAAATATTATTTTACGCAGTCTTTAAGAGATCCCTGACGAAAAATTATCAAAAATAAGTTGAAAAAATATAATAAAATATGCTATCTCTTTTTTTTATTATGAAATAGCAAAATAGAAACACATTCAGCTTAATATAAATCAGTGTGAATTATTTACACTATCACATACAGATAGAATCTGTGACAGTCGGTAATTGAATATATTTATTACCTAAGTTCAAAATCTAGGAGTAGAACACTTAAAATTCAATTATATTTCCGACCTACTACTCTTATTGCTATCTACTGCCATTTACCAAATATTCTCAAACACTGCTACCCTAATTAAACCCCCAACATGGATATAAAAGGGAGGTAATGGCTGGTGGGTGGTTTCCCTTGATTTTTGTTCTTTTTTTCAGCTCAGGCCGAGATTTTTAAAAATATTTTATATTAAATGGTGTTTTGAATCACTGAAAAAAATTCTGAATGAAGCAAGATGATTCTTTTATCAGTCCAGATAAGAAATTTCAAAATGTATGAAGATTTAGGTTCTTCTATTTTCAAAACAATTTATAACAGAAATTCAAATTTGAATTAGAGGGAGGAGTTTACATGTATATGGTTTAAACCCATCATCTGCTTCAGCTATTTATAGATTCAGTACAGTAAGTCAGCATTCACTGTATGTATATATCACTGTTAAAACAATGTAGAGAGACAGTTCATTTGCATCCGATAGTCTAATCGGACCAATACACAGTTAAAGAAAAAAATAAAGATGAAATAGATATTCATTGTATCGACTCACCATAAATATCTTAGAAATCCTTCAAAAGAATTTATCAAAAAAGTTTTCAAACAGTACATTGAAATGTTTAACAAAATAGCCTGATATTGATAACACAAACATGCGAAGTATTGAATTTTACAATTTAAAGCAATCTTAGTCTAAGTTGCTAACAATTGTATTGAATTTATGCGAACATAATAGGCAGTGTTCAAGGTCAATGTAAAAGGTGTATATCATAAAATGGAACATATAAAAAGACGCGAAAGCGAGCCTAGCAATTTTTTCTGAAAGTCAGAAATTAGCTCATGACATAAAACAAACATAATACTTGAAAATGGTGGTCAACATCAGTAAAAAGATCAATATAAAGTCAATAGTAGACAAGTTATGGTAAACGAAACCAGTTTAATCGTAAAACAAACAATGTCTGCTTAATATGTAAGGTAACATCTTAGTTTATATTTACTTACTAATGTGAAATTTGATAACATTGGACATATTTCACCATTCACTTTTGACATATTTAAACAGTTAAATTCTAAACTTGCATTATGACTTAATATACACAGTATTACATATCAGTAATTCAGTTATTCAGTAACTGTTGATAACATAAACATCTGAGCATTGGTCTTAAATTAATTTGTCTTGAACATGGTAAATAGCTTATTTTCAATAGCTCACTAATTTTTTGAATAATTTTCAAAAGCACTGATTTTTGGAACTAGAAATAGCATAAGTTGAATAATTTTAAAGGATTTGAGGAAATATAATACTGAATATTCATTAATGAATGCCCCTCTAATCATCATTTTATTAATATCCAGAGGGTAAAAAATAGTTCAAATATCTGACGAGTACAAAAAATAGTACAAACAATATCTTGATGTACTGAAAACAATCAAGTTACATACCCATAATAGTCAATTTTTCATATATTAAAGTCATTTAATGTAAGATAGTCATGTTTCGAATTAAATTCAATGCACAGTTGCTAAAATCCTTTCAATAAACATATACGAAAATCTGGGTGGGGTAATTTTTTATCATTGACACAATCACATAAATAGTCCACAGATGCACAGTATTTAGCCAGGGGCAATATTATGTAGTACATAAAAAATAACCAGACCCGAACAGACAAGTATAATGCTACCATTGACATATTTATCAGAGCTGATCATTACGTCAAAAGAATACAACTTAGACAAAGAACTACTGTATGACCTTCGACTAACATATTTTATTATCAATACTTCAGGTCAGATCGTCTTTAGAGTATTAAATTGACTGTCACACACAAGCCATTTTTAATACAGGGTAAATCAAATCATCATTACACCACATGTGCACCTCGGTTTCTCATGAAAAATTACCTATATATACATGAGCAGGCAACACTTTTAATATCGCACACACAAACATGTTGCATGATCCACAAGAAAATAATTTTATTCAGACTATAAAAATATTGTTTACCCATCATGTGAAGGTTGTGAATTTATGTAAACAACTGATGCCAAATCATAGCTCAATGTAAATACTACAGCATTCCACAACCATTTTTTTTTTTTACAATTTATGAGAATCAAATGATTATATTTTATATGAAAGTTCAGGTATAATTAAATACATAACACATTTCTGAGAGGGCGTTATTAAAATTCACCAGCTCTGGAAAAGTGCTGTCTCGATCAGTCAACAATATTTTCTCAGGCTGACAATTTTTAATAACGTCCTCATGAAAATGTGATATTCATAATAACAACATGATTGTGATGTAATCTGATTTCTTAAATATTTTCTGAGAAAATTAAACAAACTAATCAACTGATTATTTTTTCTTAGATTTCGTATTATTTATAGAAAACAATGATGAAGCTAAATACATGGTAACTTCATCCAAACTATCGCATAAGTGGCTAAATAAGGTAAATCTAAAAAACATACATCCCCTAATAAATGCTCCTTAACCATTTTAATACCATCCATCCACTTTGAGGAGACAAACAATTTTTTACTTAATAACGTTAAAGCATGAATTATTATTAAATTGGCTTCAAAAATAAAAGTAAACAAATCTTTTACAGTGACACCACAAGCCCCATTTGACCTTAACCTTTGTAATTCTAATAATTCTTCAATTTTAAGTCGCTGAATAAGCTGAATTTATTTTCCATCAAAGATGCATGAATGAGCTTGAAAGTAAATTAATAATGTCACATATGTACATACACATGCCAAACACGCTCTTTCATGTTAATCCTACCCGACAGATTAAAGGGGTAAGCATGGCAGAATCAGACCACCACAGACTGAGAATGAAAACTCTGATATTTTTGGTTTGATCAACATACATACAAACATCCAATCAATAGATAACATGTTGTTACATGAATCCCTAGCATTAATTTTGTATTCATATAAATTCCCCAATTTCTCAAACAACAGTGCCACGTACATGGGGCATTCATTAAGGCATATACCACATAAAATTCGATAAAATGTCATACGATATTTGCAATATTTATGCTTAAATTGGCAATGGCCATATACTGATTAAGTGAAATACTGGATTAACAAGAATGTAGATTTGAAAACATTCTATTTACCTATGTAAGAACATAAGACAGTATTATTTACTTACAAGATAGTATAGTTTGCTGAAGTTTTTAATTTGATATCCCAACTAACTGGCATTATTTGCTATCTAGCCCAACCCTTATAAGTTTACTTACAGACAAATCTGGTATATGGGTTAGGACAGGAAGGCTAGATTTACCGGGTAACCTTATACCATTTGAATGGTATAATTAAGGTAAACATGTTTTACTTAATATCGCAAGGTCAATAATTCTAATAGGGCCAACCAACCGCAAACAAATCAATAATTTTTTGCTTATAAAACAGCCATAACACAGTCACTTAGTACAGTGTTAGGTATTAAGTACATGTCTGATCAGGTTATGGACGTGTATTATCATTTCACATATATAGCACAAAATTATCATTTTTAACAGAAACAAATACAATTCAATGAATATGGATTTCAAAAGCTTAAATCAGGCACTTTTATTTGAATCAGCTTACAAATAAAAATATAAATAATTATTAAAGGTGTGGATGACAATTAAATGTCAAAAACATTACAGAAACATGATCATATACATAAAATAAAATATAATAAGATGAAAATGTATCTTAAAAAAAACACTCTTACACCAAACTGAAGTATTAATCAGATAAAACTGCGATCATTGCATTATGGTATATTTAAATAGAAAATTATTCAATTTACCATACATATATTTATACAAAATTTATTTATAGTCAGTATACATACCGGTAATAACAGTAAACATTAGCTATGTTTAGCTAACATGTAATATGAGATCAATTTATTCATTATCGTAGGTCATTGTTTTAAGTTAATTGTTTGACACAATTGACACAAAAGTCAACAGCACTCATAAAGCCATTTTATTTTTCTCAGATGGGAAATTAATTTTATTGTGTGTTAAAGGCAATAAAATCAGGTCTCAAAATAAGATGTAATCATTTGTTCTCTAAATTAATCCAAAACATAATGCATGGTGAGATCAGAAAGAAGAAAAAAACAACGACAATAAATTCAATATATAAAAATAGCTATTCAAAAATTATTACCAGGATATCTTGCAGCACTTTATATACTGAACATTTTTAAACTTAAGCACCTCTCTAACCCTCAATAAATGCCCCACACCCATCTTTCCATGGAATTTGAAAATAAAATAATTAACCATTAATACTTTTTAAGTTTTATAATCCATGTAATTATGACAAAGGCTTCTAAAACCTTTCAAACAATCAGTGAACAAATCGAGGACTCAGCGCAACACTGTCGTAAGTTGTTCTTATTTCAATATGAGTTACGACACTGTTGCGTTGAACCCTCGAAATGTGGATATACCGGTAATCTGTTAAACATAATTATCACATACCTCAAGGTGTGTTTTTTTTGATATATTAGGTAATATCTTTTTTAATTTCCCTATCTGTCTGTATTCTGTATGCAATATTATTATACATACGTAAACAAACTGGAGTATAAAATGTAATAACAATGGAATGACCAATATATAGTATATACACACATATAATACCCAATGACCATGCATTATAAATAAACCAATTAAATATTTATGATATATATTATGTGTTCAATGACCAATTATATTCATCCAGTGTATGGCTGCTTTTAACTACCGGTATACATTGTAACAACACAATATGTCCGGATACATGAAATAAAGAAATTCTCTGCCGAGTTCAGTTCCTGACAATCAGTCTAATGCTGTCAGTCAGTCTAATGCTGTCAGTCAGTCTAATGCTGTCAGTCGGTCGGTCGGTCGGTCAGTCAGTCAGTCAGTCATTCAATCAATCAATCAATCAATGAAAAACAGTCAATGAATACAAGTCATGACTGTGTCATTTACCAGTTGATAAGCCTTAGTTTTATTTTCACCTACCCCGGCAATCAAATAGTTATAAATTCATAATTTACAAAAAGTTCATGAACTTGAAGTTTGCATTTATAAATAGTTCAAGAAAAATTCAAGTTTTCACAAATTCCTTTCAAACGGGTAAAGGGGGAAAAGTGGGAGGGCCCTTAATGCATCTTGAGGGGAAATAAGGGAACATTAACGTGACAATGTACACATATCCTCCTCCAAACATTTAATTTTATATACATACAGATTATAATCTTGATTTTTACAGACAAAGGTCAATTTCAAATAAAGATCATGCTTTTTTACCAAGACTGTTTCCAGAAAAAAAATCATTTCAAGTGTAATTCCTTATAAATTTACCTACATTTACGACAGGGAAATGGGGCTGAATTTTAGTGCCTAAAACAAGAAATTCCCAAACTGGTGCAGAAAAAAACGGTTATTTTTTACCATCGAAACATTATAATTTATTCTTCCTAATGCTTTTACAATCGAGCACAATGTCATTCTCTTAGTTTGATTTTAGCTGTCATATGTTTACTACATTGATGAATAAGAGAACCAGTTGCTTCCTTTTGTGTTTGCAATAATATTTTGCGATGAGCAGCAGCTATAATATCAAAATTCCCAATCTGAGTCAAAACGCCACAATTTTTTCCCAATCCAGTACCTGTAAGTGTAACTTTCCCAATCAGCAGGGGAAAAAATGCTGTCTTTATTTATTTATTTGGGTTGAATGCCTTTTTCAACCATTCTTTAGTTATATACGGTGCTTAATTCACCTAAAAAGTTTTATTAGACTGTATTCTAACCAGTACTAACTTACAAGGAACCAGTAACTTTTCTACATGTGGAGTCTGGACTGTGGTTACAGAATTTTCTTCATAACAAAAAATATTCATTCTACTATAATATTCCCTATAAAACAAAAAATACAACTTTCTGTCAAGTAGTGATTTTATACAAAACTTGAGTCAAGATAGATACTTAAAAAGAGATGAAAACAGAGGCATACACTGTTAAGTGTAATAGATGCTTATTTTTAAAAAGGTCCAGTAAGTCGTAGAACAGAACAGACAGAAGAACTGTTGGCAGTGAAACCTTCAAACTGACCAGGAACCAAAGTTGCAATAACATGTAAATTATGTAAATATTGGAATTAATACTGATAAATCAGCGGCATGAGCATTCACAATAATAATGTATTTCTAAAAGAGATTATTGTGGTTAAGTCCTTGAGAAAAGGATCACTTCAACCCATCAACTACAGAAGGAAGTATTTACAAACTAAATTAGTTTCTGTTGAACATAGTAAATATTGTAGTAAAATGGTTTTGAATACTATAACAACCAGGAAGACGGAAAAGAAGTCAAATACATACTTTGACACCCACTGGTTTACAAAAAGATGTAAACAGCAATCTTGATGATGAATATCTCCTACTACTGCCTACCGGTAATAAAATAAGTTACAATTATCATTAATACACTATATAGTTAATTATTAGTTATATATACACACACTCAAGGTTCTACACTTAGTACTTTTCTTGTTTAATTCAAGTTACTGACAGTTTGAATATCTTCAATTTCAACTCTATTTGAGAAAATAAGAAAAAGAGACTTATCAACACATTAAATTAATATATCCATTGCATCCAAAAGTCATAAGAATGATAATCAGACATGTTTCTGATCTGAAGTATGAAATGCCATATAGAGAATAATAATCAGTAAAAGTTCACCTCTTAGAACATTTTCGTTACAACACTCAATTAAAACAATGACTTATGAAACATTAGTACAGTTCTTACCATGTACTTCTCATACAGTATATTCATTATTGTTTCGTCAAACTGACAGTTATGTGTAAAAAATTGACAAGTTGATCACTTCATAATGTCATATTACATAGCACTAACACAGTAACAAAGTCATTCAAAGTTAAAAACAACCACCTTAAGTGTTTTACAACCTCTGTGTTGTGTATCTCATAATCTGGGTACCCAGAATGTACAAACTGCAAAAACTTTGTTACACTTTACACACATACTGACCAATAATCATATCAGAATTTAGTTACAACAATAATTTAAAACTGATATAAAATAATAAATAAAAATATGGAGAATCTAACGGCATTATGATTTAAATTTTAATATTGAAATAAATAAATACAAGCTAATGTTGTAGACTACAACTTGTCAGGGCTAGCGCTGGCAATTTTTTTTCTTGAGCCAATTCTATTATCCGGGGATCAGGGGGCCGCAGGCACCCGCAGGGTTAAGGGGCAGTGCCCTTATGGGGGTAACAGGAGGGCAAAGCCCCCCTTCGGCGAAAATGAATTTTGAGACCTGCTAAATCTAATTTCTGAGGTTTAAATAAGATTAGTTTGTTACAATATCTATTGCTTAAATCCTCAAAAGATATGTTGAAACCAGGTCCATATCATACAATGACCATTTCTACTCATACTTTCCTAAAACTCATTCCCTTGATAATAGTTGTTGCTGCTGAATAGGTAAGCTACCTCCATGTGTTCTTTTTGAAAATCATCAAAACCTTATTACAAGAACGACGAATGTTTCAGTTTTATAGAGAATTTATCTAAAATGCATACATGTAGGCAAACATGACTACATATACATAGTTTGGCCTGTAGTAGGGCATAATACTTCCCATTATGAACAAAAAAAATCATGAACAAAAAGCAGAAAACTTTAAACGTTTAATTTAATTTTTATTTCTAAATTCTAAAAAGATAAAAATACACACAGATATGCATAGATTTACGTTAACAAGCACAAAGGTCGAGCTATTAATTTTCCGTAAGATACGTCTCGACCCGTACAACTTTGATACCGGAAAAAACGGACCGTATAACCGGTGTTTATTCGTCATTATGATAATTAGTTTTATTTGGCGATGTTTTGACTTTATCCTTAAATATGGCATAGATAAAGCGAAAGTAGGATTTCGGAAAATCGTAACGTGTTCTTGGCTAATAAATCTAAATTTAATCCGTATACCGGTGCAGTGAACCATAAACGGTCAGTAATTGTCATGCAGACCAAATTCACATCGGACCATTCTATGCCTCGCAGCAGTCTCATTGTTAAAGGTGCGAAATTGGCGACGCTGTGATCAACAATCGTGTCATCATTTACACGCGACTGCCGCAGGCGGTTTGTTTATATTGACTTCCACAATTAATTTCTGAATTAATCAGGATTAGTTTGGGTATTATGTTTAAGTAGATAATTAAAATGTGACCAACGCGCAATGAATGTTCTATTTTCGGACTTTAGATTCCGAAAAGCAAAAGTCGTACTTTTTCGAGATTTTAGCCAAAATGAATTTTCTTGAGCCAATTTTTATATCTTTGAGCCATTGGCTCAATTGGCGAACGCCAGCGCTAGCCCTGCTTGTATCAATACAACACCTCTACAAATTGCATGTTTACAGATATCAATAACTTCATATACACAAATTGGACCTGTCACTGCTTGTTTTTTTTAAATTAAATGTCTAAAAGGTTAACATAATACGAAACATGGGCAACAAATATAACACACTAAGTCTTAACTGATAAAAAAGACAAATCCACTTGGTAACTATTAGCAACAACATTAGAATATATTGTATTTTATATCAGCCTAGTTTCAGGAAAATCATTAAACAATAAATAATATTAATAAGCATATTTTTTTTTTATTTCATTGAATATTAATTTATATATCCCCCAAGAAGTAGTTTCAATTTAATACAAGTTGCCAAATAAAGAAGACCAAAATATCTTTCAAACTAGGAAATAATTTTCTTGGTAGAATTCATAATATGTCATGCTGAATGAGTTACAGTTATTTAAAGTAAATGTTACACTTACTATCCGAATACTATTAAACTTTTAAAAACCCAAATATAGACGAAAATACAATAGATTGAAAACAAATTTCACGATCAAAGCAACAATTTCAAGCAATATTAGCAATAGATATCAACAAAAGATATATAAACCAGAAATACAATACCGAAATTCACAAAATATGATGTTGCTGATCACCTCATTCGCCGACATAATTCCTTTGACCTCCTACAATATCTCGGACAATAGAAGATATCCGAATGAAACTGATGATTAATTTGCAAGTGATTGTTGATGTCAGCTTATGCATTGATAGAATGAGGGTCGGTAATCCATTTATTTTGCGGATTTATTAGTGTTTGACATTCTTATTTATAAAGACAATTGACACGCAATCATATCTTTTTTATCATCATATTCATTAATTTGCAACTTGTTGACTTTTTCGTCCTCAATTAATTTCGTACGCGTAAATTCAGTTCAGTACTTAAATTGAAGTTTATCTATAATTTGTATCTAAATCATCAAACTTGACAAAGCAAGTTGCTTAAAAACTGTTGATGCTATATTTTCACTTTTTTCGATTATTTGAATTCATTTCAGATAAAAATGATGCTGTTGTTGGTAATTTTCATGGTTCATTCGGTGGTTGCTCTTGACAATGGTTTAGCTATTACACCACCAATGGGATGGTTGACATGGCAACGTTTTAGATGTAACACTGATTGTAAAAATGATCCAGAAAATTGTATAAGGTAAGTGTAGCGGTGTGGTATATTGCATTTATAAATTGGCTGGGATATTCACCAGCCCAATTAGCTTAGTTGGTAGTCTGAGCATCTGACTTGCAAGTAGACTTAGTAGGTTGCGGTTTTGAGCCCAGCATCGGGTGCATTATTTTCCTCCTACTGTTACATTTAGTACCGTGAGATTGTGACTAGCCTTGGAATCCTAGAGCTAGGGTGAAGCAAAGAATAGGTATGTGTTAAGAGCCTGTGATTGTCGCGAGTAATTACTTTGAGAAAAAGGAACCTGAGGAATGTAGCAGTCTGGTGTATAGTATTTATCAATTGGCTGTAATATTAACAGCCCGATTACCTCAGTTAGTAGAGCATCTGATTTGCAAGCAGGAGGTTGCTGGTTCTGAGCCCTGTATCGGGTGCATTATTTTCCTCCTCCTATTTCAAATAAAGTCAAATAAAAACAATAATTGATATGAAATTTTGCTTTCAGATCAGCTCTTGATTTTACACTAATTATGGTCTGTGAAGTATAAATTTATGACTCACAAATTTGTTTTCCTTGTTGGAACCTCATATCAGATGAACAATCACTGTACTTTAAACTTAATTGAAATAATATGTTAAAATGGACGTCTTTTTACAGCTGATAAACTTTGCACCATATCATCTACTGACTGTCAATATAATTAAACTTTGTACCATCTTGTCTAAGTACTGACTGTCTCTTTTTCAGTGAGTTTCTTATAAAAAGACAAGCTGATTGTATGGTGAAAGAAGGTTATCTTGAAGCTGGGTATGAATATATAACAATTGATGATTGCTGGCTCGAGAAAGATCGAGATGATGCTGGAAAATTGCAAGCATCACATGATAGGTTTCCTAGTGGGATGAAGAATTTATCTGATTATGTAAATATTAACGGCTCTCATTTCGGTCCCTTCTGTATACTTGTATTTTAATTTGTCAAAAAAAACATTAAAGTTCTCTGTCTTTGGAAAGTTGTTGTTAGATTTTTGTCATTGTTATATTGGTGTATTGTGAAGTGATGAAAAGTGAACACTTGTAAAATTACAACGGATTTTAAGATTCATGTGAATACATGTACTTAAACTTGTTGACTCTAGCATTGTTTAATTGATTTCTATCACATGTGAGTAATCCAAAGTTCTTCTTTGTTTGTTACGACATGATATATGGTCGTGTGCAAGGTAAATTTTTGGAGCATATATAAATGATGAGGTCTATAATTATTCTTAGAGCTGGAATAGTTCAAATGATCTGAATATTGAGTTAGTATGGCTGACATACTCTGATACTGTTAATTATTGACTGGTTATTCTTCTCATGAAACGTTATATTTCTCTAAGTTATAGCACTCTTCATGCATTATATTCTCAGGTTCACTCAAAAGGTCTAAAGTTTGGTATTTATGAAGATTTTGGAACAGAGACATGTGCTGGTTTTGCCGGTAGTGAATTTTACATGGAAACAGATGCTAACACATTTGCAGAATGGGGAATAGATCTTCTAAAGTTTGATGGATGTCACTCTGACATCGATGATGCACCTTACGGTAACTTAGGATCTTACTCTGGTTTTGCTGAAAAAGTTTAAGTTTTGCTCAATAATGTACTGTTTGCTGCTTGCTCCAGGGTTTTCATTAGACATCAAATGTTTATTGTTTAACGATTCAGCCTTTATTTTCAGATTTGACTATGTTGCATACTTGATTCTTATGGTGAAACCCCATAATTGTCACTTAGGACACTTAACTAACTGGACCCTCATCACAACTTGTTGAATTTATAAACGTGATCATGCTTTTGATGTTCCATTCATCCTGCCACTGGCTTAATCTATTAACTCATTGGTTAGAGCGTTGATCTACTGATCAAGAGGTTCTGAGTTCAAACTCAGGGCGAGGTTCACACGGTCCCATGACAAATCTTACTAGAGATATTATATCCTAAGTTGAATTGCTCTCCACCTCTGAATTATGTGGGGTAGCTTGCAGATAGAATATGGTTAGTACTGGTTAGACCTAAATGAAGTCCAGGGAAGCTGGTTAGGATAAATTCCTGTCTCAGTATAATTGAAATAACAATGAAAATGGCGTTAAATCCAATGAAATACATAAAACTTTTAACATATTATTAAGAGTCTGTGGTTTAATTTCAACATTTTTTATTTGTTTTGTACTCCAAATTTGAATACCTGTTACTTTACTTGTTTGTAGAGTTCAGTACATAATTCATTTTGCATTTGTCTGTTTATCTTGTAGGTTACCCAGCCATGGCTCACTTCTTGAACAAAACTGGACGACCAATACTGTACTCGTGTGAATGGCCCTTCTACAACTGGCATCATAACATCAAGGTATTACTGCACCAAATTTTCGATTTTCAGATATAAACAGTGACTATACCTTTTGTTAGTAATATTTGAAATTTCTGGTCAATACATGACTTTATGATTATACTGCTTTATACAAGTCCCTCTGACGTTTTATCATGTGATTAAATGACCTTTTTAAATTGTCATTTTGAGTGAGTAGTTCATTAGGTCAGAAACAGGGCAACACAGCGGTGCAGTCCAGTGTCAAATGATCCTTGAATGTTAGTGTGACATTATACCCCAGAGGAAAAAAACTGGCTTAAGTAGTTACTAACAACGAACCTCAGTAAAATACATAATTATACAATGTATGGTATAGTGTGATTTTATTAAACTGTCAATGCTGAATAATTACACAGTCGCTGAATGCGATTATTTTTAGCTTCATACCACAATTGATAATTTTCGTTTATTTGGACCATTCCACATGTTTATGTTTTGTAGCACATTGTTAAATACAAGTTTGTACATTCGACAACTAGTATAACGAAAATTATTATATAATTTACGAAAGTAATCGAATCTCACCGAAACTCAGAGTGACGGGAGATAAGATACAGAAGAACAGGGCATTTATATCCCTACTCTTTTTGAATGGTTATTCCTGGTTCATTATATCATACCCAGTGATAAGCACTGTTACACGCCTTGCCCCTTTTGCTTGTGATTTTCTAGATACAGTATTTGGCTCGATAGTTGGAATGGGGACGCTAAAAAGCGTCCCTCAGAAATTCGAAAGGCGGAGATGAGAATCAAACCCACAACCTTTCGTTCGTGTGTCTAGTGTGTTACCATATACTAGACTACCGATCATCCATAGTAAGCAGCATTACCGGGTACTTACTAGGGCTGAGTATCAATAAAAATTATTGATACGATAATTGTATCGATACAGAATGATCGATATCCGATATATCATTTGATGAAGTAAAAAACAGATATACTGAGAAACATTGACTGTATTGGCACAGGTACTTGACACAAAATTAAATTTTGGCTGCATAGGATTCTTATATACCTAATAATAAGGGAATTAGTATCTAACGTTAATTCAGCTGGCATGCCAAACACTCAAGCTGAGCTGCAAAAAAATTGTTTTCTTCTTGTGGTTGGCTGCAGACATGTGTCACAACTTTTTATTGGACTAAAATTAATAAAGCACACACAACACGGTCCAAAACATGTTTATAAAATTCATTTTTATTGGTATTTGTTCGATACATTAATGTTCGATACGATATATTAACCGAACCCTATATACTGGTATACGATACATGAACCGGTACTCAGCCCTAGTACTTACGTAATGTAAATGTCACTGTTTGATTTCAGTCTAATTTCACAGCAATCAGGGATACATGCAATATGTGGAGAGTGTTCACAGACATTCAGGACTCATGGCAGAGTCTGACATCTGTAGTACAACACTTTGCTAAAAATGACAAAGAATTCAAACCCAATGCTGGACCAGGAGGCTGGAATGATCCCGATATGGTGAGTTAATTATCTGCTGTTGTTGTCTCTGTTTTATAAATCCAGTCTGCACGATAAACCTTCTTGCTATACATAAATGTAAAATTTTGTCACCTGAAAACAGAATTGATACAAAAACAACAAAATCAAAGATTCACATGTAGTCAACCCTGTGAACATTTTAGGTCACCTTTGGGAAAGACATAATGCAGCCTTTATGGACAGGTGGTCTTTAATTGAAGGTCATTTTGTTGTAAATAATCAGTGACGATTTTTAGCTCACATGTCACAAAGTGACAAAGTGAGCTATTAGGATCACTCTCCGTCCGGCGTCGTGCGTCGTCAAACTTTTTGTTGTGACCACACTAGGGGCCACATTTTTGGCTCAATTTTAGCAAAACTGGGTCAGAACGTTAATATCAACAAAATCTCGGACGAGTGCAATATTGGGCCATTTGGGGTCAAAAACTAGGTCACCAGGGCCAAATAAGGGAAAACCTTGTGAACACTTTAGAAATCACTGTTTTGAATTTATCTTCATGAAACTTTGTCAGAATGTTTATTTTAATAATATGTAGGTCAAGTTTGAAAATGGGTAATTTCTGTAGTAAAATTAGGTCACTAGGGCAAATTGCTGGAAAACCTTGTGAACACTCTAGAAGTCACTGTTTTGATTGGATGATCATGAAACCTTGTCAGAATGTTTGTCTTCATAATATCTTGGACGAGTTCGAACATGGGTCATCTTGGGTCAAAAACTAGGTCGCTAGGTCAAATCTTATGAAAAACCATGTTAACACTGTAGATTTCACAGTTATTATTGGATCTTCACCAAACTTTGTCAAATCGTTTGTTTTAATAATATAACGGTCAAGTATAAATATGGGTCATCTGGGGTCAATAACTAGGTCACCAGGTCAAATCTTAGGAAAACTTTGTTAACACTGTAGATGTCACAGTTTTAATTGGATCTTCACCAAACCTTGTCAAAATGTTTGCCTCAATGATATGTGGGTCAAGGATGAACATGGGTTCGCCGGGTTCAAAAACTGGGTCACAAGGTCAAATCTTAGGTAAAACTCTTGTAAAAGCTCTAAATGTCATGGTTTTGATTGGATCTTGGCCAAACCTTGTCAGATTGTTTGTCTTAATAATATTAAGGACAAGTTCAAATATGGGTCACCTAGGGTCCAAAACCAGGTCACAAGGTCAAATCTTAGGAAAACCTTATTAACACTGTAGATGTCAAATTTTGATCGTATCTTCACCAAACCTAGTCAGACTGTTTGTCTTAATGATATGTAAGACAAATTCGAACATAGGTCGTCTGGGGTCAAAAACTAGGTCACCGGTTCAAAACAATGTTTTAATGAGTGAACAGTGATTGTCATGTGAGCGATATAGGGCCATCTTGGCCCTCTTGTATAAATAATTGCCTTTATTTACAAGTTTATCTTTATTCGGAGCTGGCCACTAACAATGTTTTGACTGTATTTTATGTGTCCAGTAGTGTTTTGAAATCATATTGTTTGTTTGAGTTTTACACCCCTTTTCAACAGTCAGAGTCATATGAGGCGGACAGTTCACCTAACCATCATTCCTGGGAAGAACCAGTTCTAGACTCCTATCTTCCATAAGCGATTCCTTCTTTCTCACATAAAGAGTCATGGTCGATTGCTTTGCTTGAACCCATGACCCTCTTTCAGTGAGAGGTTGCAGTGATTTAAAGTCAGCTACATTAACCACTCAACCACGAACGCAGGACTGAAATCATAAGCCTATGCTTGGAAGTTATAGACCAGTTTTTGGAAATTATTGACCAATGTTTGGAAACTATGTTTGAACCATTGATAAGGGTTTTACTATCTGTGAACTGTATTATTTATTTTTACATTTCTCTTCCTGAACTAGTTGTTGATCGGTGCCTATGGTCTAAGTTACGATCAAGAGAGGGTACAGATGGCAATGTGGGCAATCCTTGCCTCCCCGTTGATTATGAGCGCAGACTTATGTAACATGAACCCAAAATCTAAGCAACTACTGCAGAATAAGTATGTGATTGCTGTCAATCAAGATAAAAAGGGAGTTCAAGGGACACTCAAAGCTACACAGGTTTGATAAAAAAGGCTACACAGGCTTAAAAAACAGTTTGTTTCTGGTTACATGCTCATTAAAAATAGGGTAGATAGATTGGGCTTTATTTGCTCTTGAAAGCATGTGTGGAATTTAAAAAAAGCGAGAAAATGGTTGTACCATTCCTCATGCCTTTTTAAAAGTCAAGGGTCAGGGTGGAAAAATTTGGGTAGGTTGCGTAAACAGAAACATACTTTATTTTTAATCATGCCTTAATTTGTTATTTGTGACTATAATAACATTGCTTAAATCTTCAGGCATGAGTCTCTCATCTCAAAGTAATTCTCATAGCCTTGAATATGAGAGAATTTTTTTCAAAGGGTTTACCAGTATGAAAATGCACTTGTGTCCTGTTTTGAGATTTAAGCCTTATTGATTATTTCTGCCCCTTTTGTGTATTGATTTGCTTTGCTATATTTTTGGTCTCTTTTCATCTGATTGTTAATGTTAATTTGGACTCATAATCAATTTGCCAGTCATTCTGACTGAAAAAATGTACTTACTGAATGTTCAGGTTTTTTTCCTTCTACAACAGCGGCCATTAATTGGCATCTTTCCCTCAGGAACATTCTTTAAAATCATTCAGTTTCCTTTAAAATTAAATTAACATCAAGTTTTATCTTCCCTTACGCAAAAATTATGTGTTATTTTTTCCCAAACATAAGGAAAGGGCCCCTTCCCCTACCTGTGAAAAAAACCCTAGTGCTAAGCATATTATAAAATTGATGTTTTGCTATTTTTCATGATCTAATTTATTTTGTATTAGGGATCAGTCTATGAAGTACAAATCTGGACCAGACCCATTCTACCTCAGGGAAGTTACGCTGTTGTAATTCTGTACTTGAAAAGCGGCGGTGGACCTAGGTTGATAAAGACGACGTTAAAGAGCCTTGATATGGAATATGCAACCCAATATAACGTCACGGAAACGTTCGATAATAAACATCTAGGTGTCTACAAATTGAATGATGAAGTTCAAGTTTGGGTGAACCCATCTGGGGCTTACATGTTCACTGCCACACCCCTGAAGTCCAATGGTGACACACTGAAGTTTGAGCCTAGGAAGTTTGAAACATCCAAGCAAATAATCAATTAATTTCTTGTTGATTCGGGTTGTTTTACTATTTTTGAAGTCCTTGTACTAGTATTATGTTAAGCTTTTAAAACTCACAAACAGAAATAAGGATATTCAATATAACATACTAAAATGGAAAAAGGTGTGTTCACTAGATTTTTATGGAAAAACTTTTTTTAGTAAAATTATAAATGTGGATGAAAAATACTGTATTTTAATCTTAGAAAAAGACTTGTTAATGACTTGATTAGATAGAAGCTAAAGACAATTAAGGTAACTGGTTTGGTTTAGTTCAATAAAATTCACCAAGACCATGTTTTGATTGCTTACAAACAAACCGTTTATTCATTTGATAGTTTTGCATTCCAGACAAACTTGCGTTAGCAGCTACCCCGCAATAAATGCCACTATTTTCATAAAGGTCATTCTTATAAAACCTGCCATTAAGGGTCACCTATCTATAAAGGCCATGTTTTTTCCTTAGAGTGGCCTTTGTTCACAGGTTTAACTGTAGTGGCTTTATTTATGAGATTTTAGCTAAATGATGTATTTCTTCTGGTTTACAATCAGTATGATGTGAATCTCAAGAAATGATTCATTTTGGTACTGATGGAAAAATCTACATTTCATGCAATGAAGGTCATGGTATTTACATGAAGGCTGTTTTTGAATATTGACTGCCAAATTTACAGTCAAACCAGTGTTAGCTACAAACGCGGAATTAAGCCATCCTATAAATAAAGGCCATTCATTTTAAAACTGTCATTGAAGATTTAAAACAAATTGACCTCCAAATAGAAGCTACATGTCAAGAAATCCCACATATTAGTTTTGTAAGCTTTTTATAATTAGAGGAATATGTTTAGTTTGTGTTATTTTTTTATACATATTTTACATTCCATGATTTATTTTTGTCTACAAATTTTCGTCATTCTTATTTTTGTTACAGTTTTTGCATAATATCCTCTTTTATATCATTTTTTCTATGATTATTATTCTGAATATTTGGATACATTTCATACATTCTTATTATTAAATTTTATCGATAATCATACCTTCTAACTGTGATGGGAAATATATCTGTTGTAATAAATTATTGTAGAACTCTGGGTAACTCATAGTCCTGTCTAAATTTTACAATGACATGGAAAATAGCCAAATACACGAACAAATGTTTTCAGCACATGTATTCACTGTTGGTAGACTCATATCAACCTGTCCAATCCATCATAAGTGTATTGTTTGCAGGATGCATTTTACTATTAAAGACATTTTTACAATCTGTTATTGGATCATAGTATTAATGAAAATACTAGTTGTTATCAATATTTTTGCATTTATTGAATTGAGTTGTTATGCATGTATATTTGTATGTGCATTGTTTTTACTGTTTTCATTTGTTTTCACTGGGGTTTAATATCGTACCAATTGCCTAGGTACTTTGGTGATATTCTAGCTTTAACCGTGGAGATAGACCACAGGAATACATCTGGGCAGAACCACTGGCAGCTTTCTCACATGTGCAATTTGGTGCCAGATGGGACTTGAACACTCAGTGGTAAGAGGCTGGTGATTACTAACCAGAGATCATATCCACTTGAACACAGAGCCCCATCCCCCCACCCTTACAGCTGCCAGAATCTCATTTTGTTTTACCTTTAATTATGTAATACATGTATATGTATGTTGGTTTTTGTATAGCTTTAGTGGGCTGCTAAATATAACTTTATATAATCGGATGTAATATATATTTAATAAAAAAACCAATGGTTTAGATAATTGAACTTAGATTTCACAAAATTCTGCTTTTTGAGATTAGTCTCAAATCGAGCCATCCTGGATATGATTTTATAGTATATTTAAGTCTCATATGAAGATAGATCATTTTACAAGAAGATCATTCCACGACAGGTATCTTTAGTGTATATAAACCATTTCATGACACTACAAAAACATTCCACAGCACTATAACTAACTGTGTTTATAAATTCCATTTTTTTCTAGAAGTGAAATCACTATTTAATTTATTTGTACTGTAAATTTTATATGCATGTATTTGGCAAATTTTATTTTAATGGGTGTCTGTGGTTAATTCTAATACTTACTTTCTTATACATTTCTGGTTGGGTTATATTTCTATGTATGTCTTCTATTATATAATATACCATTCTAATGTTTTGTATACCATCCTAGGTGTTGATCACAAAGTAAATGTTTTGTTCTGCAGTGGCCTGGCCAATATTTCTCTACTGTAAACATATAACAATCTGTGTGTATGTATTGTAGCAGCAAAAAATCTGTCTGGTCTCTTGCTGAATATTTCTTCAATTATCACATAGTGTCAGGGGCACATAGTGTCAGGGGCAGGTAATGCAGACTATACACCTGTGTGTTGCTCCATCATTGTACAGTAGAAACCCTCTATATTGATTGACTCTCGGACAAGATCATGTGGTTGCTTTAGGGGGGTGCCAGTTTAGCGAAGGTGAAGATATGCTTACCTATCCCTACTTTGTCTGTCCAACAGCTACCATTGTTACTCTGTGGGAGTTTTTAAAGAAGTTTATTTTATTTTTTAAAATACAGTATAACCTCACTTAGTGACCACCTTGATATTATAGTCACCTTATTTTAATGACCACTTCTTAGGAGACAACTGGTTTTCAATATTTCCTTATATCTAAACTTGTTGATAAGGCCAATATATAAACAGATTTTGTTTGGTCCTGAAGGTGTTCTTGATAACATGGTTTTACTATATGGTGTAACGTTTTTATATTTTTATTTTTTTCATCATTTTCTATTAATAAATGGTCTAACTCTTTTGCCTTATTTGTTCAGATTAATTACATTGTCTTCATAATGTAGACACTGAGATATTTACACTTGTGGACTTTGACTCTTGTCTCAAATGAATGTTGATATTTTTACAGAGTTGTTATTCATAATAAAGTCTTTAATTAAAGAATTCAGCAGAAGCCTGTTCACTGTTAATTATATAATGAAGAAATCCAGACTAAACTTTACCATGATCTATAGAGGAACAAATCTAAGAGGATATCTACTGCAATATTTTGTGTACTTTACTTACATTGTATGGTTTCTATACCATTTGTATTTATAGAATAGTAAATTTTGAGGGCTCAGGACAACATTGTCGTAACTCATATTGAAATAAGAACAAGTTATGACAGTGTTACGTTGAGCCCTGTTGGTGTTTGTTGCTAAAATCTGTGCCTTATAATTATTACTCATTTACTAATATTTTTATGCAAACATGAGGGAATTTATATTTTATGGTTACAATTTTGTACAAAATACTCGTGGGTACTATGCAATGATATAAAAAATGTTACATTAGTTTATGTTAGATATTACTGATGTTGCCGAGCAACATATTTGTCTAATAAATAATCTAAAGTGGTTTACTTTGTGTTTTTATTTATTCCTTTTCTTTGACTTGAATTACAATTAAAATCTTATATGAAGTATTTGAAAGGTACCGTATCATTAGCTATGACATATTTCATTATAAGGTCTGAGAAGGAGTATTTCACCCTTAGTTTCTTTAGTGTATTGTTCTCTGTTAAAACATGATGAATCACCTCAAGATCTTCCAGGTTAGGCCTAAACATATTCTTTGTTTCTAGGTTTCTAGTGATATGCTAGTTTTTAGGCCTTCAAAGTGTGTGGAATAGAATAAAAGCGAAAAAATTATTGTACCATTCCTGAGGCCTAACAAAGTATAAGGTCACATGCAGGGAAATATGAGGACAGAGTAGTCAGAAACAAATAATTTTTTGCCCCCCCCCCCACTCATGGGGGCACATAGGTTTGCTCTTGTTGGTCAGTCTGTCTGAAAATCTTGTGTCACAAATATCTACAAAAGTATTAGAGGCAGAGTTATAGAATGATTCAGAAATGTTGATCAGCATAATGAAGTTATGCATAAGGGTTTTAACTCTGTCCAAGGCTAAATACTGGAGTTATCTGCCCTTGAATTTGAATTTTGGTATTACATATACAAAAATCTTGTGTTAAACATTATGTATTGCACTGTGACATGGAACGAGAACCAATTGTTATAGCGTTGAGTTAGAAATTTAAATTTCTTTAGTAACTTATAAATACGAAATGAATAACAGACATTTGCTTACAATCCAGACTAAACAGGGGAGACAATCCAGAACTTTGTGACAGTTATTCATTAGTTTTATGGAATTGCCTCCCTTGACTACCTCAGGTAAGAAAATCCACGTCATTAGAGTACAATCTACGAATCCATTCAATAGATACCTATTCAATTTACAGACTTAAGAATTATGCAATATTATACCCTTAGATTTTATCATGAATTTCTGCGTCAGCTGAATTAGATTAACTATACATGGCTTTTCTTTGATGCAGTTGAATATAATTATCTAATGTTATCTGATTGACAGAAGAAGTCTATGCATGAATGGTGGATTTATCTATGTCGACTTATTACGAAACAAATCATGACATATTTAATGAATCTTGTTATCATGTATGTAATGAATTTTGATGATGTCAACTTTCCTTTGGATGTCTGTCATTGGTCTATAACTATAATGTTTACTTGGATATGTATAGACAGAACATTCAATATACAATTGGGTTAGCACTAGAAATAGACCACAATCGCGTCAATTTATATACAAGGTATACAAATATAGAATGAACATACAAACGTGGGTGAAAATGTAACAATTTTGAACGACTACGTATACCCTTTCAGCGCCCTATAAAACATTACAATCATGATTATTTCATTTGAATTCCAGTCCGGACCAATTTTCAAATGTGAGGACACTTAAAATTCCTGCTGATTTAGGGTATCGAGCCCCACTACCGACAGCTTCCTCACATTCAAAAAATTGGTCCGGTCTAGAATTCGAATTCACTGCAGTGAGGTGCTAGTACGTTGTTTCTCCATTTGGGCGTATTAGTTGTCAGTAAATTGTCACAGTACTGCTCTGCTAAAATAAAAGAATGATGCCATTTTCATTTATTCGCACATTTCTTAAAGTCCCATTAGCGTTTTGCTATAAAAATATATATGCAAAAAACAAACAATTGCTGATATTATCCCAAGATAATTATTACCGACGAAACATGCCCTTTTTCTTCTAAAACACTCATTTCGCTGTGAATTTTGCTCTGTTATAGAACAAACAGAAACTATTACGATCAATAAATTTATATGATTATGGGACTTTAAAGTTATGTTCACGCAGAATGAGAAACAACAATTAGATAAATGTTTATGTCAAAAGAGCTCTGTCATTGAAAAATAATAGTTAGAAGGGCGAAATAGATACTGGTAAACTTATAAATAACAATGCAGGTAGGCAAGTTTGAAACCCATCGAAATTTCAGTTGCTTTGAATTTCCGATACCTCAAAGTAATCATAACAAACTGAAATTATATTAAATGTTCTTTTGGAAAGTTTACATTTAAGGGGAATAACATCCAGATACTCGGTTAGTCTTACCTTCCACGAGGCCACTTGTTATTGAAAAATACGTGTGTAATATATACAGTATGTGGTATAGTTATGTGTCGTGTTCCGACTGCTGGCAAAATACACTCGATTACATTTCAAACTTGTCAATTTGTATTGTTGAATTTCCTCAACTGATTCAAAACGATCGACCAATAGTTTTAACCCCGTCTAGTTGGCAATCTCTCTAAGATACGACCAAATACGCACTCAAAAAGCAGGAAGTTACGAGATATTTCAACGATTATAGAATTTGCAAGCGACAAAAAATAACAGGATAACCAATTAGATGTATGCTTCGACATATGCCACGGCAATTAACGGCTACTTCTCAACAACGAAGGAAATTTTATCGAATTGAAATCTGAGTGTTAAGCCTTTTACAATCATATAAAAACTTTCGATAAACTAAGTGCTTCTTGTATAACGCAGAAAATGCTATTAAGATCAGCCAAATACGTCAAAATTTCTGCTTACCAGCATAATTTCATGTTTTTAACATTCCCATTGATAATATTTAAGTGATATGTACAAAAAAGCGATCAGATCCGTGTCGTATGCTGTTTATCTTAGCACCTGTATGTATTCTTTCCCCCTGTTTTTTGCCCACTTATACGATCATGCGACATACAACGTTTAGCATCGCTGACATTAAATGTTTGTTAATCAACAAAATGTGTAGAAAAAATCTAAATGGCTTTTCATCCAAGGTGGAATTAATCTTTCCGTATAAATATGGAATTTGTCCAGGCTCGTCCGCGTTGATAAATGAACCTGCTGAAATGGATTCGTTAATAACAGGAGTCGGTACTCATTAAGCGTAAAAGCTTTAAATCCTTTGAATAAGACATTCTATGCTTTACATTTGTGTGGCAAACATCTGCTGAAAGGTCTTATGTTATCTACCAGTCAATTCTACTTTCAAATGAGGACAAAACCATACATCTATACCACTATTCAAAGTGTCATAACGTAAAAAGCAGCGCACATTTTTCTCCATTGGAGGTCTATATAAAACTTCTTTATTTCCGTACAATGGTATAGCCCGACCTGTTTAAGTGATTTCATACCAGTTCGCCATACTAACCATTACGGATAGAGCGATTACATTACAATGTTTCATCTACTCAATAAGAATCTACTCGGATAAATAGAACTGACAGAGGGATTTAACGGACAAATAGAGGGCACCGAGTATAATAAGACGCGAATAAAAGACTTTTGAAGGAATTGACGTGGAGGCATTTACTGGTTCAAAGACTAAGCTTGAATCATTGGTTAAATGCTTCAAAAATAGCACCTTACATTATGGTGACATCTAATCACTGGATACAACTTGTTAGTTTGTCTAAACTTGTATTTAGAATCTGCGTAATATAATGTCCTAAAATGACGTCTTTCGTCCAGAAAACGTGACCTTAGACATTATTCGTTGACAAATAATTTCATCAGATTTTCTTTAAATAGATAATGAATAAAAAGTTCATTCCTGTAAACAAGTTCGAATATATGGCAAGAATTTATAAACAACTTAAGGATCGGTTTCCTATTTTCAAAATGATTATGCAATTTTAACTATGTGTACATATACAATGTTAGATACGTATACGTATCCCTTTTTGGAATCTGAACGATAGCGTCACTCGCTCGGCGCGCATGAATTTTGACGCGGACCAAATTTAAATGCATCCGCAATGCAGATGTTAAACTGGTTATTGTGCTATGTTGCAGTGCAATTTTATGTAAGATCAGCTTCCATGAGTACCATGAGGAAAGCTGTTTCTGATCCTTGATCAAACATTCTAACAGACGATAGATCGAGGAGCAGTACACTTGATTCACAAATTTCATAAATCAAAAGATAAGAGACTTTGTTAGCATTTGGTAAATTACCAATCAACATTTACATTCTCATACTTTCACAGTGTTGTATGACATTGGTGGTGGTACGTATGTATATGCTTTTAGGGGTCACCAAACAGAACTGTATCGTTTATCTGTTCTTTTAACAGCCCACTCGACCGCTATGGTCATTTTAGAATAGCCCCACAAGGAGAGGGGGGGGGGGGCGGAATTTACTCATATTTCCAATAGTTTTCCTGGTTCTTTATCGTGCCTGGTGTAAAGCACCAACTGATACACGCCTCAGATGTTTCCTGTGTTTTCAGACAGTACTAGGCTCGATCTAGTGGCGATGGGGACTCTGCAAAGGTGTCCCTGGAATATCTGAAACCAGGGCCGAGATTTGAACCCACGACCTATACAGTGATTCATAAAACTCTATTTTGTTTATATTATCATTTGATTAATGTTACACGAACGACACTTTAAGTTTTTTGCACAAGCACGTTTCAGTATGCATAGCTTGACACAGTTCGTGAGGTGTTTAGATAAATAAAGCATTTAACAGTTCCTAGATAAAAACACACAATAGAAGAATTTAAATCATTTATTTGTACTCGAACTTTGCACATTTTATCCGTTTGATAATTTGCTAATGCGTTCTCTTTGTAGATTGTAAATTGCGCCAGGAAGGGAAATAAACTGATATTTAAACCCGAGATTATACGTGTTGTATTTTATTAATTGTATATATGTTTGTTTAAGAGTTAATGAGTGAAATACACAAAAGCTAAAATTAAATTTATTGAAATTCGTAAAGTCGATAAATAAATGTTTAAGGATGTATAATCATAATAAACATTATATCCTAATTGGACTTGATACAAGACACGAAGATTTATTTCAAGACGCAAACACATTTATATCAATAAATTATGAAAACTTTCTTACAATTATGTCGCCTTATAAAAAAGGAACCAATCTGGTGAGATACAGCGTGCAGTCAAACCTGTAAACAAAGGCTATCGTTTGGAAAATATAATAGATGGTCTTAATGTACAGGCGGTCTTTATACAGAGGGCTCTAGTTTTGTTCTAAATAATCAATGGAGGTTTTTAAAGGAATGTCTTTTAGTTACAGGGCGACCTTTATCACAGGATGACCTTTATCACAGGATGACCTTTATCACAGGATGACCTTTAAAGTGAGGTGGCTTCAAAAAACAGGTTTGACTGTATATTTTAGACGTAATAACTTGAAGAAAAACTTAATATATCGAAATATATATTCATTGATTTACCAGGACATTTTTAACTGGTTAATAATTATGAAACGCCAAATTGATAAAAAATGCATCAACTTGAATAAGAATATTCTTAACAAAAGTTTTCTTCGTTAACCTTATAACAAACGATAGATTCATCGCGAGAAAAAACAACATAACCCTTAATAGATTATGCATTGAAGAATTAATTTTAATACAAATGACCATATTTGCCATTATAGCGCCTCGAAAATTCAGAAATTTCTTTCACGTTTAATCCGTCTATCTATCAAATGACAATACGGTATTTTTATCAGTGGCTTTTTGCTAACCTTGTGAATATCTTTCAGATTTTCATCTACGTGAGTTTGACCTAAAAAGGACTAAGAAACTAACACCTTTTTTAATTTAAATTTTATGGACAAGCAAACACACATCACACTTCTTTACGAAATTCCAACATACTCTTCGAGATAATATCGATCTGTCAGATTTTTATTGTTGTCGTGAGCGGTACAAAAATATCACGAATACTTCCTTTTCAAAAATTCCGAAGTAATAACAATATAAATTTATTATCAAACTTAACTAATTGACTACTTCAAATATGGTATTTAACCATTGTTAAACAACGACGTATTGTGTCTGACTGTGATAAATCTACGTATGTCAACATCATAAATTGCTAACATAATGTTCCTCATATTTAGAACTGAGACAACCGATTCATTCGTCATTATTTTTAGACCGTTGTGTAATTAATTGATGCTATTTCGACCTAAGGGGTATTAAGGTACTCGAGTTTAAACTAGTAACCGTTTAAAGATTGACCAATCTGTGTCATTTCCGGGTCAAAGACTCAAGGACTCTTGTGTTTACATTTGGTCACGTGACATTTAAGTTATAGGGCATTTGAACAATCTTATTTTCAAAATGCATTATTTTCAGTGATGAAAAACTAACTGTCCAGATTGCAAGCGAAGATTTCAACGGCCACAAACTAATATACATGATTGAGCATTATTTGATAATTCTGAATTGATTGGCATCTTACTCAGTATTCACACTCCTATACGAATGCACTAACAATAAAAAAAATGCGGTTTTGGGAAGTTTTTGCATTAGCTAATATTTGCAGTCTTCTGTTTAAACTATGAATTATCATGAATGAAAACATTCGCCTGAGTATATAAAAAAGCTCTCCGACGCTATAATGGTGAGTTTCTGTTATATTCATCCACATTGTATATACACATGTAGCATAACATCTTACCTCAACCTCTATACAACGGCCAATATTTGCATCTCCCACAGGGTGTTGCTCTACAGAGGTTGTACAAGTATAAATCACATGAATGTTTACACATATAATGGTCAAGTTATGCACAAATGAGTGTAAAAGGTGTTGCTATAGAGAGGTTGTTGCTCTACAGAGGGCCGCTCTGGAGAGGTTGTCACTGACTGTTTTTATAATAGTTCTGCACACGTCCGAATGGATTATCTGTTCTGTTCATGTAAATTATTAATCAAGTTTCAATATTTTTGACATTTTGGCGGAGTGCTAATCATTGTCTTAATAATAATTTGTTTCGTTTCTACAAAAGATGCAAACTTAATTAGTTCTAACAAGAAACTACAGGTAAAAGAAATAGAAACGTGTACATAATTACATACTGTTTCTTTCATTTTATCAAATGAATATTCGTATATGAAATTATTTGAACCGCGGGCTAAAGTTTATCACGCACTCATATATAATTTAAAACATTAATGCATGAAGTACATTTTTACTATGGCCAAATTTGAGTCTGGACAAAGACCTAAAAATGACTATATAAACTTTTAAAGATATCCATTTTTAGACTGAAAAGCAAAAAAATAAAACTCAGTTGTGTATATTGTTTATTTGTTGTATAAAATGAGACAATTTTGATAAATGGACGCAAAAACACGTAACAATTAATATACAAAAATATAACAAGAGTCAAGATAAATAACAACAAATGCAAATAATACTGCTTTACAAGATATATTAAACGATTCGCAGGAAAAACTAAATATGAAACACATGTATCACACTAATACGAGTATATCAGGCCCGCAGGAAGCAACGTCAGTCCTAGAAAGCATAATTGTAGACCTTGTTAGACAACGGGAAGGGGTGGGGAGCCCCTTTTAATAACCGTTACAGTTTAAATTATTGAGGAAGCTAAGCCCCAGCCACCCACCCTTAACCCCAGTTCCTACGGCCCTGAGAATAATATATATGTATAATTATATAAATCAAGCTTTGCACAGCAAACAACAACAACATCAAAAAAACCTGTAAATTAATATACTGAATGAATTTATCATAATAAAATCATAAAATTCACTGTTTAGAAAAAAGGATCATCAATCAACTCCTTGTTTAAAATAATTTGATGAAAACATTACTATGTGTAATTGATAGAAAAATTAATTGCAAATTCCTTGTTTAAAAATAATAAACCACACAATTGGAGAACGCCAAAGAATTATCTTGAATGTTAATGCTAAGCGTTTTCCAAAAGTTCGTAGACAGACCATATAAAATTCAAGAAAGTTATGTCTAAAATTTAACGTGTTTACTTTAAATTCCTATCACTGCAAACAGTTTGTAACAGTTCAACGAAATATATAATTATATTAGACAAGTATTAGACAAACTTTTATTACATAAAATGTGGTGCATATAAGCACTCTGAAATCCCATTCTGATTAATTAAAAGCACTTCTAATATCTTGTCGAAATAATATCGAAAGTCGGGGATTATCACAGACAACTACAAATAGTTAAAATTCTATACGCATTTAATAAATAAAAACTTAGCAATTGGACTAGAATAGCAATGTCTTCAACATTATATAGATTGTGTTATTTTTCTCCATGGTTTCTACAATCAGGGAGAACGTTTCTTTTCTTACATTTGATACTATTTTTCTGGCTTACTAAATTCTACCAAAAAACTGATGATTTTGTTAAACGTACAGTTACTACATGTTACACACTAAGTTGTATTTTCAATTGAAGCTGAGACAACAAAATGTCCTCAAAAGGTTGTAATAAACTTATACCATAAAATGCGTCAAAATACTAGTATGTTTTTTATAAATTATATGCGAATTTCTTAAACATTAATTAAGTTTTTGAAGTTCCTTTATTTCTACATTAGCGAAAGGTTGAGTTCTATTATTCTAAAATTACGATTTTTAACATTTTACCTTTTCGTCAAAAAATGCTATATAACAGCACAATTATTTCAAATTACATTGTTCAACCATTCCTTAACAATCGGTCCTTAAAAGTTGTAAAAGAAGCATTTTCTTGAATTTTAATTCAACAGTCATAAACAGCTCTCAATTAGATAAGTATTAGCGACACGTTAGGATTTGAACTTCACAGCAAACTGAATGCATCGACTTAAAATCGGGTCAGAAGGTAGCAAGTTATACAAGGATATTATCAAAACATCTAACATTACCTCTTGATTAAGGTGCTAATCGAAGTTATGTAAACGAATTTTATGCTCATACAAACGATCAATTCATTACCTATAAGCCATGTTTAAAAGAAATTATTTCATCGACAAATATTAAATATTTGTTTAATCTTTTGGAATCTGATACCAATTGGTAATTAACCAATATCTTCAGACATTTTTAATGTTACAAAATACTGAGCGCCTAAATGTGTCTATTTCACAATTATGTTTTTTGGCACGAATACGTAGACCTGCCCAAAACATTGTAAAAAATGTCAGGAGAAATCTTAACCCGCCGGGCATTTGATGAGTGTGACGCCATACCAGTTTGGAAACTTTTTAACTTAAGTTGATTACTTCAGTCGATAAGGTTTCATGAAGTTCTAGCATGTAAATCAATGACCTAGAATAAATTTAATTACTAGTAACAAATACGGCTGTTAAGTTTGAAAAAAAAGTCGCATCAAAATCGCTGGTTTGACTTGAAGAATTCATTCGAGTGAGTCTTCTTTTTGTAGTAATATTCCAATAAACGTATTCCATAATATATTAATAGCTAATGAGTTAGATTTGCAAAACCAATAATATTGGCTTCGATACCTATACTTATGTCCACTTGAAAAAGACATCTTATATTTTACGAGGACACAAAATATATAAGAGCAGTGGCAAAAATGAAATAAAAGATTCACAAAATCCCAATATTTTGACAGCACAATTAAGAAAAAAGTGGTAGTCGAGTTAAAACACACTTGCACGCAAAACTTACGTAGTAAAAAGAAGATCAGTAAATAGAGTTTCTTTGTAAACATTTCTTTATCAATCCACATGCAGATGAGAAGATCACTAAAACTCGGAGAATATCCGTTGTATATAAAGTTAGTGCTTAAATAGTAACATAATTATGTCAATACATGTATAAATATATATTACAAGTTCTCATCTCGGATCTATCTCTAATCAAACTCACAGGCTGCCAAAGTCGTCTTCAAATGGTGAGACTTTGTTTTTCTGATGTGGTTCTTTCTTCTTACAACACATCACAATTATGGTCATGATGCCGACTAACGTACCACCCGCGGCGGCCGCAGCAGCCAATAGACCGTAGTTTATGCCGTTGTCTTTCGTAATTGTAGTGTTTTCCTCACTCTTCACAACAATCTTATTACTGGATCCTGGTCCGACATGGATAGTCAGTTTATCTACAACAGTCGAAACCTTATTTGTAATTAAGCTCTGTGTCGTAGACGATGCGTGGTTTACAGCAGGAGCAGACGATCTGGAAGAAATCACTGACAGTATCGTTGAAGATGGTTTTGTTGGCGTTGGAGTTGATGTAGATTTAGCAGTTGTCGTTGATTTTGTTGTTGTCGGAGTCGTGGTTGGTGTCGTCTGCGTCGTTGTACTTGTTGTTGTTGTAGAAGTCGTGGTTATAATAACATGCACATTAATCTTCATGTCATCATGTGCTGTTCGGTTGTAGGCAGTTACCATCCAGTCGCCATCGTCTTCTATGGCCACGCTGTTGATTACCAAAGTCCCGTTCTCATAGATTTTGTATTTTCCAGACGCAGTGTTTCTGCCGTTGATTTCAAACCCATCAGGACGATTCCATTTAATCTGAGGGATGGGATCACCTTCAAATTCGCACGAAATCACGAGCATGTGATTAACATCCAATGAGTAGCTTGTTTGTTCGCATCGGACGACATCCGGTGGAATGCAAATGAAATCTTTATCGGGAATGGTCACGTAGGAATTGAACCGAAGTTTTCTCGGACCGTTGCAGACGATATTACTCGAATCCATTTTACTCGAAACAAAAAGTTCCGGAAGTTCTCGAAACCATAGCAGCTGACAGTTACATTGCCATGGGTTCTCTGACATATGAACGGATTGCATATTCTTGAACTTTGGTTTAAGTTCTGAAGGTAAACCTAAAAGATGGTTCCCATTTATGTCCAGTGTCTCTAGAGCAGGAAGGGGAGCCAGCAGATCTTGATGAACGTGCTTTAGTTCGTTCGTGTACAATTTTAGGATCTTCAATTTGGTCAGAGACTGGAAGAAGTCATTGTCCAGCTGTTGGATTCCCATACCGCCAAGATTCAGTTCTTGGATATCAAGAATATGAGTAAATATGCTTTTGTCAAGATGGCATCTGTTTCCGGAAATGTCGAGGGTTCGGAGTTTTGTCAGACCCTTAAATGTGTCGGTTCCTAACCTTTGAATATTGTTGTCTGATAGAGATAAGTAGCTCAATATTGTCAGGTCGGAAAATGTACCATCGGGTATGTACTGAACACTGCTAAAAGAAATTGTCAATGAACATAATCCGGAAAGGCCAGCAAAGTCACCTTTCTTTAAACTTGTGATCGTGTTCGGCTGTGAGGAAGTGCCAGAAATCGCCATATGTTCTGTGCCGGCATCTAAACCTGCGGGAAAACTAGAAAAACCAGTCGAGCATTTCGCTGCAGATCCACGACATTTGCAAGTTGACGGACATGAACTCGCGCATCCATGCATATAAAACACACAAATAATCAATATACTCCAGAATAAGACTTTTTCCATTTTTTCTGTTTTATTTTTTTAGTCTTTGTTTTCAAAATGTTTCAGTCAATCCTTCTTTCTTTTTACTTTTTTAAATCTTAAGACCGACCGCGACACTTTCCAGTCAATGAACGCCGTCCTCAGCGTAAATTTCAACAAGTCCTGTGTTGTTTTTAACCTTTTATCCTATATTTCTTCACCGATCAGCAAAATGTTATTAACAAACACTAGGTTTTTTTACTTTCTTGTTTTAAATATTCAGCTTGTGATTTCAGTATATCAGAATGAAATAAACTAAAATTTCGTGATTTACGATTTTCCACTTTCTTCTTTTGGAACTCAAAGTGATTAGCGTTCAAACGTTTATCTTTGTGTGTATTAATGTATCACTTTAAATCACAGTGGTGGTCAGGCTATATAATGGACCAATTACCCAAACCCCGCCTCCGTCTGTCAGTCATCGCCGATAAGCCAATCAGTAAATCAAAGAAGCAAAACGTTGAGATTATGCATATCATAACTACCAAAGGGTGTTAGTATTTAGTTTAATAGATACACAGTTAAACTCAGAGTTCATCGCAATTAGAAATATTTACTCAAAATGAATAGGGCAATTTTAAAGCCACATTTCAAATTTTGGAATCGGGCGGTTTTCTTTATATAGAATTCACACGTTGATGGGAAATGATAACTTGAATTAATAGATTGGCAGAAATTGTTTGTGCTTGTTGTTAAAAATCGCAATTCTTGCTCAATTTTTATTATAAATCGAGGACTGACATTGCTTAATATTTGAAGTTAAATTTGTTAAAGATAAAAAATTTAAAACGTCAGTATTGCTTAACAAGAAAGTGTAAAGGCGCATAATGAATCACGATTTCCATGGCACATTTGGTAAAAAGAAAACTCTTCAATAAGGATAAGCCCGTGAACAAGTTGTCTATTTTTATACTTTCAAATAATTCCGGCCAAGGCAAATGAAAAACAAACGATCCTAGAGTTGATGAATATTATAAGCTGAAGTTAAATTTGATGATGAAAAATATCGAATAAAATTCATAAAGAACGCTGATGGTATGTTATATATGTCATACAATTACAATACCATATACATATACATTTATTGCTAAATTATTGAATGGGCAAGATATGATGTATGCAAGGTCTAAGTTTCTTTAAAAATATCATTTTTTCCATCAAATTCTGCATCATACCATCTATATTAATAAGTAACACATTCAGATGTTTTAATTTCATGTAAGCGAAATTGTATGCAAATAACTACTCCGTGACCCCAACTTCTAATGACCATATATACAAATCATCATCAGACACAAAGTTTTTTTAAAATATTTGCACAACCTCTTAACTTCGGGTCATTAAGGTCGACACGAGAACCAGCTGGATTTTGATCGGAATATTTTGATTGATACATTTTGAAGTTTAGTTCGAAGTCATTTGGCGTGGGAAGCTAAGTATATTCGTGGGCAATTAATGAGGTTGTACTTGAATAATTGCAAAAATATCTTAATGTCAGAGATTATTCTTTAATTCATTATAATATTGTAAACAAAGATACTAGTACATATGCGGGTGAAATTATATGAAGAAAAGATATCTACAATGTCGTGGGTGTGACTTTATTAACTAGGTAATTTTTTAAATGTTCAGATTGCGTAACTTTTAGAAATTTCACGAAAGTGCCGGCTCGTCAGTTGTGAACTCAGATAAATGTTGTCTTCTGTATTGGCTGTTGCATTTAACACATTAAGAAAACTTACATCATAAATAAAAAATAATATTGATGCGATTATGTTTGTTACTCAAAATGACTCAAGGTAGCGAAAAATGAATACGAAAGACATTAATATGCTTAAAGTAAGACTGACCCTTGCTTTAATTTAATTGTCAGTAATATATACGGCGGCCGGTTCACCTAACAATGTTTCATGGACTGCACTTACTTTTCCACAAACAATATCTTTAGGTGAAATTTAGGATTAGGTACAAACATAATCGACCGACTAATACATCATCGACAAATGAGGATACTGTACCTTTTTTCTAACAATTCTCTGATTTGGGGGCTAGGTTTAATTAAATTCCGACGGTCATATCTTGAGTATAAATTCGAATTTGATAAGGTTGACTTACATAAAAAGCTATATCAAGTAAATGATATAATCCCAAATAATCTTAGTATTATCGTAAACTCAAAATACTGAAAAAAAGGTAAACACGCTTATTGGGAATACTTATCAGTTATTCCGTTCATTGCAATTAAAAACACGCATCTCGACAGACAATGCGATGCATCTGAAAGGAAACTTTGCTAAGGATCAAAAGGTTTTGACAGATTTGGTCAATTACAAACTAAAATGATAAATGTGATCAAGACTTTTTCAAATGTTCACCAATCAACACATTAAATTGTTCTTTATAATTTAGGATGATTCTTGTGCATTTGTCGTCCGCACAGAAGATTATCAGATTGTGACAAAGTTCAAATAAATGTATTTACTATACTATGTGACGATATGTTTTTGTTGAGGCTTCCTTAAATGGAAAAAGAAGTTAACAAGCGTACTCAGTTCGTATTTTATCAGCTTTGCTCTTTTTTCACACGAAGTTCGATTTAAACGCAACGCAAAATATTTCCCCTTAATTGGAAAAATATTATGTTTGTACAAAAATCAAAATGAATCAAATGATGTAGCTTTCATCAGAGTTTAACAGTCAAGATCATCTGGCGACAATTCCAGCATGAACGATTGATGAAGACCCCGAGCGTACACCTTGGTAAGGGTTATTAAATGTTCTGGACAAATTCCTTTCTGGTGAAATGTTTATAGTTCCGAGAGGGATTCAAACTCATATCGATGAGAGGCTAGTAATCACTAGTCAGAGACCATAGACCCGCCTCCGTGGTCGAGTGGGTAAGGTCGCTGACTTCAAATAAATGTAATAAATGTCGTGGGTTTCAGCCCCGCAGCCGACATTGTCTCTATATGTGAGAATGTAGACAGTTGCTTACGGAGGATGCGAGTCTAGTACTGGTTCTTCCCAGGAACGATGGTTAGGTGAACTGTCCGCCTCATATGACTCTGACTGTTGAAAAGGGGCGTAAAACTCGATATAAACAAACAAACAGAGACCATTACCACTCCACCATGGAGGACCCCTGTAGTAACCAAGTCTACATTTGTTATTTTCCTACCTTGTTTTTGTATCAATTGGTACATCGATAACTAGTCAAAGACCAAAACCACACGACCAGGGAGATCCCCTGTAGACAATTTCGTGAAAATTCGTGGGATATATTTTGAACGAAAGAACACGTATTATGAACCAAGTACGCGTTTGCTATTTGCTTTCGCTGTTTTTGCATCAATTGATCAATCAACACGATCGAGAGTCGTACTTTTTACGTAGGCATCAAATAATTTGCGTACACTTTTCAATTATCATTCAATTAATGACCTATACCAAGTAGTGAGAACATAAACGTAAAATCATATACTCATATATTTTAAAGTCACACTAAACAACGCGTCTGTCCGTATCTTGTGTATGCCATACTTTGATGTATCTATCTTAAGACGTTGATAGCACACTTCAAAGTAGGCTTACACTTGTCAACTCTTTGACTTGCACGTCTGCTTAAGAAATAAATGATGCCTTTTTTCGGTGTTTTGACATAAACAAATACCACAGAGTCTGATAGACGTCTGCTAGTATTGAAAATGGCCGCAGTGCCAGTGAAATTTAGGACTACGGTGAAATATCTTTACAATAAGAATGAATTAATAGGTTTACCCCCTAGACCTTTGGATTAACTATCTGTACATACATGCCAGATGTATTGACTAATTCTGAGGTAAGCTTGTTGTGTAATTGCGTATTTTGCACTTCATCGCGTGTCTATTGGTCTAAGGTATTGGGCAAAGAGGTTCTTAAAATATCGGAGCCCATTTGTCTCATTTGTGTATGTTTAGTCCAGTCGCAATCATTGAAAAAATAACTGTTTGTTTATGCATTATGTCATACACCAAAATATTACCACTCCCGTTTCACTACGTGGACACCATGTACCAAAAGCGACAAATTGTTTCGTTTGTGAATTTACAATTGGTGTACGCATTTTTTTGGATTAGAACATTGCATCGAAAAATAGCAACTATTGAAGCTTTCATGGACAAGGGCAATTTTAAAAATAACGTTCCTAAGGCAAATTATTATCGACCCCTGGGAAATATTGTGTGAATGAACTGATTGCAGGAAGAAAATCTAGAATATGAGGATTCTCTTATTCATTCCAGTCACCAAATCTCTTAAACTCTGTTAACTGGGCTTTCTCTGACTTAGCTACCCTGGCTGCATTCTAGATAATTAGTTCCACCCAATCAATTTATTGAAGTTGGAAGAACTCAGAAAATGGGAGAATGATTTTGCGTTTTGGCCTGTCAGCATCTAAACACATGGAAATAATAAATTTTACAGAATAATATTTAGTTTTTGTACTTGTTTAGTGACAGAGACCTCACAAGCCAAGGACTAAACATAATTATGTTACACCTTTAGCAATAAAATAACATCATGATTACAGAGATCATCCGTTTACACGTACATACTTTCGTTCGTGTTTCTTTGTGGTCCCAAACCTCACAGTACATGTATAAGGCGTATATTTTCAAATGTATTTCTTATTGGTTGTTCATTAATAAATAGGAATTATGGGTAGGGATTATTTCATCTTTTTTTTTGTCGCACACACTAGTGCTTGGCACATTCGGTTTATATTGGTCCCAGCAGTAATATATATACAAAATGTAATAGATTTTACATTTAAGTGGGCTCTGGACAAATATAGTATGTTTTTACTATCCTAGGTCTGTGCCAAGTACCCGTGGTTGCACGCTTTTTGAAAAAGGGCATGTATGAAGTAAGGGATATCTTTATATATTCTTGAAAACGTGAGAAAAGGTAAAAAAGGTGAGACAGAGGATGTACCACTCCTCGGGTCTAATAAAAAGTCTTGTGGCGCGGGGTGATTTTAACCCTTAAGCAATTCCATTTCTCGGCTCGGGTAATCACTTCTATATCATAGAGTGGTTCATAAACTGGAAGTAGCACACACTTGCTGAAACATGAAAAAACTCAGACTCGGGGAAATAACTTATTGGGAAATGTCAGTATTTCTCGGAAAGCAGGTAGAATTTGGCAAAATAAAAAATGGTTTCGTTGAAAAAAAGATAAGCTTCCTTAAAGCATTAGACGAAAATAATTCGTGCGTGCGTAATATCATGGAATATAGATATACAAAGTTCCCATCTTAAAAGAGTCCCGGCATTTACGTACATTGCGCTACATCAAAACCAAACAATAATTCCTTATTAATCCACGGATAATGTTAGATGTTGCTTTAAGCTTATTATAAAACCAAACCTTCACACGAAAAGTACCGAAATCACTTATTCAAGATTATGATTATGGCATGTGTTACGTGTCTGTTTGACAAGTGACAACCCATTCCGGATATTGGGTGCAGCAATTTGTACGGAATGATGTTCTCACGATTTGTACTCAGGACGTGAGACTTTCTCCAAATTTATTTCTAGACAACAAATTGCTTCATCATGACGCTTTAAACCTTAGAAATACATGTATGAATACACGTAACTCGGTGTCCTATCCTTAACATCCTACGCGCCGAGAGTACAAGATACCCCAATCAAACGTGACGAGTACTCGCCAGCGTATTTTGAATGTAAACACTGAGTTGTTATCATTATTTGAAGAACTGAATCAGGATTTAGTTAAATCATACCACTACACGAATTTGATGATTTTGACAAACTTATCAGTTATAGGTGTCGATTTTAGAAATCCCTATTTATACCTGAAGCGGTGACAATGAATTCCCCTAGCGTTATGTAGATATTAGAAGTTTATTCAAAATTATTATGTTAATCTGTAATTATCATCCTATGAACTTATTAGCACGAATATTTTATTTAATGTCAAACCTAGATGGAAATCTATCAACACACACACACAAGCCGGCGCCCATCGTCACTGGATTTGAACATTTGTTATCAGCATAATTGTAAACGATTATTTATTTGTATATTTTCTATTTATTTAACCTATATTTATCGCAGGATTTTATTAAAATATATTTACACTAATACGTTTCAATTATGATAGGATGGATAATGACATTGAATTAAATCAATTTTATCTTCTCGAACTTTGTTGTTTAAGAGTGAACCTATTTGTTCAACAAAGTTCAGCTCTATTCATGGCGTACCCAGGAGAGCTTTTATTTCAAAGTTTATTTTATTTTTGAATATTATTAATCAAAAACTGTTTGTATTAACACTTACAGTACATAGCAATTAACCCGGTCTTCTAAATATCAAGTTAATGTCATTTCGTGAATTACATAATCGCCGAGTTTAAGTCTGAGGTTCCCTCCTCTTCGGAACACATCGGCATATTCCGTACCCCAATATAACCTCGGATGTATTCGGAACACTTCGGCATATTCCGTATCTCCATATAACCTCGGATGTTTTCAGAACACCTCGGCTGATTCCGTACATTTCACCACAGATGTACTTGGTAGTTTGATGTGCGTCTAAAGCCATGCATTTGTGATGCGGCTGTCGATTTACTGCGAAGGAAATACAATGGATTACCGCAAAACAAATAAGGTCTTAAATGGCGTCTGTACAAGATTGTTGAGCGTTTCCATGCAGAAATGTCCTTTAATCAGAGCAACATTTTGCTCTCTACAGTACAAAATAAATAACGAGCAACAGTTTGTGAAGAAAAAACAAACATGACAAGACATCACGGGTAATAGATATATGATTATTAAAATCCAGCGATTTTTCACCCGGGAGATTAAAAGTAGTTCCAAAGTCGACTTACCAAGTACAGCTTAGATAAGTCGTATGCTACCCTTTAATCGTACAACAGAACCAAAGGGTACCAAACGTGGATACATTCAGTGATTCTGACATCATGGAAATGAATAAAGGCAACATACTATTTATGTAGTTAAAGTTTACCACCTCGTGCCATTCGTAACTACTCGGGTATTTCCGTAAGTGAGAAATACACTTTCGTTCGACAAACGCCGAGGAGTTCGATTGACCTCGTGCGTGTCACTCTAGGTAAAGGTAAAATGGCAAGTTCGCGGCCACAAGTACAAACTATGAAGTGTTAAATACGATAATACGAAACATGAACAGGTAGATGGACCACAATGCAGACATTACCTGAAATGAACAAAGACAACACATCATATATGTATAGTTAACTACCTCAGGCTTATGCACGAGTGTAAAATGGTAATAGCGTGCTAACATCACGCAGCACTCAATTATCTCCCTTGGCGATGCATTAATCTTATTTAGGATGATGATCATTGATCGAGTAGGAATTTTGGCACGGGCAGAATGGGATATACTTGGACTAAGAACCACAGAAAAAAGAAGCAGACACCCTTATTCATGCCCAATTAGACCGCAGAAAAGTATTACCTAAAAGCAGTAGCTTGAAACATAATGCCAATTTATGGGAAAGTTAAACTAATGTACCATGACGATTTCAAATGAATACGAGAGATTTCGATTTGTTCGTATTGTGCTCTTTCAGTCCTTTCAGCGCCATAGTTGACTTTCACTGATACCCAGGTAGCCCGCCGTATGCGACTTTTGTCGACATTTACTAGATCTACCCTCTGTGTTTACTACATGTAGTGAGTCGCATGGATTAAACCATACAGCATTTTAAGTAAACGTGATGAAATTGTTTGAGGAAAGCTGAAAATAGTTGGTGTTGAATTGTATATTACAGGAGAAATAGGGCGCTGAAAGAATGAGTAATAAAATACTACAATGACAGTACAAAATATACTGTTAATAAATGTATTTTGTATTAGTACAATAAAAACATCTGTATAAATGATTTCATTGTTGGTGATTAAATCAATTGAAGTTATAAAAAGGTAATAATTAACTAAAAATATCCCAATAAAATACAAATATATAAGACATATTGACAGTCACCTTCATTTATCAAATTTAAAAACTATTCAGTTGAGGGCAAAATTCGGTAACATGTTTCAATTTCAGCCCACCTTCGTGCAGTCACCAAATATCATCACGTTCATATGAAATTCCAAATTAAGCATGCAATAGATGCAGTTGTTAGGGAGAAAATGGCTTAAATGTGTATAAATATACTGAAATATAGCTTTGTTTGGTGTTCATCTTTCCGCATGTTCTAATTTTAACGTCGGGTTGTATTATGTTCAGAAATCAGTGACTTACATCGTAAATAGAACACCAATTTATTCAATTGCTCTCATATAAGGAGATAAAATGGGGTGTAGGGCACCACAGAGCACTGTAGATGTCGACGACGTTAGTCAATTAGTCATATATGTCAATTGGTCGGAATTGTATAGTACAATCTTTATTTAACCCCATCTATAATTTTTAAATAGTTTGACAGGAATGTCACAGTCCTATCAAGACAGTTTATTGCCCAAAGGTTATCGCAGAATGATTTGGCAAAAACGTATTACCATTTTATATAAGGTATGGATAGGAAATTAATGACCACACAAATTGTGCGATGGTTGTTAAGTAAATACGATTGTGAACTAAGTGTAGTACTATTCTATCATTCATATCTCTCAGTGATTTACCGACCTTCATTATCAATTTATTATGTAATGTGTCCGAATTCAAGGCGATGATTGATATCCGAACTAATGGTTACTTTGTGATGCATGTACTTTTAAATATGCAGCTTGTTCGGCATAACAAAGACTTTAATTGTCGCATGAATTGCAAAAAAAGATAAATAAGAACTCACCGTAGTTAGGCTATCGTCTAACTTGTGTTAATTTATATATATACTGCGTGCATTATTTGCTCATTTTGAATGGGAAAGGAATGTTTGGATAGTTTTTTAAAAAATTGTATAACGATTTGAACTGATAATAATAATACAAATATGCAGACTTGACAGGTTTATTAATTGAAATGTTTCTTATAAAGCTTTTGTTAGCCCAATATGAACTAATATGACACTGATTTGAATAATTTCAACTCTCAACCCATCTTTAATGGCAAATCAGCAATTTACTTAGTCTGTGGCCATTTACGGTGTAAGTGAAATATGGTAAAGACACAGTGTATAATAAACAACGAAACGATGTAAGTGCTATAATGAAGGTACAATATACACAAAACAAAATAATGTATGTTAAGAAACAGCAATAATTGCTTCGACAAACATATTTTCATTTGCCCCTACCCTTGTAACAACTCTTATCATTGTTTTACAGTCATGCGTTGCGTTTCATAAACATATTTTTGCCATGATAGCATATAATATAATACATGATACAATGTACATGTTATCGTTAATATACAATAATATAATAAAGCACTATCAATGAATATTCGCATTACAGCATAAGCAGTATTAAATTCAAAATGCGATATTTTAGGTAAAATGTGTGTGGGACAGTACCCTGATTTGTACACAATTGATTATCGTCAATCTGTTTTCAATTCCTCGAGGTATTCAAGGCTACCTCATGGGCAGTCAAAACTAGACTAGCCCATTAAATGACAATGTTATGGACAAGACGGTCATGATCTATCTCTGAAAAATAACCATTTCATATCAAGCACATCACAACAGACTACATGACCTTTTCTTTCGCTGGAAAAACAACAACAGCAACAAACATCATTTCAACTTTGAATTACATATGATGAAACTGCCAAATACTTAAACATTTTGTTGTTCTTTTTAGCATGGGCATAACGTATGCATTTGTTTTAACAACATAATTTGTAATTATATCTGTTATTTTATTTGACAAAAACTATACATACATCTTTAAGAGCATATCAGCGAATGGGTGTTGCGGCAAAAATACGTCACCATGCATTTGTTCAATAAGTAAAACGTATCAAATATTTTTTGAACCTGGTATCTCACTAATACACACGATTATTACTTAGAAGTAATGGTATTTTTTCTTTAAGAGTTGTGTATTGGTCGGCCGACCATTATCTATATAATTATAATTTTGTATATTTCTAGGCAGTGGTGAATTATATGATGTATGCATGTACTCTGAAAGTTAGTTCGAGGAGACTTCTCGTAATTTAATTAAACTGGTTCCCGTTCCATGATGCAGTGCACCAAAGGCTTTGTACACACAAGTCAACGGGAACCAGTTTAGTAATTTAATATGCCCAGCATATACTCAGGAGTGTAGCTTAGTGTAATAAATTTATTTACATACAAAACCCACTTTGAATCTGTTATTTATTAACCGTCCCTTTTAGGGTCTATTCATAAGCAAACATATTATGAAAAATATAATACCAAAGTTATCTGAGCAAATGAAGATTTAAATGAAATGTTAATAAGGGGAAGTAACCTCTATAACCTCATTGTCCGGGACGGGACGGTTTCGTGTTGGTGTTTAATCAATTCGCGAAAACTGATATCGCAAGATGTAAACAAATTCGAAAATGCACTTAAATTTTTCTTTTTTTAATTAAACACGTTTATTAATCGTCTGTTTTGCATTAATTAATAAGTTTGTAATTGATTTACAACAATGTCTAAGAACAACGAGGAATATCTGAGCGCTGAGGAGCTGAGAAACCGACTGTATCACAGTCTTCGAGATAAGGGTCTCGTCAATTCCATGAAGGTTTAAAAATCTTGATTTTCTCGGGAAATACTTATTGACATCCAATGAATTTAGCTATGTTCTATTAATTTCGTCGATTTATTTTCATAGATATATCATAAGATTCTTTTAAAGCTTCTTAAGACGACAGTGAAAATATATATTTTGCATGTTTCAACACGAATTTCCAAATATTTAAAGTTTGTTTTGATTTCATTTACGGAGTCAAAGAAATGTTTAAGATTACATAAATGATTTTGACTTTAATATTGTACTGTGCAGTGACATAGCCTGATATAGTATCAGTTAACACCACCTTAGAAGAGTCCCAAACTTGTTTTTACCCTAACCTATTCTGACCACTGTGTCGTATTGACTTCTTCAGTTCTTGGGTATGAAACATGTAACTTTATTTCCTGTGATCATTTAGTTCCTGTGATCATTTACTGCCACATGCGAGTGCTGGGCATTATAACCATCATTAGTAAGGTGTAATGAATTGTTTCTGCTTACAAGACCGACCCTTGGCTTATTTTTCCGAGTGACCCTAGACCTTTCATTAGGTCCAAGGAATGGTAAATTCACTTCCTCATTTATTTTACCTTTCCATGTACACACTTTCAAGAGCAAAATTAATGAGATGTGACATAAAATATAATAATTTAGGCCTCATTTTGCTGCCTACTGCTACAAAGGCGCAAGAAAAGTTTTTTTTCCTGGTTATCGACCAACCCTCATTTTTCCCGGAACTCTATTTTATTTGGCCCATGGAACCATTCCATTGGAATGGTATATACACATTCTCACTTTTTACCTTTCCTCACACTTTCAAGAGCCAATATAATTGCTGATCTATTATTAATGGGCATGCGACCATTTTTCATGCTTAAAGTTAAACTGAGAATAGTCTGAATTGTCTGCCAGTTCAAAAATTTAGTAATTGGGGGGGGGGGGGGGCAATTGAAAACCTAAAATTACCCTTCTTCATACAGTGTTTCATACCTAATCAGTAATATTTGATTTTTTTTAGAGTCAGCTCCGTACTAGCCTTGTCAGTGAGTTGAAAAAGTCTGCTCATGGAAAACTATCTATTGAAGACCTTGAAGTACCAGAGTCTGGGTCACTGATACATCGAGCTTCAAACTCATTAGTAGCAGACCATCTCCGCAGCTGTAAATATGACTACACCCACAGTGTCTTTCTACCAGAGTGTGGCATTGACAAAGCAAAGGTTAGTGTAGCCAGAGTCATTATTAATATTATGCTAATGTATGATATCCATCTCATTTAGTAGCTGGCATTGATTATAAGTTATAATGTATTTGGTATTATTAATAATTAATTATAATTATTTATATCATCATTCTAGACTTGAAGAGTACTGTATAGTCAATGAGTAGTTTAGTGTATCTGACTGATCAGTAAAATACTGATCTCAAATACTAGTATATATTTTACTGCGACAGGCCAAGGTCAAGTTCATATAGACCTTGACGGTCATCAATAATTGTGTTGTATGCAATTATTGACCTGTAGTGATGACTCCAGATTGGTATGGTTTGATCTGGACTATTATTACTGAAGTGTATTAATTATTAACGACTTGTATAAAAAACATTATCAGACCATATGGTAGGCCCATCAACTTTGACTAGCTATCCCAGTCCACCAATCATATTGGAAAGTGCATAATTAATTATTCATATTGACTTTGAAAGAGTTAATCTTATCATGTACTATGTTTTTGTCTTGTTCTTCTACAGGGTATTTCTCTTTAGACAGCTACATTTCTTTTCTTATGTATAAAATCTGTTTTTAATTAAATTTAAATAAGTATTAAGTATACTGTATAGACATCAAATTAACTAAAACAAGTGTGTTTCGCATGGAAATAGGAAGCAGCATTGTTAATTAAAACAGTTTCTTGTGGAGAATCATACATGAGAGGTTAGTTGTTACTATATTTTATCCCATAATGTTTATAATTTCAGGTGCTCTCAAATGAAGACATTCTACAGCTGTTAAAGATAAGCCCGCAGTCTCGACTCTTTAAGAAAATGGTGATTTCTCTTTCAGTTTTCTGTTTTGTTCATAGATAATGATGTTTGTAATTTATATCTTACAGTGTGTAAGATACCAGGGTACATGTAGCATGAGGCAAAATAATATTAATTTTACCAGTCTGGATCATCTTGAGACAAGATATGAACATGTATTTAAACTAAATGTCATGAAATGTTCACTTATTTTACTTCATTGATGTTGTTAGATCATTATGCCCCCGCAATATTTGAGAGGGGTATATTGGAGTCACTCTGTTGTTGGTCGGTCCGTCCGTTTACAAGTTGGTGGAGCAAACTACTTCCACATCTTGTAAGCGAAAGCAATGAAACTTAAAATATGTTATCGCCTGACATGAAGAGTAGATGTGCAAGACTTTTCATTCACTTATTGCAGAGTTATGTCTCCTTGAACTTAGCCGTATAGTGTACTATTGCATTCTTAGTGTCAAAGCAGCTACAGGGACAGCTAGTTGTCTTAACCTTAATTTGCCTTTGAATTCACAACTACTGTCAAACCTGTGTTAATGGCCACCTCCAAATAAAAGCCATTCTTTAGAAGACCATCATTTACTATTTAGAACAAAATGAACTGTCAATAAAGGCTATAAATATCTTTCTTCAAAGTGGCCTTAGTTAGCAGGTTTGACTGCAGTGTAGATAATTTGAATATTTAATGATTTCTTATTTTGATGTAAATTAAATTCATCTTTTTGTATTTTTGATATTTCAGACTGTGGATCATCCAGGCAGGTCTAGGAAAGGGTTTCTATGGCAACTGCTTAGTGAACTTTGTGCACTTCACAGTCAGTCAAGTCTTACTGCTTCTACACAAACTGACCTGATTAAAGTTGCTACAGTGTCCACTCTGGGTAAGTGTTATTGAATATATAGTCAAACCTGTGAACAAAGGCCACCCTTGGGAAATATATTTTTGGTCTTTATAGGTGACCTTTATTCAGAGGTAATTTTGTTCTAAATGCTCAAGATGATTTTTTAAAAGAATGACCATTATTCACAGGGTGGCCTTAATTCAGAGGTAATAGTTATTCATGTATAATGCATAGTTCTTAATTGGGTAGTTGGGTTGCGCTTTTTACAAGTGATATATTTGAAATATTACCAATATACAAATGTAATAATGTAATGAATTATTTACAGATGAGAAGATGAGTGTTTTAGATGAACTATTTAGCTCTAGGAGAGAGGAACAATATCGCACGGGAGCAACAGCGCTAGAAGACCGACTTCTAAAATTTCAACGTCAATTGGAAGAAAGATTTAAATCTGAGATGAAATTAGAGGTATAGTATCTATTACTGTTTGAGTTTTCAAGTTCTGTAATTTTTTTAGTACAGATTATAAGATTTTTCTAATTATTTGAGTGTATGCTGAAATGCTTATATCTATCTTTATTCAAATGGTATAATTACTTTACTGCAGGTATCCAGAGTAAAAGATGATGAAGTTTCTAGGATACGATTGGAGGAGAAGGAGAATTTCCGACGGGAGCTTGATAAAGCCAGAAAAGATGTGAGACATTGCTCATATTATATTTAAGAAACGAAAATAAAAAAAATCATAGTTCATGGTTAAATTGAAGCAATGTCATATCATAATCAGGTTTTTTCGGTATCTGTTTATTATACAGTGAAACCTGTGAACAATGGCCACCCTTTTGAAAGACAGTAATGTTGCCCTTAAAAAGAATGACCTTTATTCACAGTGTGGCCTTTATTGGAAGGTGGCCGCTAACACAGGTTTGACTGTTCATATCAAGTTATTTCTATTTAGACCCCAGATGTACACCTGGGTGGAATTACTGACTGTGTGACCATAACACTTCCAACTTGGAGGTCCCCTAATCCCACTAAAATTTCCTAACACCCCAGATGTTGGGGGAAATAGCCAATGTGTGGCTTTGCAATGAGTTTTGAAATGAGTCTATTAGTTGCTGTGAATATTTTTTAGTTGGAACGCACCTATCAATCGAAGTTTGATGCTTTGGTAACAAGGGAGAGAAATGCTACAGAAAGATTACAGAGAGAACAAGAGGTTAGTTATTTGTTTGTCTCACCCAAACTTATTTCTTTGTCTATGTGAGTGAACGATATCCATCTCCGAAAATTTGGGAAATTCTAAAATAAAAAAAGACCAAAATTTTATATGCATATAGATATGTTAAACACATTTCTTATTACCAATTTCATTATTTACCATTATAAAACTTTAAAATCACTATTTAGTATTAGTAGAACCACTTACCTTCTTTAAGCTGACTGTATTGACAATTTCCTCAAACATGTAATTTGGTCATTGTGGGATTAGAACTCTCAGCAGTGAGGGGCTTGTGATTTCTAGTTTATGTAAGTGAGTGGAACATGTGTATCATTTACAATTATAATTATATCATATGAAATCTAGCATTATTTCGTACAGATGCAAGAAAAGGAGATATATAATCAACGACAGTCAATTCTTGAAGAAATTGAGGCTGTCCGACAACGTGAGACTTCTATCAAGAGAGAAATGGAAGTATTTTCCAGGTTCGTGTTATTTTGGTCTTTCATAAAAGTAATATTCAGAGGTTTTGATGTCTTATACTTACTTTGATTATTCTTGCAAATTCAAAGTTTTAGCAGGATGCTATATTAAAACAAATTTATACAGTAAGATTCCTCTTAAAAGTCCCTACCCTAATAAAGGCCCCCCCCTTTTTTTACTCGACTAAGGTCACATAGGCCATTTATTGATGCTGTAAATCTTAATAAATGCTGCATAGCTCAATTTAAACAGTTCTCGCTGACTTATGATTTTGGAAAAACTCATCTTAATGGGCGCATCCCTTTTGGAAAATGTTAAGCCCCTGGGGCCTTTAATAGGAATTTTAGGGTTTGTCTCAGTACTAAAATTTCTGATTAAACTTGAATTTAATACTTTTACTTTGATTCTTTACAGGGAGAAAAATCTAGGCACTGATCGTACCAAGGCATTAGAACAAGACTTGAGGCGGAGGGAGCAAGAAATTACCAGAAAGGAGAGAGAATTTGACCAAAGATTACAAAATGAAATGACAAAGTAAAGAATTTCATCAATTTTTAACCCTGATGTATCAAGTGTTTTATCAGATTATTTCTACAGTCAAACCTGCAAATAAAGGTCACCCTTGGAAGAGAATAAAAAATGTGGTTTTTATTGACAGGTTGTCGAAATAATCAATGACGGTTTCTTAATGGCCATTGAATGGCCATGATCTTGAATTATTATACAAATATACTTCAATGGATATCATTTGTTCCTTTTTTGCATTGCCGTATGATGCTTGAATGACCAAATTTTAATCAAATCTGATCAACAGCAGTATAAACATTATGAAGCAATTGCTACAAGCAATATTACATGTGATCATTATCAAATTTGGAGTAGTATGTATATAAATGTTTAGTAAATCAATGTATACATGCTATTTCGGGAAGCTCGGTGGTCTAGTGGTAACATGCTAGATTACTGAATGAAAAGTTGTGGGTTCGATTCTCAGCTCCACCTTTCCAATTACTCAGGGACGCTTTTCCAGTGTCCCCTTCCCAATTACCGAGTCAAGAACTGTGTCTAGAAAATCACAGGAAAAAGGACAAGGCGTGTATCTGTGCTTTACACTGGGCACAATAAAGTATCAGGAAAAGTTATTTGAAAAGAGTAGGGGTTTAAATGCCCTGGTTCTCCTGTATCTTATCTCACTTCTCTGAGTCGGCTTTGAAATGACCGTAGTTGTTGAATGGTTCATAAAACAAGAGATAAATTAATAAATGTATTCATGCTATTTCAGGTTTAAAGTTGAATATCAAGCTAAATTCCTAGAGAGAACACAGAACATAGAAATCAGAGAAGGATCTTTAAGAGGTATGGTTATATTATGACACACTGACTCAAGGGAAATCCAAGTTAGGCCTTAATTAAAAAAGTGTTTGTTTGCCCTTAACAGACCCTGAATTTTAGAAGAGGTTTGGTAAAAAAAAAAAATTCTGAATTTGACCTTTACCTATCACGAAATTGTGATCTATCTACAAGCATTCTATAGCCATTTTAAGTAAAAATGTTCAGATTTTGCAATAAAATCTTTTGAGTCTGTAGGAATTTTTTGGGTCGGTCATTAAAGGGGAAGTAAATTTAATTTTGATTTAATTCTTAGGTAACCTGGGAGCTCATGTTGAATAAATTGTCTCCTATATATTACTGAAATCTTGTAGACTAATTGCAATACACTAATTTCAAACTTACCAAAAAAAGTAACATATTTTTGAGAAAGTTCTTGTTTACATTGATTTGGTCAACTGACTGCCATTCGTAGCTTGAAATAGCATAGTTTGTTAACCTTTGTAAACTGTATTATCCCAATAGAGATAGAAATCACTATCTACATGTATAACAATATATCTTTTTTAAGATATAACCATTTCTAAAAACTAAATTTTAACGATATATATATACCATGATAATTTGCTTTTCAGAGAATAGTTGCATAAAAATTCACATATACATGAAACTCGGATGGATTTATTTTAATCTAGAATGCATTGGGTTGGAATATCATTAGTGTAAAATTAATAGCTATATTTAGTGCATAAAACTGAAGCCAAAGATTATATATATGTATATTACTAGGCCAGAATGGTTATGGGTCTAACCCAACCTGTTGCCATGGAAATTATTACAACAGAAAGGAGCCTGTATATTATAGTAGAGGTTATATATAATGTTGTATACATCACATGTTATTCACTCAGTTAAATCATTAGATCACTAGTTATTCACATTTATTACTGTAAAACTGATAGTTTTAGTGATTGATTTGTATTTGTGGTTTGCTGAATTGTCTGGCTACAGTGTATAGATGATGTAACTCTATATTAAATTGGTAATTGAGATTAAAAAAAAAATCAGATAGAAAATTTTGGGGGCAAAAAAGGTTCTTAATGGAGTAATACTGGGCCTTTATTCTCTGTTAGAAATCCTTTAACATGGCTGTGAAATGCTTTTATTATAAATATAATCTTTCAACAAGTACATTTGTCTTAGTAATATTGTTATTTACAAGCCACAAATATTATCAAGAACTGTACAACATAATGATCTTACAGTAACAGGGTGTCCACGGTCAGGGAAAAAGGTCAGGGAATATTTTTTTTCAAGGTCAGGGAATTTTGATATTGGTCAGGGAAGTTTGGAATTTAAGAAGTCAAGGAAAGTCAGGGAAATTTGATTTTAGTCAGGGAAAAGTCAGGGAATTTTGCTTTACGCAAATTGTGGACACCCTGAGTAATACATATCTGTAGTAATTCTATGTAAAGTTATGTAATTAATTTACACAGCTATGATAATGTCAAGTAATTATCTAATTTAAAGTAACATTTGTATATATCAATACAAGGTATGCATGCTGGCTTACTGCTAATTAAAGATGCACTTTTGGCTGCATGGGGAAGCTTTTGTTCATCTTTACATTCACTATCATCTTTTTTCATTCTTTAAGCAATTTTAATGAACAAAAAAATAAATTTATGTAAGGAATTGTTTGATGCCTGATCAGGTGTATTAATAACTTACAAGTCTGGTTGTTTCTTGTACTTGTTTCAACTGGAAGTTTATCATATAAGCCATGATTTATCTCAATCGTACTTAAATATGATAGTAATTAAATCAATCTAGCTGATTTAATATGATGATGTCTGTAGCTTGTTTGGACTTAAGTTCTCTGTTTGTTCACTCATACGTCATTCTTATATATCACTGACTGAGGCCTGCCTCTATGGTCATGTGCTTATGATCTCTTGCCCCATACTGTTGTGAGTTCGATTCCCACCCTGTACCAGAAAAATTCTCATATATTGATGAAGCTTCCCAGCTAGCTTACAGTGGCACAGTGGGTCTACCCAAAGCTGGAAAGGTTGCTAAATAACCTGGGTGCTGGTGAGACGTTAATCTCTTGTGAACAAAATTCATTAACTCTATGGGAAATGAAAGGATTCTATATCTATAAATTTTGGATATATTTTTACTTTTTCAGAGAATGAGAAACGTGTTACTGAAGATCAAGCCAAACTTGATTCATTGAAAGAAGATCTACGTGATAAAACAGCCAGGGTGAATGAACTAGAGGTAAGATTGTGTGAACATTGTACTTTTGATTGGTCGACATCTTTGACTGGATTCTTTGATTGCTAAATGGCTGTATCTTAGAAATGTGATGATTTTAGTCCAGAAATGCTCTGACCCTGAGGTTATAAGACTTGAGATTGGTCTTAAATCTCATATCTTTTCTTTTAAAGTTTCTAAGTTGGTTATTATTAGAAAATAATGATATTATTGATACATAAATCTGACTGCATAATTTATCTGCACATGTATTTATACGCTTGTATCTTTTCAACCATAATACTTTGAGAATGGAATTGAGATTTGAGCTCAGAGACTGTTCTCAAGTTTTTTAACATTTCATAACCTTAGATTTAATTGATCACATGTTGTAATAATGTAACTTTATGTTAAGTAAACTTATTGTACTAATTTCAGACTTTACTACAAGAAACTCGACACCAGGAAGTTGGTGCCACAAAACACAATGAATTCTTGAATGCTAAATTGAGAGATGTAAGTAATCTGTAGAATTCAATAACTGTTTGATTTGTTTTCTAAACACATATCTGTCATCTAAAATGGTTTCATGGTTATAAAATTGAGTTTCTTGATCAGTTGTAGAATGCAGCCTTGTGATTGGTCAATTTTAAGTCTGGACTCAGAATCCACCAATCAGATACAAAGGTTGAAGACAAGTTTCTTATCTGAGATATAACTGATGAATGTATGTATGTGTTATGTGTGGAGGAACACTCCAGTCATACACATGGGATGGTTGGTGACACATGGGTAGATTCACCTACCTTCCCTAACCTGATCAGAGAGCTTCCTCACATGTGAAAAATTGGTACCAAGCAGGACTCGAACTCACAGCAGTGAGTGGCTGGTGATCACTAGTCAGAGACCACAGGGGCTAGTGATCACTAGTCAGAGACCACAGGGGCTAGTGATCACTAGTCAGATACCACAAGGGCTAGTGACCACTAGTCAGAGACCACAAGGGCTAGTGACCACTAGTCAGAGACCACAAGGGCTAGTGACCACTGGTCAGAGACCACAGGGGCTAGTGATCACTAGTCAGATACCACATGGGCTAGTGACCACTAGTCAGAGACCACAAGGGCTAGTGACCACTAGTCAGAGACCACAGGGGCTAGTGATCACTAGTCAGAGACCACAGGGGCTAGTGATCACTAGTCAGAGACCACAAGGGCTCGTGACCACTAGTCAGAGACCACAGGGGCTAGTGATCACTAGTCAGAGACCACTGGGGCTAGTGATCACTAGTCAGATACCACAAGGGCTAGTGACCACTAGTCAGAGACCACAAGGGCTAGTGACCACTAGTCAGAGACCACAAGGGCTAGTGACCACTAGTCAGAGACCACAGGGGCTAGTGATCACTAGTCAGATACCACAGGGGCTAGTGATCACTAGTCAGATACCACATGGGCTAGTGACCACTAGTCAGATACCACATGGGCTAGTGATCACTAGTCAGATACCACAGGGGCTAGTGATCACTAGTCAGATACCACAAGGGCTAGTGATCACTAGTCAGATACCACAGGGGCTAGTGACCACTAGTCAGATACCACAGGGGCTAGTGATCACTAGTCAGATACCACAGGGGCTAGTGATCACTAGTCAGATACCACAGGGGCTAGTGACCACTAGTCAGATACCACAAGGGCTAGTGATCACTAGTCAGATACCACAAGGGCTAGTGACCACTAGTCAGAGACCACAGGGGCTAGTGATCACTAGTCAGAGACCACAGGGGCTAGTGATCACTAGTCAGATACCACAAGGGCTAGTGACCACTAGTCAGAGACCACAAGGGCTAGTGACCACTAGTCAGAGACCACAGGGGCTAGTGATCACTAGTCAGATACCACTGGGGCTAGTGATCACTAGTCAGATACCACATGGGCTAGTGACCATTAGTCAGATACCACATGGGCTAGTGATCACTTGTCAGATACCACAGGGGCTAGTGATCACTAGTCAGAGTCCATAACCACTTAACATTGGCGGCCGCTTGTCTTACATTAGTTTATCATGTATCTGTAAATTTCAGATGGCTGATTATGCTTCTATTAAGGATCAGAATATATCATTTAGAACAGAAATAGAAAATCTAAAAATGTAAGTTTAATGTCGATGTTTACTTGACCCAGTTTATATTTTCATCAGTCAAATATCATTTCTTGGGCACTTTTATCATTGGGATTTGAATTACTAGTTCCTGTAGTAGGATAGCTTCACCTTGACTTCAAATCTATGCGCATACATATAAATGCTGAGATCTTAATAAACCATCCATAAAATCAGCAATATCTGGAACCATAGTACATTTAATTAGCATTGTTTTTGTCTATAAATATTGCCTGTATTGTTGAATTAAAAAAAAAAAAAAAAAAAAAGATTTAAAAAAAATAAAATCTGTATCAAAGAGGAGAATGAAATGGATTTTACCTAATATTTGGATGCATTTTGTGGGGTTATTAATTTATTATTATTCATGAAACAATTGATGAGTACTGTTTTTTTATTAGATTAAGAAATAATTTATATAAACATTAAACTGTGTCTATCTTTGCAGGAGGATGACAGAGATTATGCAGATGAATGAAAGGGAGAGAATTCGTAAGTTCTGAGATTATAAAATTTGAGATCAATCCCCAATTCTGATTCTCATATTTTATAACCCTGAGGCCAGATTTTTTGCACTTAATTTTACTGCTCTCAGTCTGGAAAAAATGTCTATCCACTAAATATCAGTCTTACTGCTTTGACTTATTTAATCATGTGAAATAAGTAGTAGTTGATCGTATTAATGGAATATTATACTTTGAAATATAAGGTGAACGCCATTGTTTGCCATTCAAGTAAATGAGGATAAATATTTTTGATGTAATAGTATTGTGCTTATTCATATCTATACAAGAATGAAATGTTGAACACTTTTGTTAAAGTATTTTTCATCAATTTTGTAAGAATTATTGATATATGTCGTATACATAATTAAGGGATGTCGGTGGAATTAAAGGATGTCGAATATACAACTGTAAGCCTGAAGGCATGTTGTGGACGACATGTGATATTAGGCTGGCTAGAACCCTGACGGTATTTGATACTTAAAATGTTTGCACAATAAATTCAAACCTGTGTAAGCAGCCACCACTGAAGGAAGTTCACACTGTGAAAAAAAAGGTCATTCTTCAAAGAAACATCATTGATTATTAAGAACAAAATGACAAAATCTGTCCATTAAGGCCATATTTTGTCTTTCCCAAGGGTGTCCTTTATCTACAAGTTAAACTGTTTTTCTTTTGAAATATTGTCTTTTATCCTTAATGAAATTTTGTTATTGATTAAATTTTTGTTTTATTACTTATTTTAGGTCAGGAAGATTTATTGCGTGAATTGAGAAGGCCGACAGCAATGCCGGAATACTCAGAAAGACGTGATGATCATTCTGACCGATCATCATACCATCGTCGTCGTTCAGCTAGAAGAGATGATGGTGTAAGTTGACGATCAATATTGTTACTTTTCTGGATTTTTTTTTCTAAATACTGCCTAATGATCCTTTTGAATTATAATAAACTACATTGTGTGACTCAAGTGTATTATTTATTGTTCATTTAATTCACACAGATCCTTATATTGACTTTTCTTGATTTGTCTGTATCTATGGTAATATTGATCAATTTTACAGTATGACAGAGATGACAGATTTTTACGTCAGTTTGAAACTCAGACATTACACATGAAGGAGATGGGACAGGAATTAGTTGATGTCAAAGAAACACTTGCTTATACACAAAAAGGTATGTAAAACAAACATTAGCCAGTAACATGAACATTACTCTTTTTTTCTGACAGAGGCATCCACTGCTCTCAATATTCAAGTGTTTGTGATCTCTGACCAGCAATCAATAGCCTGTCAATGGAACAAGAAATATATTACATGTGAGGAAGCTGGTGTGATATTTAACCTCGGGGGACGGGGGCGGAGTTCACGGATGAAAGTTGACCTACCTCACAATTCTGAACCAAGTCTTTCTGTCAGCAACTTTCAACATCCCCTTAAGTTAGTTAGTCTGTGTTCTCAGTTGAAAGTTCCCTTAATCAATTAATCTTCAGCTAATGACAGTTGAAATTCTATAATGTTAAATAATGTAAATCTGTCAAATTTATTACAGCTCTTCACAACGAAGTTTACAGAAAGCCACAGGATGTGGACTCTTCTAGGTAAGAGGAAATGATAAAGCTTCTTGATTACTTGTGACTAAGTTCATCATATAAGTTTAGATTTGCATTAATTGAATAATATTTGTGTCTTTAAAGACATTGAACCAGGAATGCGAGGCATGTGACTTATGGACCAGAAAGTCCCCTAATTCCACAGTAGGGGGTAATAAAATAGACAGGGTCATTGATAGACTAGCACCTGTTTACATAATATGTTACTCTATGCTTATAAAAACAAAAGCAATTTAGTCATAAACTTATTATCACTGTAAATCAATAAAATGTATAACCCCAATTTTTGACTAGGTGTCAAGTCTACAGACCGTGACCAGACTGGTTTTATCTAATTAGGGGCAATAAAACAAGAGATTAGACCACATGTGGATTTGGGGGGGGGGTCATTTATATAGTAGCTGTTCAATGTCTTTAACATTAATTTCTATGAAATATACATGTATATAACTTTTATGTCAATAAAAGCCACCTCATGACCTTGGCTGTTGTTGTACCCCAGTGAAGTAAGTGGAAAATCTTATGAGAATTTATCTTTAATATTCAGGATGGTTTCATTTAACACATCTCAGAAAACAAGAGGTAGAGACCGTGTGGATATTGACAGTGATGTGGAGATTTCACACGGAGGTCGTCGAAGTCGTAGAAGTAGAACGCCACCAGGTGTTGTTCGAGATGATGTCTATAACGATGTAGATTTAGATGACTTCAGTGCTCCAAAATCGTCGATCGATTTCACAACTGATGCAGATGAATCGTCCAATCAATCAGCAGATATAATCGCTAACACAAAGTATCGGTTGAAAAGTCTCGAGAAAGAGGCTCAGGTCAGTCAATGCCTTCCCTCGGAAAATAAGCTATACTTCTCTATATACTAATCTCTATCCCTTATTTGCAGAGCAGCAGTATAAATATTCCTCTAATGTGCCTCTTTCGTGTATTCCCCCCCCCCCCTTTTACCAGTGCCTACTGTCTTCTCCTTTTCCTAAAAAAAACTGATAACCACAAAAATCATATCTAAGCATCAAAAACTCCTTATATCTATTACATGTACTTTGAAATACCGTAAAACCCCGATTATCCAAAGTCGTCGGGACCGAAAAATTACTTAGGATAATCCGGGGTTTCGGATAATCCAGGGTAAGGGAAATCTAGACAATCGTATGAAAATAAAGGGAGATCACTCCCATATATATGGCGTACACGTATAGATATAATAACAACAGAAATTAATGTGTTAAAATTCATATTTTATTGACGAAAAAATGCATTTTAAGATAAACATGTGTATGTTTAACATAAAAACAAATGTATGAGTAGTTTGTACCATTATTAATTCGTCAAAGTCATGAGGAATCCGAAGTGAAACTACGAAAACAATTGAATACCCAAACGGTAGCACATGTCATGTTACAAAGCACATTAATCCATCGATAAAATGAAATCATGAATTGAAATATACACGGGATAATGAATACACAGATTGTTTAAATAAATTACAAACAGAAATGAAATAAAAAATCAAGTTTCATTTTATTGCTGCATGCAGTCACAAACACTTACGAGCGTCACACAAATCGTTTGTCGTCCTAAGATAGCTTATCGTTTTGTATTCATTTTCCGAAAATCGAATGATTTTGAAATTGAACGCCAGTGATTAATATTGGTTATGTGTATTGTTTGTCAGTTTAACAAACTTCAAAAAGTAAAACTGAACATTGTAAATGTTAGTTGCTTATTAAAGTGAAATTATGATGCAATTTATTAATGAAGCGAAAATAAAAGGTGAAGGATCTGACCAAGTCCGTATCGTAATATTTAGGCTAATTTTGTTTCCATTACTTGAAACAAATATCCAAACCAACAATCCTTTGTTCACAGTGGTTTGATAATTTGTTGTTCACACCTTTTGACATATAAAGAAATCCTACAACGAACTTGTCTGATCGATCAGAGTTAATTGTCGACTTCAGATAACAGGTGTGAAAATACGCGTTCAGATGATTGTGGGGACCTGTTAATCACTTTGGATAAGCCATGGTATTCGGATTAGACGATTCGGATAATCGAGGTTTATTTACATTGAATTATATAGAGTGAAATTCAGGACCAAAATTTCATTTTGGATAAGACCAGGTTTTCAGATAATCGAGTTCGGATAATCGGGGTTTTACTGTAGTATAAAAAATCCTTACTGAATGTGGTGTAATTACTCCTATTTTCACGCCCTAATAGTACTGAATATTTACCCATATTGTGTGTCTATTTCAGAATTTGGAGAAGGCATATGTTGATTTTCACTATCAGCTGAGTAATCCGTCCTCAGTTCCTGACCCTACTAGGCATTCATTTCGCAAGTCCCAATCTGAACGATCAAGTAAGTATAATTTACCTGTCCTTTGTACCAAACTTTAATCTTGCCTTGATCTGTGCATTTTCAGGTCAGTAGGTCAAAGGTCAAGGCCATAGGGGCATTCTGTTTTAAAAAACACATCTTGTTGATTTTTCAATGTAAATGATGAGACATTAAATTTTTCGTGATGTTAGACAATTCTGTTAATAAGTGTGTGTGAAATAGACAGACAAGCTCATGTCTTTGATGTTATTTACTATCAAAATTAACACTGTCCTAGTTCCTTTATTATTATTTGTAAAAAGCTATTATGTATTTATCTGTTTGCTCTGTGTCTATTAAGGCTATTGTGGTGTGCAGTTACTGTTGTGCATGAATACATGAAATGTAAATAATTCACACATGAAACTCATTAGTGGAAAATATGAGTGCTAGATATTCATTTTGGCATGCAACAGAAAGTGCTTAGTAATATGTAAAGCTAGGAACATATAATTGCAATTATCTTTGTGGTATTTTGTATACTCTTACTGTATAAGTTGTTAGTTCGTGTCAAGGAAATGTTCATGTTTTTCTGCTAGCGAAAACTTGCTAGTCCCTTTGCTAATTACTGAGAAACGCAAATGGTACTTTTATACATGGATAGAGCTTATAAATGATTAATTTGCGAATTTCACAATGCGTAAGTATTATGTCTGTCAGAAAATTGTTTTTTGCGAACATTTATTACAGTATTGATTCAAGTGTATACGGGTAAGTCAAACCTGCCTAATTAACATCCTGCAAACAGAGGCCACCATTTAAACTGAGACAGCTTAAATGTTATGGCACAAAAAAGACCTGAAGAGGTGCATACTAGTGAAGCATGAAATTTTTTTGTGTCTAGTTACCCGAACGACCCTTATTTTTCCCTGTGACCATAGACTTGTTATTAGGCCCAAGTGATCGTACACACACTGTCCCACTCTTTTTACCTTTCGGCATGCTTCCAGGAGTAATAAAAAAGACATAAAAGAAAAAATTTCGTTACCAACCTAGCTTAATGACCATGTAACAAAAATTTTTTTATTTTTGCGCCTGAGAGCTTTGAAATGCTTTACTTTGATGGTCTTTATTCACAGGTTTGATTGTATGTTGTTTAAGCTTTGTCAGTAATTTATTTTGTATCTGGTATACGTTTTTCAGCTAGTAAAGGACATCACATGCCGTCCCCTACCGCTAGTCCTATAGCTAATGCTAGACCATTATCATCTACACCGTATCATCAAGCTAAAACAGATGAGGCAGATCTTAGCACAGGTATTCATTCATTACATACTTACCTGTCCTCATTTAATTCTGTTACACCAAGATTCTGAAACTACAGATCCAACTCAAGACAGGCCACACCCTTCTATGAAAATTTCACAAAATTTCCCGTCATATGTGGAGAAGTCGCTGTCTCCTTGAGAAAGGGTAAGATAGTACTGCATAGAACTCTAGAGTATGTTAGAGTATCCATCATGATTAAAAGATCTTTTCTAGTATCAAATGCATTAAGATGTTGAGATTTGATTTAGATTTGAAGTCACAATGAATATAGAGCTAAGTTTAACCTAAGTGTTCATGTATTTACAGATAGCCTTACTGAGCTAAGAGGATCTTCATCATATGCCAGGAAGAAGCCGAGTGGACAAGATAGTGTACCTAAGTTTAGTCTTTCTGATTTGTCGGATGATGATTTGAGAACTGATGGGTATGTTTGACTAACACAGTTATTATCTCCCTTAGAAATATTTTCTCTATTTGACTACTGTAGTTTCATTTATTTTCGTTGGGCACAATTTTTGTGGTTTTTACTAAAATGGCTATTTCGTGGCGATATAAATTCATGGATTTGTTTTTTAAAAACATTTCCCATTCTCTGCATTTTAGTTAGTGGGGATTTGATTTCGAGGATAAGCCGACCCACGAAATCCACAAAATTAAATCACCAACGAAAATTAATGATTCCACAGTATCTTTATGTTTTAAGAATTTTGTCTTGAGTTATTTTGTATATTTTTTATTCTCACAAGGCAGATGAGTTTAACCCAATGTTTCATGAATTTCAAAACAGTGAATTAAATTTTTACCAGAATAATTTGTTTAGTTCCATGAAGTATTGCCCAAGAACATTTATTTCTTCAGCCATTATGAGAAAGTATCTTAATGTATCAGAACTAGTAACTGATTAGCTATCAAAATGTATCAATGAAACTATAAAACTATTATACTGAAATGTTGTATGATTAAAGTATTTAGACTTTGGATTTATTTTATTGTTCTGCAAAAAATAAGCAATTTGATCCTAATTCCTGACAATTACTGTACTGTCATTTATTTTCGTTGGGCTCAATTTTCGTGGTTTTTACTAAAACGGCTATTTCGTGGGGACATAAATTCGTGGATTTTGATTTTTGAAAAGAAATACACCATCTCTGCACTTAAATTCGTGGGGATTTGATTTCGTGGATGAGCCGACCCACGAAATCCACGAAATTAAATCCCCAACGAAAATTAATGATTCCACAGTATATCTTGAGCATTTCTGATACAAAAACTGTGTTTGTTGTTTAACAGTTAATATTTTTATTAATTGCACATTTACAATATTAATTAATGCACTTGTACTATTAAACTCATGTGTCCTTTAATTTGTTGTGAACATTATTTATTGCATAGTTACAGTGTAGTAAATAGATACAGTGTTTGTAATTTAATAGTCAGTAAGTGTCAATATCATTCATTGTTAACTTTAGCCATGAGCGTGTGGAGAGGCCACGACCTATCACAGTAGATGACCTTGAAGCACGACCCGGTTCCCCGAGTATCATGGTAGTACAAGCTGACCCATCTAGTGATGGTGGAACCTCACCGAAAGAAAATGGTAAATAATTCCTTCTAGAACATCTAGAACTACTTTACTAGACTTTTTATTTTTCCATGTTTCGGATGACCTTAAAAGGAATTAGCATCATATGATTGTAATTGTTTATCAGCATTCCTATCTCACCTATTTTCATTTAAAGCATCATATAGTGGTAAAAAAATCAAAATTTGTTCGGGCCAGAAAATAATGTTCCTCAAATGACCCTAGTTGGCCTTGACCCTTCAGTTTCTAGCATCAAAATACAAAAATAACTCGAGGTGAAAAGCACCTCGTTTCTCACAAAAATTAGAAAAGTGCATTGTATTTCGACCTTCATACCCTCATTTTAAGCTTGTCTGTGTTAGAAGAAAAAGTCCAGCTTTTGTAATCACTGCATCGTCAGCTTCTGCGTCTGCGCAAAAATTTAATGTGCTCATTACTCATTACAAACTATAGTGGTAGTGTTGGCTTCACTTGCAGAGCTCTTGTTTTGTCAAGGAACCTTTAATATATTTTTCATAGCCTTATATTAAGTCACTATATAGAGCAAGAAAAAGACAAACATGTTTTTGTTTACATTCGTTCATATTTTAGATTTCCTATTTGCATTGTTAAGTCTGTTAAGTATATTTCTTCATAAGTAATTAACCATAATTAATAATTGTTCTTTGTACAATTGTTGTATACATTAGAACATGCTTCACATTTATACAGCATTATTTGCATAAAATGTAAATTTTGACATTTAAACATTTCTTCACAACTCAGAAATGGAGATTTCACGACTGCAAAAGTGTTAATGAGTTATATTTATTGAAAGGTTATTTTGTAGTACTTTACAAATGTTATAATGACATAAAAGTATTTGCTCCTGTGGACTGAAAGCAAAATTTCATATCAAGACAACGAAAGTGGCAATAACCAATCATGTTTTCCATCATTCTTATTGTATCTACAATAAAACGAGTCATTGTTTTCTTCTGTATTTCAGTATCTGTGCCAAGAATGATGAGCTCAAATTTACCATCAATTATTGACAGTTCAAATCAACCTGCAACAAGGGAGATTATCCAGCCCCCTCCACCTAGTAAATTACCTCCCCTTTCATTGGACACTGCATGGAAACCAGCCCTAGATGCAGCTTGGAAATCAGGTAATTTTAGTCCTTTTGAAAATAGGATTTGTTGAAAAAAATACTGGAAATACCTTACAATGGACCAATTTATCAGTTCCTGTGCTATTTTGTTCCCAATTTTGATATTATTTTTACTTTTTTTATAACTCTTGAAGGCGTACAGAAATGTAAAAAAAGTCAGTCAATATATGAACCATTCCTAACCTTTTTACACAGAATGCTATTATTTTGTATGACTTAGACTTGCATGTATTTGAATCAATTACTGATTTTTGATCAGATTTTTTAAAACTGTTTCAGAGGAACAAATTCAGAAGGAGAAACAGAAGGAACAAGAAGAATGGGAGGAAGAACAGAAGAAGAAAGAAGAAGAGAGAAAGAAGAGAGAGCAGGAAGCATGGGAGAGGGAACAGAAAGAGTTAGAATTGTTACAGAAAGGACAAAGTAAAGTAAGTCAGTTATAATCTAATCATGATTTAATCCATTCATAAATAAGTCATTAAGGCAAGAAAAAAAACACTTTTATTGGTTATTTGTTCTTTTGAAATATGGTAGATAGGTTTTTATGCAGCATCTAATTATTTGGGGCATATAGTTATTGCCTTGTCAATTCATCAGTCTGTCTGTGACAAAGAGCTACCCCTGGTATATTATTAACATGAAAGATTAGCAAATATATCCATGAAAGTTTGTTGATATCATTAGGTGTTTCAAAAATCTGTTTGCTCAAAATAGGTGATAGTATTAGCTGAAAGTTTTTTTTTATTTTTTCGTGACTTTATTTTTGTACAGACTTTTCTCTGGAATGACTGTCATTGTTTGACCAAAAAAAAAATTGTTTTATTATTATGATTAACAATCAAGTGACATTAAACATTGAAATTTATAGTGTTCAAATATGTATAAATGTTTAAGATTTTTCTTCTTTTTTAACTTATAGTTATTATGTTTTTGTTATAAATATTTTGTTCATATTTGTATGCATTTTAATTCTGCTTTTATACAGTTATAAATTACATGTATTTTTACTGAAGGCCATATTGTAAATAAGTTTTATACTTTATATGTTACCTTCAAGAAATAAAGATTTTATTATTATTATTATTATACATGTAGTGATATTCACCTGTTTCCTGTATGCCATTATGATGTCATCAAGACTTTGAGGAATACAAACAGTCATTACATTCATGTATGTGGTTAAGACCATCTTTTGTTCCCTGCATTTAAGCAATACTAATGGACTGTAGAGAATTTTTCACTTTTCCAACTCAATCTGATAAAAAATCAAAGCGCAAAATTTCACTGGGCAGTTTATTTTCTTTGCAGGAAGCAGAACCTGAGATTGTAAACATTGGTGAAGATAAGTCTGAGAAATCTGATAGTATAGATCCAGTGATGAAACAATATATGGAAATGGTACAACAGAAGAAAACTGCCCCAAAACCAGAGAGACAAGAGGTATGTCAAGTAAATTCTTATAAGCTCTGTAGTTTGCCAGGCATGTAACAATCCAAAAAGATCTGGAGTCGGGGTCAACGATTCACATAATTTATTAAATCATCAATCTTTTATCAAAGAGAAAATATGATAAAACTGAATTTTATAGCATCATGCACTGATGGTTACAAATTAGTAATTACTAGTTTTATAACAATTAACTAGGCAATAAACAAGATTTAAACTGTGAATTGTACAAATTAAAGAATTGTCATCATGAGTTACACTTAAAACTGACCAGAGAAATGTGGCAATTTGATATAACTGACCAGAGAAATGTGGCAATTTGATATATCACATTTCCTAAGTGAAAATTTATATGAAGTTAACACTTTTTTATTAGATCACGATGTTACGACCTCAAAAGTGATGAGTATCCATATTCGATCTTCCTGTAATTTGATTTATCTATTATTTACAGTCTGAAAGAACTGCATCTCAAGTGGAGGATGGTTTATCTCTATCTGAGGATGATAATAAAAGGTATTTTATTGACTTGGTTATATTGTCAATTTCTTAATTTCATTTAGGACTAGAGTGTTGTTGCATGTTACCATGATTTAGGACCTGATTTTTGGTGGATTTATTTGTTTCATTTAGTTGTCTTTAAAATTTATATGCCTTTGATAAACTAAAGGATGAAACATAAAAAATGACAAGTTGATGAAAATCAGCTACATAAGTCCTTTTGCATCTTGGAGAAGTTACAAGTAAAATCTTGAGTTGAATGTTCATATAGAAAAACAGGGTTCGAATAAACATACTGTTAAATCACGAAAGTTCGAAATGCAACTAGAATGTCAGAAAAATTTGACTATCACATTTTTATAATCATATAGAGAAGTCATGGAGATAACATATTGAAAAGACTACACATGGTGAAGCATGATATCTACATGTTTGTGATATTTACTTTATTTGTTTGATTTTATTTCAGTGATGCCAATGAAGAATCAGATGATTTTAATTGGTAAAACATCCAATGGTGCCTTAAGTATTACAGCTGAAAAATTAAATAAAAGAAAGATTGAAAATGTACCAAAAAGGAAGAAAAGTGTATGAAACCATCTACAAGCTGAAGTGTACCAGACTAAAGAATGAAAAGCATAATGAGATTCAGGATATAAGACCAACATTTCATTCAAAAGATAAAAAAAATGCTACAAGGAAATAATTTGATTATGTTATGTCTCATACTCCTGTATCTTGTATTAAATGATAATTTTATCTTATTTTCATTGTGGTAAAATAAATATCTTTTTCTTATTTCCATTGTGGCTTATAGATAATTTTATTTTATTGCACTTGTGGTATAAAAGATAATTTAAATAGATTAACTTATTATGTCTGTTTTTCTTCATTTTGTAAATCATTCAAAAAAATTATTGATATATTCAATGCATTTTGAGTTGAGTTTTTTTTCCTGGGCACTTTTTTGAATGTCATTTTGATTTGCAAAATATAAGTAACTTATGAGTAGATACAAACAGATATAAGTTATTTTTTATAAGTGAACACTGTGTAGATAATATTTCTGTATTTGTATTAGAGGTTTCACTGTCTCTCAGTTGGTAACATTTTAAACATTTTTTTACCATTTTTTATAAATACATATAGGGGGACCTTTATGGTGCATTGTTTCAGGTCTCTGACTATTAATCACTAGCCACCCACCACTGTAAGTTTGAATTTAACCTCCACATCAGAGGTAGCTGTCCATCTAGCTAACATTAAGGACTGTGATTCTACCATGGTGTCACTAGGAATCTTCCAACATTAAAGCTTGAAAAGTTCCTAAATGACCTTGGCTGTTGGTGCAATGTTAAATCCAAGGTTGAATTTGCTTTGAGTTGAGTTGGATTATAAACAATAGCAAATATTGGAATTGCTAGGTGTTGCCTTCATATTACATAAAACCTTTTCTAAAAGATGGGTTAATTTTTAACATATTTACCAAGTATTTGCTAATATTTGATTGTCCTCTATTTAACAATCAACCCTTGTTTTAGGAGTATGAAATTCTTGATTCACCATTAGTCCTTTGATAATTTGTCAAACTGCCCCTTAAGATAAAAAATCAATTGAGACAGTAACCAAACAAATGGAAAAACTTATGTACATGTATAAAAGATAAACACCTTTTATTAGGGTTTATATGGTATCAATTAAGTAAGAGACAGTTATTGCGCAATCCTGATAAAACAATAGATTGCTTCGTTTTGCTGAGTACTCTCTTTGTGTAAAGCTCTGATATTTTTCCTACTTGACATTTATAAATTAATTGTAAGTGCAATCTTAGCACTGTATGGGAAAGTGTGAGAATGTGATTAAGAGTAGAAAGTAAAACAATATATTCCCCACTTGAAATCTAAGTAGAAACACTTGAGATAGTGATAGTTTGTACATTGTTATGAAGTTAGTTAGTACATACAATGAAACCTTGATAAAGGGACCACCTGTAGGACTAAAAAGGGGGTCTTAATTCTGAGATTGGCTTATTCGAGTGTTTTTGAAGAGGATAATATACAGAAAAAGGGTCCAAAAAAAAGTGTGTCATTATAATGAGATGATGTGTATATTTACATACATGTAGTTGCTGAATAAGGTTTTCTGCATTCATATCACTTGTGACTTGTGGACAAAGACCACAGAAAAGAGAGATGAAATATGGCTTTAACGAACAGTTGGCCTTTATTCAGGGATGTGTAATGTCCATCATGTCTATAAATGTGCACTTTAAATGACGATGGTCTCTTGTTTCCTGTGGTCTCTGTTCATGATTGGTCTCTATTCAGAGATGGTGTAGTTTTACAGGTGATCTATATCCAAAGATGGCATCTTTCTCCAGGTGACCTCTAACTACAGGTGTGCTATTTTTTACAGACGGTCTTCATTCTAAGGTGGCCATTTTCTCCAGGGTTGTTTGTACTAGCTGTGTACTTAGCATGTATAATGTAGATATAATTGTATTCCTTGATTGGTTTGAGACATACTGGTCTGAGTAATTGCTGATTTATTCATTCAGTTAACACAGACTGGTATTGTTTCATCTATTTGTAGATATTGTTAATACAACTTTCTGTGATCTGAGATATTATACAATAGATAAAAAAATATTTTTAACATTTTTTACAAGAAATATTGAAATAAATTATAAATGCAACATCTGTGTTTATTGTTCTTTTTTATGCCATATAGTCTACAAAACAAAGGGTCATTAGATTAGATCAGAGGTCATGTCTGGGCAAAACTTGTCATGTTAACAGTGACCAGTATAATCTTTTTCTGGTGCCAACCTTAAAGTTCTAACAACAAAATCCAAAGTACGAAAATATTTGGGAACAAATTATTTCTCCAAACTATGAAAAAGATGTTAGAGACTGTACATAGCGTCTCTAGACATGTTTAGGGGAAAAACATTGGATTAGACCAATCAAACCTATCCTTTTGGCCAAGTATCTGTAAACAAGGCTAATCAACTTTCTGAAAAACATATGTATTACTTTGGTCAAGTTTATGTAAACATTACTATTTGCATGGTCTAATATTCATTTACATGATTATAGTCTATGATATTGGTGAATTATCTGTAACCAATGCTATTGTTTTAGTCTAGTATACATTTACATGGCTTAAATACTGGTCAATTATCTGTTAACATGACCAACATTTTGGCTAAGTATACATAAACATGTTATTGTGTTGGCCTTGTATCCATAAAAATGTCTAATGATTTAGTTAAGTATATGTTAACCAGAATACTGTTTGGCCAAGTATCTATAAACCAGACTATTGTTTTAGCCAAGTATCTATAAACCAGACTATTGTTTTAGCCAAGTATCTATAAACCAGACTATTGTTTTCACAAGTATCTATAAACCAGACTATTGTTTTCACAAGTATCTATACACCAGACTATTGTTTAGCCAAGTATCTATAAACCAGACTATTGTTTTAGCCAAGTATTTGTCAACCAGACTATTGTTTTAGCCAAGTATTTGTCAACCAGACTATTGTTTTAGCCAAGTATTTGTCAACCAGACTATTGTTTTGGCCAAGTATCTATAAACCAGACTATTGTTTTAGCCAAGTATCTATAAACCAGACTATTGTTTTAGCCAAGTATTTGTCAACCAGACTATTGTTTTAGCCAAGTATTTGTCAACCAGACTATTGTTTTAGCCAAGTATTTGTCAACCAGACTATTGTTTTAGCCAAGTATTTGTCAACCAGACTATTGTTTTGGCCAAGTATCTATAAACCAGACTATTGTTTTAGCCAAGTTTTTGTCAACCAGACTATTGTTTTAGCCAAGTATTTGTCAACCAGACTATTGTTTTGGCCAAGTATCTATAAACCAGACTATTGTTTTAGCCAAGTATTTGTAAACCAGACTATTGTTTTAGCCAAGTATTTGTCAACCAGACTATTGATTTAGCCAAGTATCTATAAACCAGACTATTGTTTTAGCCAAGTATCTGTAAACCAGACTATTGTTTTAGCCAAGTATCTATAAACCAGACTATTGTTTTAGCCAAGTAACTATAAACCAGACTATTGTTTTAGCCAAGTATCTATAAACCAGACCATTGTTTTAGCCAAGTATATATAAACTAGACTATTGTTTTTGCCAAGTATTTGTCAACCAGACTATTGTTTAGCCCTAGTATCTATAAACCAGACTATTGTTTTAGCCAAGTATCTATAAACCAGACTATTGTTTTAGCCAAGTATCTATAAACCAGACTACTGTTTTGGTCAAGTATCTATAAACCAGACTACTGTTTTGGTCAAGTATCTATAAACCAGACTATTGTTTTAGCTAAGTATCTATAAACCAGACTATGGTTTCAGTCAAGTATCTATAAACCAGACTATTGTTTTTGCCAAGTATCTGTAAACTAGACTATTGTTTTAGCCAAGTATCTATAAACCAGACTATGGTTTCAGTCAAGTATCTATAAACCAGACTACTGTTTTAGCCAAGTATCTATAAACCAGACTATGGTTTCAGTCAAGTATCTATAAACCAGACTATTGTTTTTGCCAAGTATCTATAAACCAGACTATTGTTTTAGCCAAGTATCTATAAACCAGACTATGGTTTCAGTCAAGTATCTATAAACCAGACTATGGTTTCAGTCAAGTATTTGTAAACTAGACTATTGTTTTAGCCAAGTATCTATAAACCAGACTATGGTTTCAGTCAAGTATCTATAAACCAGACTATTGTTTTAGCCAAGTATCTATAAACCAGACTATGGTTTCAGTCAAGTATCTATAAACCAGACTATGGTTTCAGTCAAGTATTTGTAAACTAGACTATTGTTTTGGTCAAGTATTTGTCAACCAGACTATTGTTTTGGCCAAGTATCTGTCAACCAGACTATGGTTTCAGTCAAGTATCTGTAAACCAGACTATTGTTTTGGCCAAGTATCTATAAACCAGACTATGGTTTCAGTCAAGTATTTGTAAACCAGACTATTGTTTTGGTCAAGTATTTGTCAACCAGACTATTGTTTTGGCCAAGTATCTGTCAACCAGACTATGGTTTCAGTCAAGTATCTGTAAACCAGACTATTGTTTTAGCCAAGTATCTGTCAACCAGACTATGGTTTCAGTCAAGTATCTGTAAACCAGACTATTGTTTTGGCCAAGTATCTGTCAACCAGACTATGGTTTCAGTCAAGTATCTGTAAACCAGACTATGGTTTCAGTCAAGTATCTGTAAACATGACTTTTGTTTTGGTAAAGTATCCATTACCAGGACTTTTGTATTGTCCAAGTTTCCGTAATCGGTAAACATGATTTAATTTTGATGAAGTGTAATTAAACGAACTTAAAGTTGTCCATAAGAAGACCAAGACACATTTGTGAGTGCTCTTTTAATATTTAAGTGATACGTCTCAAGGATTGTGTTATCTATCTTGAGATTAGTGAATAATTCATGGATAAGTGAATATAAACCACTTATTTGATCAAGATAAATAATCAACTCTGTACCTTGTTGCAGAGCACTGATCTATCAAAGAGCTGGCGTTAATAGAATGCACCATGCTGTGTAAGTTGCGAGTGACAAATTCATCAAGTTATTGGAAGCGACAGGAGAAGTTTTTTATTAGTGTCTAGCAAATGACAAATTTGGGTTGATGTAACTTGCTATCATTCAGCCAGTGGAGAGAAATTGTTGGAACTCCTTTGGGATACATAGAGAGAAAGAATGAGAGAGTGTGTGTGTGTGCACGGTGGCTGATATTATTCCAAACACGGAGATAGTCTGGTATAAAGCTGATATCATTATAAAATTATGAAGAGATAAACATGGATGTCCCTCTGTGTTATTATACAGTAATCAATTTCTGATAGAAAAAAAATGTCAGAGAAATGTTGATGCAATGACGATAGTGTTTGTGTGGACATCGTGAATTATCCATTTAGATGTTCGTTGACTATGGTTATGTTATTTCCAGCATTTCTGTTTATTGTTAATGTATACTACACACGCACACGCATATATCATTGAATGCTTTTCTGAATACGATAATGTTCCTTTGTATTGTATTGACTAAGGCCTAGAAATGTTTGTTTCCGATGATATGCTCATCAAAAATAGGTTAGGTAGGTAAGGAATGTTTTATTACTACGTGTATTATTATTCAGTTTTCAGAATGATAAAACAGTGAGGCAGTGGATGTACCATTCCATTGGCCTAATAAAGTCTAAAATAGGATAGTCCAGGTAGCTAGAAGCAAACCATTTCTTATGTCTGATTTTTTCTTACAGTCCTGTAGGCTTTTTACAAGTACCATTATTTCAGTATATTTTTTGTATCTTTCTGTTTTATTCTATTTTGTCAACTAGTATTCATGTAAATAGTTGCTTTCTCGGGATGGGTCGTTTGATGACTTTTCCAGCTTTGACAGAGAGAGAGAGAGAGAGAGAGAGAGAGAGAGAGAGAGAGATGACCTCAGGTTTACTCCTGGGCGGAACCATTATTGCAACATTTATTGGGTAAGCCTGCTGGACAGCTTCCTTCACATGTGGAAACTATGTGACCCCAGGTGGGGCTTAAACTGACCGCGGCGAGGAATAAGCGATTACTAGCCAGAGACCGTAACCTTTTGATCACAGTAGTGCTCCATTTTCATACAGTCAAAGCTGTCAGCAACGACCATTCATTTTAGACTACATAGTAATCTTCATTTATTGTGACATTTATTCGTAGTTTAAAGGGGCATACCCTACAACTGACAAACATTCTGTGAAAGTGTAAAAATGTGTTAGATGTATATGTAAAATAATATATAATGGATAATTGCAAGAAGAACTTGGGTCATAAAATGACTAGTTTAGGTACTAGCCGCAAAAATCATAGCTATGAATAATAAATCACTTCCACCCAAAAATTGTACAACAAATTCCAAACAGTATCCGATCTTTTATGGAAACTAATATTTTTTGTGATTTTATTTTTAATTGGATGAATTTTTGGCTGAAACTTTCTACATCGGCTTTTTTCTTTACACGCTTCTAATTTATCATCATTTTGTCTTGATTTTAGATGCACCAAGTTGTAGGGTATGCCCCTTTAAACTTAGAATTACTGGCATAAAGAATATAGAACTTAAGAACAATCTCTGAACTCAAATTTCGATTCCATTCTCAAAGCATTATGGCTGAAAAGATAAAGCTGATTAATGTTTGAATACAAGATGACTTATGTCTCAATTATATCATTATCGTTTGATCATAATTAACTTAGAAATATAAAAATGCAAGATATGAGATTTGAGCTTGGAGATCAATCTCAAGTTTTATGACCTCAATGCATGACTTTATTGTTAGATGGTTCTCTTTGTAGGTTGGTCTTTATCATAAGCTTGCCAGTACCTTGTTCGAGATGTTCAACATTCGTATTTCTGTGACCTCTACTTATTGGAAGCTGTACCTTCGGAACGTTCTAGGTTGTATGTGGACGATTTTCAAAAAAACTTGTGGAACCGCTTTATCCAAACCTCTTTAAACTAGACACATCTAAACCAACCGGACCTTTCTAATCTGGAAATCGCTTTTATTATACAAATTGGTCAAAAGTATTTATCATATGCAACCTTGGTATGCATTTATATAAACCAAGAAGTCCTTCTTATCCGGAATTTACCCTGTTCCGGGCTTTTACCCTGATCCGGGCCTTTACCCTGATTAACGTGGTGTACTCGTAACTAAACTAAATTTTCACGTCTCCAGCTGGGGTAACATATTCCGCGTAAAGCCAAAAATGGTCTTTTATAGTTTTGGGGAAACATAATGGATTGAGTTTCCTTTGAGGGTTTTGCTAATACATCATACTTAGAAGGTAATAACTAGATGCCTAGTTTTGTTAATAAATTAGCCTTTATCTTGTCATCTGGGGGAAAGTTTTTGTCTTTCAGTAATCGATCATTGGAGCTGAGAATTAATTACACACGAAGTCATTTCTCCGGAATAAGAAGAAAGATGGCATTTGTTTTATCGCATGCTTGTGGGCATAAACTCGGTTTTATATTTTCACTAGTACAGTCATACCTGTATTAGCGGCCACCTACGAATTAGAGACACACTGTGAATATAAAGGCCATTCCGTTTTAAAAACCTTCATTGAGTATTCAGAACAAAATGACCTCTGAATAAAGGCCACCTGTCAATAAAGGTCACATGTCTTTCCAAAGATAGCCTTTGTTCACAGGGTTGACTGTACTGAGACAGCCTTGGTAATACAGTTGGGGTCACCATCACGGAATGGGAATACAGTCATGCTAGTTGATAGGATTCGGAACTCCTCGGCCACCATATTGTTGTTGTTGTTGTAGTCCACTTTCCATCATGACTGACTCTTGAAATCCAACGATGGAAACAACACGTTAGAAATTCAGCCATTCTTTGAATGAATCTTGAAACCAAGAGACTTACGTTGAAAAAGTAATGATTGGCATTTACCGGAAACTACAAATCCAAAATTTGTAACCTTTTACTTAATCAATTGATCGATTACTTACTTAATTAATCGATCAATCAATAAGTAAATCAATCAATCACATAGTAGCTTAAACCATTCAGTAGATAAATTAACGAACTATGATTCATGTCGACTTATTGATATTTCATCTTTAAATACATTTGAACTTGATAATGTACCCATTCCAATATATGTGTGCCTCATTGTTGTCCTTAACATAAAGGTTTCGCTGCATGTAAATGTTAGAGTGCATAATTGTGTATTCTTCGTAAACAAGAAAATCAAAATATAACTGTCTTATCACAAGGAACACCCGTATATGCATTCTAAAGTGCTCCGCATGAGAAATACAAATTTGTTTCCATTAGTATATTGTTATATTAAATGGACGATATCAGCACTGTTGATTGTTTGGCCCTTCTATCAGTTATTAATGCATATATAAAGTCTGTGTTTGATAAAGATTTTTACTGCTTTTAATTATCAACAATTTCCTGTGGTGCATAATTTGTAGTCACACGTTAATAAGAAAGCTAAAAGGAGTGATGATTTAGAACGCCGAATTTATATTCTATTATGATAAAAAGTCAGGCCCCTGTTCCATGTTGCAGTGCGCCAAAGGCTTTGTACAGACAAGCCGACGGGAACCAGTTTAGGAAAGTTCTATGTGGTCGGTCTTGGCAACGATCGAGACTTCTATCAAGGGTTTAACAGTACATTTATATTTTTATCAGCTTAAAGCAGTCTGAGACTGGACAAGATTCTGTAACTAGCAGTTAGATGTCTTTACTCGTATTTCAGTAGTTGTTACTCTGGTGTTATAGTGTCAAACGATGATACAATATGTGTCTGTGTATAATCAGACGAGTCACGGACTTATTACGACGTGACAAGGCCTATCTTTTTTGACAAGACGTCGTACATTTACTCTCTGGAAAATTGTGTTTTATTTATTGTTTATGCTATAATTTTTTCTCTTGAATGAATCGAGGGGACACACCTCCCCAAAGGTGGACATTTTGGAGACTAGGAGAAATTAGGTTCCACGGAATCATTGGTATGTTTCTGGATAATCTAATTGAAGTTTTCGCTGCGACCCTTGGTCTTTTATTAGGCTCGAAGAACGATGTATTCACTGTTTCACTTACTGCCAACACACCGCCTTTTTTAAAGAGCTTGTAACCAGGGACGAACATATGTTTACTCCACAGAATAACACAGCATGAAAATATCCCCTATAACACATGTACTTCACGGCGAGGAGAGACAAACATTTGCAAAAAAGCCTCGCAAACTCGCCGTTATGATAAAAATGAGATTTACACATTTACACCCCCACCCCCTGAAAACAAAATCGTGTACCCATTAGTACACTGATCACTCAAATATTTATCATATCGTTTTTGGAAACATGACACTAGTTTCCACTCGCTCGGCGCGCATGAATTAAAAGTTTATGCGGACTTAAGTCAAATTTCTAAACACCCATGTTAAAACTCGAATCTTGGAAGAAGTCAAAGAAATTAAAATCCTCGAATTTTCAATACAGTGCAACCTTTCATGATAGAGCGGCGCTGTCTATAGCAACAGCATCCCTTCAACTACTGCATGATTTTTTCCACTGTACGATTTAACTATTAATCTAACCTCTCTAGAGCAACAACCACTCAACAACAAAATAATTTTGCTTCTTTGAAAGGGTGTTGCTTTGGACAAGTTGCACTGTACTTCGAGGGTTTCTGATGACATGATCATCAAAATAGGTTAGGCATATCGAGAGGGTTCAACGCAACAGTGTCGTAACTCATATTGAAATAAGAACAACTTCGACAGTGTTGCACTGAACACTCGACATACAATCTATGTACACAAAAGAGTTCCAGGTTCGATTCCTTATCGCGGCAGGCCATATCCTACCATGAAAAATTGACTAAATGTCGACTTTCCTCCTCATGTGGATCATAAGTTGCCGGTTCCTTATGGAAGCAAAGTTAGAATACAATCTTTACCAAGAGTTGTCGTTCCTTTCCAATCCACACATTAGTGTGAGCGTGGCGAGAACGACAACTCTGGGTAGAGATTGGTTAGAATACAGTCCAGGAAAACTTGTTAGGTGAATGTAACTGAAAAAATTTAAAAAAAACAAATAAATAAATTAGCTTAACAAAAAGCTATGTTTCTGAAACAGGCATAGCTAAGGTCTACGAAATACAAATGTGTTCGGACGGCATAAATTTAAACATCAGTGTGTAATGTATTCAGTTTTTGTCGGTTCTTATTTTAATTCAGAAACTGATTGAACAAATTCCATGCTTGTGTCTCATGTTTGGATAATTAACGCTATATGTACTTGCAGGGACTCTACATATGCAAAAAAAAATGCGGTAAAAATATATGGAAGGGAATATCCGCCAGTACATTCATGCTGTTAAATGACAATGTTATGTCATTTACTTGCATATGCGTTCTTCTACTTGACAACTGCATTTTTGGTTTCTTACAAGTGCTTGCTACGTTATTCATGTTTCATATTACTTGATGCTAAGTGGACACTCCCTTCATATATATCGTTCATTCTTGCATGTAATTTACAACTGCGTTATGCCTTCTTTATCTTGAAATGTTTATTCACACTATTTCTAACTGCTATTGTTACTGCTTTTTGGATTCAACATTATTCTTGTTGAAGCATGATATTACAATGGTACATGAAGTACATGACTGGGAACCAATAAAACTTTTAGCTTCTTGCGCAAATTACTATACACGGGAGACAACTCCAGACATAAAATTTACAAGTTCGGAATTTTCCGTGGTTTAACGGTGCGATAGTAAAAACTTTAATGTTTACGGAAGTGTATATCAATGACACATGTTGTTTTAATGAGACATCGAGCTGTCTCGTCGGTCTCGACGATAATGTCAGTGGCAGTGTGTTAGAAATGGTTTCTGTTACATCCAATAAACCAACCGAGATCGGCGAGAACATAACATTTTGTTGAATGTTGAAGAAACTGTGCTACGACGAGGCGGTACGGCAATGTTTTTCTGAACATCGTTGCAGGTGAATATTTTACAAGGACTTATATACATACATAGTCCTTGATATTTTAGTAGATCTACATAAACATTATTTACTCCTATATTTACCGTGTTACTTCTCATTAACTCAGGTCTATCTGGAGCAAATTCAGGTTCGGGGCTTATTTTAGATTTTTTAGACGAAGGGGGGGGGGGGGGGGGGGTAAATTGTAGAAGCAATATTTGATTCAGCAGTAAAAGTTTATAACCTGTTTCGCAACTTTGAACCTGTATGTAACGGTCTATTGACTTTGTTTGAAATGTAGGGGTGTGGTATATTGTTTGATTGGTAATGCATCTTGCAAGCAGGAGGTCGTGGGTTCGAGCCCCGCATCAGGGACATTAAATTTTAATTTAAATTTCCTCCTATTACATTTGGTGCCGTGACTAGGATGAGACTAGCACCAAGGGTGAAGCAAAGGCTAGCTGAGTTAGTCAAAAGAACCTATAGTTATCGCAATTAATTACTTTGAATAAAAAGGAAGGAGGAATGTAGCTGTGTGGTATATTGTATTAAATTTTATAAATTGGCTGAGATATTCACAGCCTGATTAGCTCAGTTGGTAGAGCATCTGACATGCAAGTAGGAGGTTGCGTGTTCGAGCCCCGCATTGGGTACTACATTATTTTCCTCCTCCCTATTACAGAAATAATTGCATATGTGAAAATATGTTTGCTATCAAGAATAATATTATGAGAATGATTAACTTTTCAATTACCTATTGCCTAACATACTTCTTTTGATGATATTTATAAAATAAACCTAATTAATGTCAATGGTCTTCAATTTTCAGTCAATATTGGCAATGGTTGGACTACTCACAGTGGTACATGTACAGTCAATCAGCCTGGACAGAAGACTTTTAGCTAGTGTGTGTTTTGGTGGTGGAGCTAATCAGTTTATACTCAATGATATGTTGGCCAGACTGGTACACGAAGATATCGCAAATGGGTTTTCTCAAAAAGTGGCTTTCCTGACAAAATTGTTTCTACATAGGTGGAAGTTAGTAATAAAACATAATAAACATTACATAGGTATTATATATACCGTATATGTAATATTAAGATGGAAGTATATATATATTTATATTTATATGCAGAAGTTATATATTCATATTATTCACATCACAGGACCTGCAGAATTTTGTGACTCATAGAATATTTAGGAAAAGATACACATGCATTCCATCTATATGTTATTTGTGACAGCACATTGCCATAATGACTTACAAGTATCTGTTGTTGTTTTTTGTTTATAAAATATGTGTGCAATTGAAAATATAATTTGCATAACTTATTAAATCTTATACTACTAAACTCTACTATTAAGCTCTCGTTATGATGTAAAAAGTATTTAGTTAGATTTTTTTCAATATACAAATTACAATGTGTTAATAAACTGGCATACATTTAAAGAAAATATACATATATTACAAGAAACATGTGTATAGCCATGTTAGACATATTATATAAAGGATAACACAAACAAGTTAAAATAAACCTTTATTTCCATTTTGGTCAACAGCTATACAGTATACATAGCTAATGTTTAAATGAATAAATAAATTTTGTATCCGTGATCCTTAGAATAAAGTAAAGAGTTACATCTAGGAAGATATTTAATTTTCATGTATATCAGAAGTTATAAATCACACTATATTCACAGACAAATTGCATAGTGTAATATTTAAAGAAATTTTAGAACTGAGCAAATTTAAAGTTGAAGCTATATTTTATGTTTTTTCTAAGAAGTTGACTTATTTGATGTAAATGCAAATTCATGATAATAAGTAATACATGTGAATTAATTATTCATCATTTGTAAGCATCAGTCTATTAGTGTCAATGTAATTTCTAAATTGTTTGTAAAGATATTTTTGTATTTGAATTGATCAATATTCTAGGTTCTTCATGTTAATTATTACTTAATAATAAATGCAAATTTTCAGTCAATATTGTCAATTGTACAAATGTTAAATATCTAGATACTGTCAAACCTCCAAATAAAGGTCACCTTGTGAATAAAAGGTCATTATTTCTAAACCGTCATTTATCATTTAGAACAAAATAACTCCTGAATAAAAGCCATCTGTCAATATAGGCCAAATTTTCTATTTCCCAAGGATGGCCTAAGTTCAAAGTCTTGACTGTAGTCCAAAATACATGTTCCTGTAATGACTAATTAATTCACCTCATTAAGTCTCATTGTTAACAGTGAAGCATTGGAAGACATGTGCAATTATTATGGTTGTCAGTTATATTTCAATTAGTTGTACTAATTGACAATAATGAATAATGTTTATTGTTAAAATTGAGACATGATTCAATTGGTTACTGAATTTATTGTTTACAGAAATACATAAATAAACAGTATAATAAATAGACAAATGAAAAAAATGATAATTGTTGTATTTTATCTATCCTTTGATTCAAGTAGGATGACTAGTGTTTTCAAGGTAGACACACACCTTAATTGTGTCCTAAGCTATCCTCACATTGTGCATATATGTCTATGTTCTTCTTGAAATATCTCAAACCATCTAGGAGTGTCATCATCAAAGCTATATGGTTGGTCCTTTCATTTAACTCAGGGGAAAAAGTATATTGGCTGCTCATCCTTTAACGCATCTTTCTCATTGATTTGAGAAGAATCAACAATGGAGCGGATACCCTTGGTGAAGTTGTGATAGAAGACACAACTGAGGTAGAAATAACTGTTGGATCACTAGCAAACATATCCTCCATGCATCAAAATACCTCCATATCTGTCGACTATCACCAGCTTGTTTTTTTCTTTAATGTTTTATACCTGCAATAAATAGACAGACACATTCAAATACCAATATTTATGTTTATCCATACTGTAATGGAACTGTTTGTGATTAGTGATATTTACATCATTTTTGTGTGGTACAAAATGGAACACAATATCTAAATACAGGGAGCAACACTGAAACATGATGGGAATGTGATATACTATACAGTCACTTGTACTCAACTGTACTGATATATGAATAACACAAATGAATGTTGATGCAAATGAACAATTTAAAACTGTTCTTTTTAGTGTAGGTCTTTCATATTGAACATTATTTTAAAATGTGATTGATTGCTTAAAACAAAATGACATCCAAATAAATGCCATGAACTTGGTAATTAACGCCAATTATGTATTTTCCAAGGATAGACCTTGTTCAAAGGTTTAACTGTATATGAACAGGTATGCTATATAACATTGTTATATAGATCCCTGATAGAAATAAAATTCTCCTCACACAACAGCAATAACTAAAAAATAATTTCACATGACAGAGTACACAATAACTGTTATTTTAGGATAAAACTTACTGTGGACTTACCTTCACCTCCACCAATATAGTATCTGCTGCTTTTGAAACGATGTATTGACATCGATGACCAATGGCTACAAATTCTACAGTAACAATTTTTGTCCCGTTTCGCTCAACTTACACTAATTCGTCGAGTATTTTTTTGTGTACGCACCGTGCATGGTTGACCTTTTTACGGAAACTGCCGAAAAAATCTGGTTCCCAGCATTGTATGAATTGAATATTACAAATGCATTCGTTTAAGTTCATGCTAGCTGCTGCTTAGTGCTAATTGGTTTCGCCATCCTGAACTTGCAATCATTGATGTTAACATGCATGTGTCGGTATAATAATAATGAATAGAATGGATGCATTTGTCATTTACACGCAAGAATATGTAATTTATATACATAGAGTAAGGATAGAATCAAGCCACGTGCCACTTACTGATGGAAAGAAGCATAAAGGCACACGGCAGTTGCAGTTAGTGTAAAACGAATGAAACGAGGCAAGATGCAATTGTCATTTAACAATATGCATGTAACAAGACAAGATGCAATTGTCATTTAACAGCATGCATGTACTGGCGGATATTCCCTTCCATAAAAATATAAGTGTTATTTCAAGTGTCAGTGAGTTCTGTCGGCAATCTTCATCATGTGGACATTACTCGTTGCTTAAATATGATGGAAATATTAAATACTAGTATTGAAACAGCATCTGTGTAAATGACGGTGTGAATGATTACAGCCATCTACGCAATATGCTATGAATTCTTTCGTCGATTTAGCTATTAGAGACGCAGCGAGATAGTTACAAAAGCAAAATCTTTTTGAAACGCACCATTATCCGTTTTCATTTTCATTCTAGCAGATAACAAACTCTTCCAGGCAATATGCTTTGTTTTTAAGACAGAGAGTTGCTCGGCAGAATGTCAATAATCCTGCGCTGGGCGGTTTTATTTCACTAGCAAGTCACCATAGAGCGATTTCGATATTTGGGGCGTTACCATGCCAACCGAATTATCAATACTTAAATTTTCCGGTCTCGAATGCAACCGAAATGGTAATTTTGGTATTTCTTACACGAGTATTCGACTTTTAAGTGATAATTTTCTTTGTACTGGCTAAGGAACTTATGTTTTGTTCAGCGAGCGACTTACGATGATACATTTTTTGACTGGCAGACATGAGAGAAAAGTGCTGGATGTGATTTACACTCTCAAAACGTTAATGTGCGACTATGTTACAGAAACGAACACAATGCATATAAAACGGAAGTAACATGAACGTAAAAGGTTCATTGTGAGACGTAGTTGTTTTATGGTGTAAAACTCAGATGTTTCAATGTATCACAAAACAGTGATTAAAACACGTGCTAATTCTACATACATTCGGATAAATGACTACAAAGTGTTTCTTAAAAAGTTAGTGAGCCTATGTGGCTTTGAAAAGACTTTGTTGTAATATGACAATAACTCCACTGCTATTCTGGACACGAATCAGAACTTACTATAAAAAGGTAAACATTATTTTGGAACGCGTATTTTGATTTTCATATAATTATAAAATTTCATTAAATTCCATAAAGCCACGATGCGAAGTTAATTTTAATACATTTACATAATATGCTCAGTGGGATTTCTTGCGTTGCTACATTTGGTTTACGAGATACTGTTGATAACTTTAATGCAATATTTAATCTCACTTTAAATTACAGTGTAGTATGACATTTTATCAAAGTGGTTCGTAACCTTGCGTCGCATTTATTTAAGTGACTACAATTCACTTCAGACTACTGTAAATCAAGAAACCCTCGCGTATTTCTATATTTTTCGAAATCTTTTGCCTCTTTTTATGCCCCGGAATCCAATGATGCGTGGCATTTAGAGATTACCTTGTCCGTCCGTCCGTTCGTCCATGCGAGGGAGCCACCGGGAGCATACGTGTTTTCTTAACTCAATGTCTTGTTATTTGATGGTATATGTATATTCGTAGTTCTGATAAAGTTATACATGTACCAATGTGTAAAAGAATTATGCGTAATTCATGTTCGTCACAACACTTTGTAAGTCTGAGAAAACTGTTCTATATCTTTAACATATATAAATTCTTAATTAAATTAGCAATATGAATAACTGCGACATAACTCTTTAAAATAATTTTTTAAAGTTTTTGTCACGATTTTTGCGTCAATTTGGGTCGAGTACCTTCATTACACGTCATCTTGTCACGTTTAATTCGCAACATGTATTGACTCTGCAAACTGTGTGTTACAATGTGTGTTTCAGTCGCATGTGATTCCAATATTCTGTAGAGGGGAACAGAGAGTACATTTCTCTGTTTAATTGAGTTTTCACCGACAAATTGGAATTTCCTGGATTATACATTTTTTTTACAAAATAATTAAAGGTGGATAGAATTTAATATTTCTGCGGTAAACGCCTGTTTTAAATGTCAGAAGGATTAACGACGTCAGTAGGGTTAACGCTATTTTCAATATTCGATATTTTTTAGTAACATACAGCGGTCGGTTCACCTAACCAGTATTCCAGGACTGTCATTTAACCACTACTATCTTACCGTTACACAAGGAGCTGGCATCCACCAGGGTCAGTTTACCAGCTTTATCGGCGGACGAGGGTCTCAGGTATACACCAGGGTAGCCCCACAGACCTTCTGTAAGCCTGTTGGACAGCTGTTGTGATTCTGATTCACAGTGGTGAGGGGCTAGCGGTGAGGGGCTAGTGATTTTGACCAGTCAGAAACCATAACCAATTCTACATGCAATGTATGTGTTGTATATATACAGGATTAACTATATTTGTACATGTATGTGTTGTGTATATACATGACTGACCGTATTTCACATTCATGTGGTCACTATATACAGGACTGACTGTTGTCAATCAGATTGTCATATTTTTTGAAAAGCATCAATAACAAGCTCACAGAATTTGTTCCGTCAGTCTCAGATTTCCACATTTTCCGTTAACAATCAGTCGTTGTTAGGTACTACATGGAATTTACTTCTGAAATGAATTTAGAAATGAATGACATTTGGTGTGAGTAAACCGGGTCACAGATAACCATTGACAGAAAACCAATCATCAGTGATTATTAAAATGTGTGAAAATTATGCTTAACAACATTCAAGAGTCAAGACCCCGAGATTAAATGACACCAAACAAATACTAATTCTGGTATTAAATTTATTTGACCTATACGACGACATTCGATCGGTAATTATTGTACTTTATCGCGGATTTCGAAATTTCGGATATCTCCGTATGGCGTCGTGGAAAGCCGCAATGAGTTTCGTACCTCTTTAGATAGCGGCGTAATATACCGAAATGAAGTTCGGATATCTCCGTATTGGCTCTCCTTATTGCGACATAAGGCGTAAAGTATTTGTCTCCAGGTACCTATGCGTCCCTAAGATTTTGTTACGTATATTAGTTAAACATCTTATATTGCTTTAAGTTGTATATTCATTAACATTACATAGAATAGATACCAGCATATTTAGCCCAAGTTCTTAAAATTTAATTAAGGGTCTCTCCGTTAACATGGTTTAAAATTACATCTGTGGTCGTTGAATAATTGCAAAAAAATGTTTTACGTATTTGGCCAGAGGAGTGGTGCAGCCATTCTCTCACTTTTTTACCCTTTTCAGGCCCATAAAAAAATCATACATACATACCCAATTATTAACATAAACCAGAAACAAACAGTTTCGCCCATATTACCGAATTCACAGGCTACCGGCGTGTGATAACAGTAAAATAAAGTTTCAAAAAAAAAATATATAAAAATTTCACCATATATATATTAAAGACCAGGCTTTTAAAAGTCGGTTCAGAATTGTTACAACAGGACCTTGATGAACATGACCGGTGTGATTTCTGAGCCCAGGAGTTCTATACCTTTACTCTATAATATTATTTATGACCTTCAGGGCCTGAATGGCGACTTTAAAGTTTGTGTAGCTAGTAATACATTATATATGGTGAAAAAAGTTTTTTTTTTAAAACTTTTTTTTGCTGAACGGTAGCCTGTGACCGAATTAAGATAAGTCGTCGTTGTAAACCGAAAATAATTCGGGTATCTCCGTATGGTGTCGGAATGAATCGAAAATAATTCGGCTCTTTCCGTATTGCGTTTAGGAGACATGCGCTGTTATCAGCACGGTCGTTCGTCGGTAACTGAATGTTATGTAGTTTAATATTATGTGATTCATTATCAGTGTTTAAATACACCTTGCGTCCAGTTATCTCAACTACGACCTTTATCAGTAGGTGAAACACTTCATTGCACTGTGGACATAGTGTCATAGTTATTGGAGTATTTTTATATGTTCAGTGGTAAGACTTAATTATTTCACTAACTACTCAATTGTAAAACATGTATATTGATTATGTAACGTAACAACCTTATGGTGCATTTTTTTTAAACTATGGATACGATGAACTTTACTTGGCTACCAGTATTTACAATTTATCAGTCATTTTGAAGAGGTGATTAAATTCAAATTTCATTTTTAAAAGTTCAATGAAATAAAAGCGTTGATAGGCTGAAATTGTCATGTTGAATTTTAAACAACTGGAGAAAAAGTGTTTGGCCTGCTCCCATTCTTTTATCTGAAAATATATTTGTTTGATCAACTCAACATATCTTTTACTCCCCCGAGTACAACATATAGAGAATACATGGTTGGTGCCGGAGATGGAGAAGGTTTATCCGGTGAGTGAGAACGTGTATCTTGGCGAGCTTTAGCGAGCCAGGATTCGCTTTTGCATCGAACTGGATAAACCTTCTCCATCTCCGATACCAACCATGTATTCGATTTATCCTACTGTTCTCATTAAGTTTAGTACAACACGACATTTTTTACTGAAATCCGTTCTTTTTCGCCAAATTATATGTGACGTAACGTACCAATCTCTACACTGAGTTGTCGTTCCCGCTACGCTCACACTACATAATTGGAAAGGAACGACAACTCTGTGTAGAGATTTGTAACGGTATACTAATGTCTTTTCGTTTATGACGTCACTTTCGACGTCACACAGAGTTTTACAACCTTTAATGGACACAAGGCATTTGAAGGTATAATATTTAATATGCAAAATAGCATTAATGCATTGTATAAAAATCTCTATTTTGGCTTTAACAGTGCGTGGGAATCTTAAAATCATTTGTATTCTTACGCGTGTTTTTAATCACGTGACGCACTGACTGGATATATATATATAAGTTTATACAACAAGGTTTTCTCGGCTGCACCCGATGAGCGTGATACTAGCGGGATAAAATTATATACAGTATGTTTGTAGACTGACAATATTCAATTGCAAATTCACACGAAGGACGAGTATGAATTTGTAAATGATTATTACTAATTTTTGAAAGTGCATTTGACATTCAACAAGAAAGCGTATCAAAGTCCTCTCGAAAAAGAGGATAATTATTCGTTTGTCGTACTACGAATAGACGAGGACGTTATTCAGCGTGTGGCGTTATATTAGTTTTAGCGAAATAACGGGGTATAAATATCTAGTTTCTGCACATTTTACGCCGCTTTTCAACAACAGTTCCATTATATACGGTGACCGGTTCACCTAACCAGTTTTTTTTGTTTTTTTGTCTAACCAGCCGTAGATTCTTTCTACTTGCCATTCTAACCAGCCGTAGATTCTTTCTACATGCCATTATAACCAGCCGTAGATTCTTTCTACTTGCCATTCTAACCAGCCGTAGATTCTTTCTACTTGCCATTCTAACCAGCCGTAGATTCTTTCCACTTGCCATTCTAACCAGCCGTAGATTCTTTATACTTGCCATTCTAACCAGCCGTAGATTCTTTCTACTTGCCATTCTAACCAGCCGTAGATTCTTTCTACTTGCCATTCTAACCAGCCGTAGATTCTTTCTACATGCCATTCTAACCAGCCGTAGATTCTTTCTACTTGCCATTCTAACCAGCCGTAGATTCTTTCTACTTGCCATTCTAACCAGCCGTAGATTCTTTCTACTTGCCATTCTAACCAGCCGTAGATTCTTTCTACTTGCCATTCTAACCAGCCGTAGATTCTTTCTACTTGCCATTCTAACCAGCCGTAGATTCTTTCTACATGCCATTCTAACCAGCCGTAGATTCTTTCTACTTGCCATTCTAACCAGCCGTAGATTCTTTCTACTTGCCATTCTAACCAGCCGTAGATTCTTTATACTTGCCATTCTAACCAGCCGTAGATTCTTTATACTTGCCATTCTAACCAGCCGTAGATTATTTCTACTTGCCATTCTAACCAGCCGTAGATTCTTTCTACTTGCCATTCTAACCAGCCGTAGATTCTTTATACTTGCCATTCTAACCAGCCGTAGATTATTTCTACTTGCCATTCTAACCAGCCGTAGATTCTTTCTACTTGGCATTCTAACCAGCCGTAGATTATTTCTACTTGCCATTCTAACCAGCCGTAGATTATTTCTACTTGCCATTCTAACCAGCCGTAGATTATTTCTACTTGGCATTCTAACCAGCCGTAGATTCTTTCTACTTGGCATTCTAACCAGCCGTAGATTATTTCTACTTGCCATTCTAACCAGCCGTAGATTATTTCTACTTGCCATTCTAACCAGCCGTAGATTCTTTATACTTGCCATTCTAACCAGCCGTAGATTATTTCTACTTGCCATTCTAACCAGCCGTAGATTCTTTCTACTTGCCATTCTAACCAGCCGTAGATTCTTTCTACTTGCCATTCTAACCAGCCGTAGATTATTTATACTTGCCATTCTCCATGGAGCCGTGAACTATTCCACTTACGGAGTAAAAATCGACATTTTTGTCAAATTTTCATACAAGGGAGAATTCTGAGATTCGAAACCTTGATGGCCAGGTTACACGTCCAGCACACTAACCACTGGACCGCGGCTCGGGTTAGGAGTAAGTCTTCAGTAAGTATCATGAGATATGAATGTAGGCTGATAGAATGCTTACTTGCTGTTTCAAATCGTTCTGATATGATTTCATTTCGCAAAAAAAGTTCGAATTTCACCTGATAATACGAGTATAATTGAGTGACGTACGCTTTCTATTTTTGTTTAATGGTCTATGGTCGCCCTTTGAAGCTGATAAATCTTTTAAATGAAGAGTACCTGAGCCAGTCTGAAAATAAAAGAAGTAAACAAAAATATCCTAACAACAAAAATAACGACTGAAGAGCAATCGTCCTTGTCAGTACAAATCAGTCCTTCATGTTTTATCAAGTGAACTCATTTTTACTTCCTGCGTTTTTAACCTTTTTGGTTAATTGAGCATTCAATTATATCTGTACTTTCAATTTTTGCTGATAAGACGATTTAGCAAAATTACGTTAACATTTCAGGACGATAACGATTGAAAACTGGTTAAGTGAACCGGACGCCGTATATAACTGACGCATTTTTTAACAAGGGCTTTAAACACAAATAAACAAGATATGATCGTAAATACCAGTGTTCCCGTGTGTTCGAAGCACGCACTGTCCGTGTGAAGTGATTTCTGATGGAAATGTCATTAAAATTAATTAACACGACGGACTTCCGTCGCGAAAACAGATGACTTTTCGGTCGCTTTTTAAGAGATGATACCATTTGATTAACTGAATTGAAAACTATATCGTTATTTTCCATCATGTTGGTGCAGGCCTGTTACTGTGAGATGACTGGTCAATGTATAATGAAATGGGACTAAACACAGGCTATATAATCGTACGCACCATTTCAACGTATTTCTCTTGTGTAACACTTTTAGCATCTCTTTATTTCTCATGTTGTAATATGATAAGATATCTACGTCACTGCCCGATTTGTCCGTAAAATTTTAGTCAGACGGTATTTTTCTCCATGAACAACGATCTTGTTTATTTGATAAGATATCGACGTCACTGCCCGATTTGCCCGTAAAAATTTAGTCAGACGGAATTTTTCTGTTATCGCCATGAACAACGATCTTGTTTATTTGTATCTTATGCATAATCATGCATGTATTTGTTTATCAACCCACGTTAATAATTAATTCATGCACATGGCGCATGTATAAGATATGTTTCAATATGTATACATGTAACGTCAAATGTGCTGCGAAAATTATAAAATAACACAAGTACAAGTTTCAAACACTTTTACAAGGTTTCTTGCTCACTTTGTTTTCTCATATGGTAGAGTGCAGGATACTGATATCAGGAAATGATAGTCGTTGCCAATGGTTATCCATCCGACCCTATTTTAAAGCCGATTCTGAATTTTCAAACAGCAGCGAAATCTAAAATACGAAACTATTTGAGAACGGACCGCGAACCTTCAAAAGTACGAAATGCATTTTTAGATAAAAATAGAGAAAATATTGCGACATGGTAACTTACTGTGTAATATATTTTTTCGGACCTGATCGAGAAATCGCTGGAATGTAACATAGGCAAACGCTGATCAATCATGAAGAATTTGGCTGGGGATGAAGCGTTAAAACTTAAAAGTTCTCAGTTTCTGATTGCTTGACCAATCCAATGTTTTTCAACCAACCTTAGACTTATTTGGTTTTGGCCAATTATATTCTTGTCTTTATTTTCATGATCTATATCTCGGAAATAAAACAACACTCCAACGAGCATGTCGAGGGCTCAGCGCAACACTGTCGTAACTTGTTCTTATTTCAGTATGAGTTACGACACTGTTGCCCTGAACCCTCGATGTGTAAATGTCACTATAAATGGCATACATACCCAATTATTATCACATTGTCTAGTTCATCAATTGATCGGAGATGATCCCTAAATAATTTAAATACACTCGTTGTTTGGTGTCCGTTATCTTCACCGACTTAAGTAACAGATGTCTGAATAAATCCACAGTTGAGACCCAAAAATTTGATAATATCGGTTTAAAGATAGTCTTTAGAATGAGTTATACACTGCTCTTACTCTTATTTGGGTTTAAAGTTGTTTTTCAACAATTTTTCAGTTATATACGGCGACCGGTTAACTTAACCCAGGGATTTTATGGGGCGATTTTGTAGCCGAAATTCGGTCATATTCCCAATGGAAAATAGTATCTTTTTTTCCCAATTCACAGACAAAAATTCCCAATCAAAATAAAAATCCTTATTCTGCTACTGCTCTATTGAAGAATAAGTAGAATAAGTTGAACATTGCAAAAATTGTAGTTATACATTTTCCCCAAATTTTGATAAAAACACCGCTAAAAATTCCCAATCCCAAGGGTATGGGTCATATTCCCAAAATACCGAGAGAAAAAAACCTATAACTTGTTTCCTGCTCTGGTTTCTAACCAGTACTAACTTACTAGTACCCTTCCACTAGGACCCGGCAACCTCTCCACATTTGGAGGAATATTGACATTGTTGTCAAATTTTCATGGAAGGGAATGACTTGCTGCGACTGGGAATCGATCCCAGATCTCCAGGTTATAAATCCAGCGCAATAGACCTCGGCCGCGGCTTGTCACGTGAGTTGTACTACTGAACTGTGTTAATATTAGTTTGTTGAACACTTATAGGGATGTCAGAGTGTAACTCTATAAAGATCATAATGGTTCCATCATTGTGTCTCAAGAATTGAGCAAACTACTTAGGCTTAAGAGTGTTTCTTTCAGGGTACCAGGCTTACTCTAATTTACCCTGCGACCTTAGACTTATTTTCCTGAGGAACTGAAAGTCCACTTTCTCACCTACTTTTACCTTTCGACGTACTTCCAAGAGCAAAACAGAGTCCCGACCTAGCTACCCTATTTTTAATGGGCATCACACAGGTAAAAAATCAATAACGACAGGAGTTGTCTTTTCATAGGGAAATAGTGTCAATGTTCCGCATGGTAACAACTTTTTTATGCCCTTATGTTACCAGTTGATATAGTCTCGGGGCAGACTGTCTGTCATTTAAAAATATTGCCCAGCCAGCAGTTTTCAAAAGAATTTATGTACATAAAGAGAAAAGAATATTTGTTATTTCTGAATTACTAAAATAGTGCAATTTTCTTATATTAATTAGTAGACATGTTGTATTATTGTATCTGTTGCCTGTTCATGACAGTTTGCCAAAAAATATACATTTGTATAAATATATAATTATATTTTAATTAAAAAAATCAATATCTGGCTAAGGACAGGATGTCGGAACACACAGTTGCGCAGAAACAACTTGTTCAGCACAGTTACGCGCACCAAATTTATTTTTATGTCTGGAAGGCCAATGTTTGACTGGAGGTTGCCAACTTGCCATACAAACTTTGTGCTGTCTTATAAGCCATTTTACAGATATGTTGCTGAAGCAAATGCGCAGAAACACTACAAGTTCGACATCGTTTGCACATCAAAATTATTCATTTTATCAAGGACTTATATTCATGTATGTATGTAAGTCCTTGATTTATAAGTCCTTGATTTTATCAAGTTAAATTGAATGCTCTTCCGACAATTTTGAGACATAAAGTACGCGATTTATGTTAACAGCCTTGTAAACAACAGGATAAATATTCAATGATATTCGTCATCAAATAATTTTGTTTGTTTTCTCCTTTTCTAGAAATTCTGGATCGATCACTCCTATAAAGTAAATATTGCATGATGAACAGTAGTACGTTAAAACATTAAAATGTTCAAACTGCACATCGAGTAGGTTTAAACCCGTTTTATATATCCAAGCCTTGAAGTATGTTATGTGCATAATAACATCTAACCTGTGAACAAAGGCCAACCTTGGTGAAATGTATGATGTTACTTGTATAAGGAGGTGTCTTTTTCGGAGGTCATTTCATTCCAAATAATCAGTGATCGTAGAATGTCCTTTATTCACAAGGTGGCTTTTATTCGGAGATGGCTGTTAACACATGTTTGACTGTATATCTTATCATTCCCTCGATCTCTTTTGGCCACCACGAATAACATAAATTGAGGAAAATGAAAAAGAACTACCGATAATAACTGACAAGCAATTCAATATGTATAGCAATTACGGGGCCCACAGTTGTGTGGCAGAGGTTGGTTAGCTGGATTTTTATCCCGGCGGCCTGGGTTCAATTCCCGGTCGCGTCAAGTCATACATATATATAGGTCTTTCATGAAAGATTGACAAGTAATGACAACGAATCGATTCTCCTCCACACATGGAGAAGTTGCCAGTTCCTTGTGGAAGAGTAAGTGAGTACTCGTTCGAGTACCGTTCTGGAGACTCGGCCGACGTGTATAAATGAAAAAGTGTTGACAGCGGTGTTAAACTCAAATAAATAGCAATTATGCTGACCGAATGACTGAGAAAGAAGTTTCTACCATCATTTCAGACTAGATCGCTACTTGGATATCTACGTCTGATTCCTGGCAATTTACGACAATTAAGTTAAATCCTTTCAAGAGGAATTCTACTAGTAACCATAGCAACCAGACGTTCTGTAAAAATCCTGACGGTTGAATTGTCTTGTTAAAATAATGGTTCTACATAATTTATCGAATCAGACTTCTAAATCAATTGGAGCATATAAAGGAATTATGCTCCAGATGATTTAGATGTCTTGGTCAAAACGATATTCTCGCTGTAAACGATTCTCTCCGAGAAACCCCGAGAGTATTTCAGTTACGTTTATCTGCCAGTCTCTCATACCTGAACTTTAAAGTGTTGACTTTATTGCTTACTTATGTGCAGACTTTGCTTCATGTCAGTATAGGGAAATAACAAGAGTGTAAGGTCACTGAAAGGTGGAACTTTCATAGTTTTGTTAGTTCGATCCCTTCCCGTGGCATTTGGTCTCTGTGATGATCTTGTTATGTCAGGAATACAGAACGCATATTGATTCCGTAAAAGCCTATATTAACCACATTCTAACATGAAATGAATGTCGCCTTCAATAGTGTGTTGCAAAGTGTACATACCATTTAACTCTATGATAAACTGAAATGAGAAACAAACACCATACGGTGTATATATTTGTATTTGTTTGCCCGTTCGCTTGACTAATAACAAAACTTCTTATATTTCAGACGTCTGACACAAATACTAGTAACAACGCTTTACATACGCCACAACCTGACGAAGCGATGTCTGATAGACTGGCGTGCACAATCCTGATATCGACAAGTATGGGTGACGCAGAAATAAGCAGAGACTGCCACTCACATCCTGAATACATTAGAAATTACCGAAAGTAATCACAAATAATCGAAATACTCCTTCAATTACTGGAAGAGTGATAATTAACGGAACGGATGTAATCGAGCGCTATGTTAAGAAATGTCTAAAAGTAAGACGCAAATAAAGTTAGCAAGAATAATGACATCGAATCTACGACAAACTAAATTAATATTTCTTATTGTTGCTACAATAAGTGTGCTGTGTCTCTTTTACACGTACAACTGGAACAAATATTTTTACAAAATTTCCGGTGAAATTGCACATGTGAAATATGTATCCTTTAAAACCCCAAATCGAACAACAAGAAGTGTTTACAATGTCATAACATCTGGATCTGGATATTTACTTAAAAACAAAAACATAACAATGAAATTCAATAAACCAATGGTTACTTACAATCAGGGAACGAAAGGATTTAGTGTGACTGAAAATTCAGTAGTACTTGTCGATAATTCAGCAAATGATATTAAATGGCAAAGAAATTCAAATAACGAAGCAGAATTATATGGTGACATCAAATATACCGATGAACGTACTGATTCAGAAAACACAATTATAACACTAGGCAAAGACAAACATACAGAACAAACAACTCGTATTGATTCAAAGGATGTTCGAATTGAAAATGACGATAATAAGAAAAACAACGACTTGGAAAATGATAAGAGGTTGGACAACCTGAAAAAGGAATTTACTGAAAGAGATGACAAAACTGTTGATTACACGGAGACAACATCCGATGCTGAAAGTGATGAATTGAAATTAAACACAGTACCGGATGTTCATGAATTAGATAACATTAAAACTAACGTGGAAGTTCCGAATACGTTTAGTCCAACCAATAAACTCGGTAAGCAGATAGAAGATGATATTACGAACACAAATACTAATGCTGAAAATGTGGCGGCTGTTCCTGAAGATTTAAAAAGGACTAAAAGTCAATGGATAAGCAAAGCCAAGAAAAAGAAGAAAGGGAAGGATGAATCAGACATACACCATTCTGTGCCGGAAGTCAAACCTCTGCCATCACGTGACACAGATGCATTCCAGAGGGTTAGAAATCACCTCAAACAAATAGGATTTGTTGGAAATAAAATTAATCCAATTGCGTTGTCTTCAGATGCCAAAGAAGCTCTTTCTGGTACAGGCAGTGACAGACCTGATGTTTGTAAATCGTGTTTCAAGAATAATTTTGAAAAGCTTATAAACGAACCCATGCTGTGTAATGGCAATGTTGATCTGCTTATACTAATAACATCGACGGCAGTTAACAGTGACAAGAGAGAATCTATTCGTAAAACATGGGGAAGTGTTTGTAAAGAGGGTAAATCTAACATTAGATGCGTGTTCGTATTTGGAACTAAATTTAACGAACAAGAAAACCAATTTTTACAACAAGAGAGCAAAAATCATAATGACATTATACAATTTAACTTTTACGATACCTATGCAAACCTTACTTATAAGACATTATCTTCGATTCAATGGAGCCATGATTTTTGCCCTCAGGCTAAATACATCATGAAAACCGATGACGACATGTACGTCAACACTAATTTACTTCCCCTTTTGATCAAACGAGCTCCAGACACAGAATTTATCGGCGGCATGTGCTGGGGGCCGAGTTCTCCTCACAGAGATTCTAGTTCTAAATGGTATGTATCATTTGTCCAATATAAACATTCACTTTTCCCATCAATGTGCAGTGGAACCGGATATGTTATGTCACGTGACGTTGCTGATGGAATTTTACGACAGTCACCAAACGTGCCGTTCTTTTATTTGGAGGATGTTTATGTTGCCATTTGTGTGAAAAAACTCAATATTAAGCCAATTCTTGTGTCAGGGTTTAAAAACACTATGGTTGACTTCGAACCATGTCTATTCAGAAATCGATATATTACTGTGCATGGATTCAGTGGTCTCTCTCTTGAGGTATATTGGAAGCAGATCCAAATGTGCCCGTTGGATGATCTCACGCCCTCTATGGTTTACAGTGGGTACGCTGTATAAATATGGTTTGACTTGTCAAGCGACCGGATGCTGTCATCATTACCAAAATCTCAGACGAAGGGTGCATTGATTATGATATACATTGTATTTCGAACTGACTTTGCTGCTATCTGAAATCTTTTAGATAGCAAAAACGTTATTGTTTTTTTTTTAAATAAAAGATATTGTATGTATTGTAAAATTTGAGTGTAGTGAGCTTGATTTGAACCATCTACGCAAAAACGAATTTTAAACAATCATGTGCAAGTGTTATGATGTTCGTAAATGATGTAGTCTTAATTGTCAAGTTATTGTCTCCTAATGTCAAACCATTGTCATTGTAACAACATGATAATTACCAATATTTTAAGAGGGACAAAAAACAAGTGATACTTGCTAACAAGGAATTCATCATTTCAAATATCCACCAATTATCATGATTATCACGAACTCATATATTAGACACTAGACGAAATATCATATAATTATATATATATATATATTGTTTTGAGGGGGGTGTAGTATTTTTGGAGACGGTAGGATATTTGATATGCCCTCAAAACTATTTATTTGTATCTCATCCCAAACAATCCACTGACTCAATATTGAACCAAGTTCTTTAGCATGGATAGTACGTCTCAGAGAGGGCCTCTGTCGTTCAGTGGTTACATGGTGTCTGACAATTAGTCACTTTCTCGATCCTCATCGCTGTGAATTCAAATCCCCCGAGATCACACAAATATCGAGTTAGCTTACGTACTGTCGATGGTTTACCCAGGTGTAAGCCAGACTGGTGCCTTCCCCACCCTGAAAGCTTGCAAAGTCGACGAATGATCCTAGCTGTTGATGCGACTTCAGACCCCTTTGCAAAAAAAATAAACCACATCAACAGCGCTTCCGTGTTTTATCTGTTTTACATTACTTTTACACCCACTTCCACATGAGTGTTACGTTTAAGAGCCATAATTTTGAAATAAAAACAAGTTGAACAGTAGTAGAAGGCGGTACCCTGGCACCCACACCTCCTGGTACCTGGTTTTGCTACATACAAAATATTTAGGCGGTAGGCATTGTGGTTTCAGCCAAGATTTTTTTAATTTTCCTATATAAGCCTGTATGAAACAAGTGACCCCTGGGACCCTAGGGAAATAATGCTCATTTTTGATGTTTGACCTCTAAGTGTGACCTTGACTTTTGAGCTAGAGACCTGGATTTTGCGCACTGCACACCGTCTCATGGTGTTTAACAATAATGCCAAGTTATCTTAAACAGTTTCTATGCATAAGGGAGATACAGCCCGGACAAGGTCTATTTATGCTCATTTTTGACGTTTGACCTCTAAGTGTGACCTTGACCTTTGAGCTAGAGACCTTGATTTTGCGCACTGCACACCGTCTCATGGTGTTAAACAATTATGCCAAGTTTTTTAAAAAAGTGTCAATGTATAAGGGAGATACAGCCCGGACAAGGATCCGGACGGACAAACTAACTAACGCACTCACTCACTAACTAACTAACTAACGTACAGACACGCAACCGCCATTGTGGCGACTATGTCGAGCTCACCGCAAGGAATCAGGAAAGAAATGGTACAAATGAATCACGTGATGCAACAGATGATGGGTATCCAGAAGAACCAAGAAGTACGGTTTAAAACACTAGAAATGATTGTACCTGTACAGTTTATGGTTGACAGAGATCCAAAGAAACCTGAGATGACAGAAACGAAGAAAGGAAAACATGACCCTGAGAAACAACCTCGGGACAAGTATGGTAAAGGAATAAAGAAATGAAGATCCGAAGCATAAAACGACCTTGAGAAGCTATGGTAAAGAAGACATAACGGCCCTTTTCAGGGCCACCATGTATTTTCGAAAGAAAAGTCTATATACACACACACACACACACATACACAGTACCAGAAGTTTCCTAAAATCAAATTCATTCCATTTTGAGGGAAACTTCTGGCACCGACCTTACTCTATATTCTATATGGTACCAGGAGGCATGGGTGCCAGGGTACCGCCTTCTACTACTGTGAACGAACTGGCCTTGATACGTTAGTTTTGGACATAAATACTACCATTCAATTTATGAAAGTGAACACGTCTGTTATTTAGAGCCACAAAAGAAAAATGTATTACGAGCACAGTCATCTTCCTGTTATACTAGATTTAAGATAGCGAAGCCAAGACGGTCAATATTTCTCCATGGAAATATAAATTTTCGGGCATGTGTCTTAGTAAACAAACAAGTCGTCCTTAAGAGGATCACGTGATTCTAACAATCAATGTTAATTTTGGCATTAAATATCTACAATGTATATATAGTGTATCTATTCATTTATCGACCAATGTTTACATGACATTTAACGAGATGAAAATCGATAATAAAAAAATAAATCAAGGGTCCATGATTTGTACTCGAGATATCATGATAACGATGATCGTAATAAACATAGAAATTTATAGATAACTAGGACCAGAAATGGGACTTGAAGATCTCCTCGAGATAAGCCTAGTGCTCATGATTTTGATGATCGAAATGTAACTAGAGTCCTTTTCGTTGTTTTGTTATATTTGGTGTTTTATTATCCTTTGGAGTCGCTTTATTAATTTCAGTTGAAAAAGAAGCAATTGTAAAAAGTAAATATTTAAATTCGTAGAAATCACCTTCAGTTTCTTGGTTAATACCGTCCGAATGATTTATTAGAACCAGAACACAAGTAATATTGAGATAATAAAAGAACCACTAGAATTCAGTAATAAAGTGTTCGTTGTATTGTGTGGGGAAAGACTCATAACACTGTGGTCCATCGAGCCATAGTAACAGAAATAACGAAGTTTTACTGTTTAAGTATCACTTAGAACAGTTGACACGTGTGCTGTCGCTCTTGAACGTCTCTCTCCAAGATTGGTCTTAGTTAAATGTCTGGTTTAGATCCAAAATGTATACACAAGTTCTGAATTTGTAAAATCGTACATCAATGAATCTACATTGGTCAATTATTCTTGTCAACTACTTGTACTTCTTCTCTTCCATAAACTTAACACTAAGTAAAAGTACGAAACATAAGCAATTTGGACCGTAGTTTTTAACAACGCGTCAACAGGCAGGGCCATTTTGGCGATTTTTTTTCTAGAAGAATTATACTTATGAGTATTAGTTTATTATAGTTTGCGAGTACATAGTGTAGTGTCTATTACTAGTTGGCTAATCCTGGCCATTTGATTAGCTAATGGTGATGACTGAATCTATTTATAGTTGATAGGTAAGTTAATCATCTCTGTGATGTTTAACCTAGACAAGCTGTTGTGTGGCATAAATAATATCTGAAATGCTATTTGAAGCTCAATGTGGTTGTATCATAGCAGATTATGTTACTTTGTTAACATTTAGGGTTTATTCTATTTGATTGAATACTTCCATGTGCTTGTGAACTATATACATGAATTTATTCATTTGTACAATACTCATGATTGTCAATATATGTGTATTACTCATATCATGTAAATATGTTATACTCTCCTTAATGGAGGATTGAATAAAATATACAGCCAATATCCTTTAAGAAAAATGCAACTTCATACAAAAAACATAAACCAATATGCTTCTTGTAATTCGTCTACATATAACGTTTTGTTATAGTTTTTCTTATTCAAGCTATATAGGAGGAGGAACACACCAAGTGTAGAACGACATACCAAGAAGTCAATGCATGTACATGTATATATATATATGATTACAAAACTATTATTTGATAAATATTATGTACTTGAATGTATTCGACAAAATATCGACTGTTATCTCAATACAGACAGACAGACTTAACCACTGAATTATGACATGGCTATTTAAACAAATATATTTTCTCATTAGAATCACGCTTCAGTTTTAAAATAGCACATTGTCAATATAATTCTGAATATATAGCACCATTGTAAATCACAGAGTGTTCGCAATATTGATTGAGCTAAGGTTTGTATGATGATTGTGTTATTGAAATGTCGACGATAATTTTATAGGAAGCTAATTCAGTAATCTATTGGCTATATCTCCGTGGTTACATTGCGCAATGGTACGAGAAATTTGTTGAGTAATTGTGTCAAATAAACCTTGGACTATAAAGACATTCGTGACTCTTATCGCGCGGTCAATATCCATGTGACATCCGTAGACTCACATGATGCCTATGTGGAGACAATATAACAACTAAATGGCAGCGGGCTGCGAGATTATTAAACTTGAGAATAGTGTCCAGACTCAAATCTCAAATTCCATCTACATGTAAAAGAATTTTGATTCAACAAATATTGCTTTTTTATTTTTTGATACATGTTCTTAATAATTAGACTGTCAGAATTCTGTATCATTAAAATCAATTGCTTTATCGTAATAATTATATTCCTAAACATGAAAAGACAAAATATGAGATTTAAGCTCGGAGTCGGATCTGAAGTGTTTAAATGTCAGGGCCTGGAGATACGGGAAGACAAAAAATGTGTTGATAAATTATACACGGAGCTAAATACAGTAAGACACTTTCCAATGCAAAATCTCTCTAATCCGAAAACCACTGGTTTCGAATTCATAACAGATCATGTCAATGGTTGACAATTTGTAAAACCTCTCAAATCTTAATCCTCTCTGAACCGAAAATCTCTATCGTGAAAAAAAATTCTAATCCAAAAACATAGAAATCTAGAGAAAAAAAACTTTAAGCATATTACTTGTATTTGGTCTGAATGTGTTCTGGTTATATATGTAAAATAGTCTTAATTTACGTATTAGGTACAGTCAAGTCTGTGTCAACGGCCATGTGCACCTCCGGAGAAAGGCTACCCTATGATTAAAGGCCATTCTTTTAAAACTCGACTTTGATTACTCAGAACAAGATTTCCTCCGAATAAAGGCCACCTGTCAATTAAAGCCACATTATGTCTTTCCGAAGGGAGGCCGCTGACCGTAACAGGTGTGACAGTATATTGTTTCTGTGGTTTATTTTTATATTTTATTCCGTGTTTCCTTCTATGATTTGTAGTGTGTTTAGAAATTAAACGTTGAATTTCTGAAATTATTAAGATTATTTTTTTTCAAGTGATTTTTATTTATTTTTTTCTTAAATGTAAGTGCATTGTGTTTTCATCTTTTATTAAGCCGACCTGTCTTTGTAAAACACACATTTACTATTTAACATTATACGACTTAGTTATGATTCATAAGATGGTTTGAATTTATCCCAATAACGGTGTATGAAATTTTGTAACATTATATTACACATGCTACATCTTACCCAATGCAAAACATATATAATTTGGCATGAATGTTTAGCAAGGCCAACTCTCTCAAAAAAGCACGTTAGCCATTTAAATTTTTCAAAATGGCCGCCATAGTTATTTCAATATCGCTTATTTCACTCGATGGTAATATTAATCTTTAAAAAAGGACTAGAGCGTATTCATATGTGTTTGAAATTGATAGAAGTGTGTTAAATTAATAAGCTGTGAACAGCTTAAAATTTACAATTAAGGTGGAACCAAACGATTGAAATGACGTCGTTTTTGACGTCAAAACGATCATTTTACGGTATTTTGAGCGCCTCTATGAAAATACCTGTCGCTCTATCAATTTAAGTAGATATTTAATGAAATAAACATTTAATAGTGAAGAATAAAATTACCTATACGTATATAGGTATAAATTTGATATCCATGACTTAATTATCAGTGCAAGTAAAACGATTTTAGATGTGAAGTTAGGTGGGGTTTTTTCTTCTCCACTTCCAAATTAAAATTGATTTTATTTAAAATCTACTTCAAGATCTAAATTTATTTAATTTTTATCTGGCATAAAGTTATATGTTGAATCTGTTGTTCTCATAAATTTTAAGAAAATCTATCGAGCCAATTTTTTTTTATCAAAGCTTCACCTTATGAAAGTATAAAATGCTTAAAAATATACCCATTTTCTTCAGCTTTCTGTAGCTCTCCAGCCTTTTTATCTATATTTCTGTTATTTTCTATTTGCTTTTTTATTGCTTTACTTAATATGAGACTTACACATAAAGCTATCTATCAAAACTGCTGTTTCATATAGAAGTACATGTATATGCCAAACCAAATCGACTGCATTTAGACTATATCTATCACGACATCCACTTTTGCAACCACATTTTGTCAATTTTGACAGCTCTGTACATTGGTATGAAGTTCAGTTAAAATCACCAAAAGATAATCTTGCTTCTTCAACCCCTGTCCCCCTGAACATTTCCATCTGACAAATATAACCTGACCCCAAATACAATATGCATAATAAGTTTCTGGTCACGGGTGGATCTAGAACACACAGTGATTATATGCAAATGATTACTGGTCAGAAACCATGACCACTTAACCATGTTGGTCCCTAAAATGATTTCAGTTTTCCTGCAATTTAATCGAACCTTGCATGATTGATATTTGCTGTGGGGCTATTCCTATCATACAAAATTATAACCAATATATCCAATACTCTGTTCATAATCATCTATATTCACTAGTTGCTAATTTAGCTTTACTACTACTGGAGTTTGGACACACTTCCAATGTCTGCTGAGTCAACATCGAAACTAGAGAATGAAATGCACTTGTCATTGCTTAGCCTACATATGAATAAATGTCATGTATCGCAATTCATCTGCGATTTTTACCTTGCGCAAATCCAACACCAAGTTTTTCCATTCCGAGATTAGGCAGATCAGAAAAAGCATTGACGGCTATCACATGGCGAACATAATCAAGGGGTATTGGTTCGACACAGTGTATGTTATATAATGTGTTTATAAGACTTAGTACACATGTATTAGATATTATAGTTTGCTTATAAATCCTATGTAACAGTGAAATCATGTTTACTCATCAAAATGTTATTTGTAACATTACGGCTGAGTTTCAATAACGCTCAATTTAATAAGACTGTCAGTATGGTAACGGGGTCATGCCATGTCATGCCCCCAGTATACATTGTTTTCTCTCAAATATCAAGCTGACCTGTCTATGCCCATTAGATCGGAGAATGACATATCGTCAACGAGACCTTATTGTCCTCAAATACCTTCAAGATCTGATTCAAACTAAGTCTATCAAGGAAACACAGGGTTATCAACAGCTACGCATCAGTTGGTCTACCACACGTCAACAGAAGTTTGTACTGTTGACGAATGTATCCAGACTTCCACATAAATTGATGGATGGAAGGCGTAAAGTATGGCGTCATCGAGATAAACATTACATAGAATATCTCACCAAACAACGATATTTGATGTAGGCATATCATGGCAACACACGACACCTTGGCTAGTAGCTGAAGAGTCTTACGACCTAGAGATACATTGACTAGGTGTTAACATCGTTCGCTGTACCCTTTGGTCAAGACGGAATTGAAGTCACATTGTATCAATAGGACAATGTTTGTCTTCATTCAGTCAAACTATAATCTGCATTCCTGTGCCTCATTACGGTACATCCTGTCTATTTAGGTGTGACTACCTGATTACAACGATGTACAATTAAAGTAATCATGTATTGTGCTAGTAGGATAGCATTAATTAGAAATGCTTAACATATACAACGTTCAGCTTAGATGGTTCCCATGCCAAGTTTCATGACAATGATGAAATCAATGTGTTATGTTTGTGACTTGACATTACCTCTTTTAATTCAAAAACAGTAGAATGGTTTGTTTAGGCTTCAGCATAACAAACAGTCAAATTAAAACGCATTGCGTGCAATTCCATTAAACTTATACAAGAGGAGTATTTCATGTGCATGCTAAACGCCACCTGGTTAGTAATTTCCGATTTACCGTTGACCTTCTGATATCAAAATCAATTGGGGTCATATTGTAATGATCAACCTCCCTTCCTAATCTGAGGACCACAGGCAAACTTACTCTCTAGTTATTGGCAGACAAAGTATTCGCATTGAATGTCGCTGTGACCGAGGAATATAGGTCAGATTTTCATGTTGTAGGTCACAGTGACCTTAAAATTTGACCTACTGACCTCAAAACTAAAAGGGGTCACTTACATGTTATTACCAACCTCTCAACACTTCTTCCAAGAGTGAGAGCATAATGAATAAAATATTTTCAGTGGTATTGCAATAAAAAGAAATATATTCCTATTATAAAATGGCCGCCATCTTGAAAATGGCCGCCATTTTGAAAAATCAAAATGGCTAACGTGCTTTTTTGGAAAAGGACACATTGAGCTACATCTGTGCCAATTTTGGTGCTTGTATCACCAACTGAACGATTTTGAGATATTTTCTACTTAATCTGCCCAGCTAGAAGTCAATTGTGCTGTTTTTTCGGTCAACGGAATATGTCGCCATATCTTCATTCGAAACATCTAGGCTGATTTCATACCTTTATCAATAAGTAGTCGGTCAATGGCCACATACTTGTCTGCGCTTTTTTCTAAATATAGTTACAGTTAACGTATTTATCAAGTATTTTGCACTTAGTAGCTCATTTTCTAGGTCAACCAAACGAGGACAAAATAAGTCATGTTCCCGGTTAATGGACAAAAAGGTAAGGAAGAATTTTTTTTTCCAATTTTTGAAACTGATTGATAGTTCGGCTGTCAATTGCCGTCAATCTCTCGGCGTGCATGAATTTTCATGCGGACCAAAGTACTACGTTTTTCTACATCCGCCATGTACTTGTTAAACTGGTTCCCGTTCCATGTTGTAATGCAAGTCTATGTAAGTTTAGTTTAGTACTTTGATTCGCACTTCGCGCTGTCGTTTCGTCCACAACTAGTTTGAATTCTTTCTTAAGTTTTAATAGTTTAGGAACTAAATTAATCGGCCTTTAAATGGTCGTGCAGTTGGACAGTTTCCCTGACTACCAAGCACAGAATTGACGCCACGTGATAAATCAAATGATATGAACATTATAAATAAACCACGCCGTTAATAAAAATACAATGTATTTGTATTTTAGTGTTTTGAAGTTTCACGTGGTTTTCAATGAGCTATGAGAACAAAAACACTTGTATCATCGGAACGAAAAATTATCAAAAAGATATTGTATGGTGACCTATATTTTTCTTAATCGTATTAAAATGAATGATTGTTTTTCAATTAATTACCTTTGGTGTTTTTTAAATGAATCTCTTTTTTTCTTTAATCTTTGAAAAACTAGCTCTCACATAGACTGTAATGCAAACTTAAAGAAACAAATAACTCGGGAAATTATCAGTGGTTTTGAAAACAAAATATCATGGGAAATCGTCATCTATCAATGAATCCTTTAAAAATCATGTAGACTCCTAAAGCTCTGTCTGTTTCATTTCAAGAAGGGAATTTTTGAGAGTATAATACTTTAATCGCAAGTATGCTTAACTATAATGGTATAAGATGGATTTCAACATTTTAGAGCAGTTTGACCTTATCGTAAATCAATTAATGATGATTTATCACCCGCTATCTTTTAACCTGACAGGTACGTGTCGCTCACCATGTATTACATTGTAGTAAATCGTCTAATATAATAAAGTTGTATAATTCAGTGACCAGTCCACTCATGGTACTCACAACTAAACTTGTTCCCTTTCCATGTTGCAGTGCACCAAGGGGTTGGCTTTGTATACACCAGTCAACGGGAACCAGTTTAACTCACGACCTGACCAATCGGAACTCCTCGGCGTTTTTCTAAAGAAAGTGCGTATTTCTCAGTTACGGGCATTCCCGAATAGTTACGATTGCTGAATTATATTACACTGCAATTCTCTTATTTATCCATAGGCCTTAAAATGGTAGTTTCTTATTACGGACCTACCCTATTTTTCCTCCACGACCCTTGACCCAGAAGTGGTGAGTAAGTAGGCAGTTTCTTACGGAGGATGGGAGTCTAGTAACTGGTTCTTTCCAGGAATGATGGTTATATGAACTGTCTGTCTCATATGACACTGACTGTTCAAAAGGGACGTAAAACTAGAAATAACAAATTTTAAACAATCTTTATTTATTATAAATATAATAAAATAACAGGCATTTTCTGAGTTCGATAAATAAACCTAGAGTCGTGTCCCTTTAAGAAAGTTTAGACGAGTACGAAATATTCAATCATTGATTAGCAATGCGACATTAGACCACCACTAAAAAGTACTGATAACTGAATTAAGTCGATGAAAAATATTTATCAAATACATGTACAGACAACTTTGAATTTACCACTGATAGAGGGGGTAAAAATCAACACTTCCTGATAACGTCCATTCTAACAACGTTCATACTAAAGATAACAATGTTTTTTTCTGATAAAGTTCACCACAAATCACGTACATGTACAAACGTTGTATTAATGTTTGAGATGACGCATTTTTATTAAATTGAGCGATAGTTCAGCTTTTACAGCCGTCATTCGCTCGGCGCGCATGAATTTCGATGCGGACCAAAGTACAACGTTTTTCTACATCAGCCAACTTGATCTAGTTCCCGTTCCATTTTACAGTATATAAGTATTCAGTTACCATGAGTACTTTCAGTACTTTGATTAAGCACCAAGCCATTGAGAATACGGACCGGATAGCGTCATAAAAGCATCGAGATATAGTTGTATAAAAAGGCATTAAGAAATATCTGTTTGTGGTGACATGCTGATTGAAATTAGAGTATGTAAGGCCATCCTTAACAATGTTTGTTTGCGGTAACCCTACTCAGAGACTTTTTTTACATTGAATCCAAAATACATGCCGGAATGCATTTTTTTTTTCATTTTTACCTGTGAGGCCATTTTTAAGGATGGCCTAGATAAGGATTTTTTTTTCAATTTTTTTTAGCGGGTGGGGAAATGTAAAAAAAGTCAGACGGTGGATATATCATTCTTTAGAACTAAGTAAAAGTCCAGTAGCGCGGGGGAAATTAAGGTAGATCGGGTAAACAGAAACACACATTTTGTTCACACCTAAGGTCTACCAACAATCGAGGGACGCATTAACTTGACTTCCTACTTCCTTATTCGCCAGACCCGCCTCCGTGGTGGAGTGGTTAAGGAAGCTGACTTCAAATCACTGTAACCTCTCACTGATAGAGGGTCGTGAGTTCGAGCCCCGCTACCGACCATTTCTCTTTATGTGAGAAAGTAGGCAGTTGCTTACGGAGGATGGGGGTCTAGTACTGGTTCTTCCCAGGAGCGATGCTTAGGAGAACTGTCCGCCTCATATGACTCTGACTGTTGAAAAGGGGCGTAAAACTCGATATAAACAAAAAACAAACAAAACAAAAATTTATTCGCCAAGTTTTTAAAACAAAATAATTTAGTCATTGTCTTTTGCACGTACACTTATTTCTGTCTATATAAAGATTACATTCGTTTCTATCGCTATTCGGTTCATGTAAAATGACATTTATGAGGGAAAATAAGTTGTAAATGTTTAAATATACAAATGAAAAGTTTGGTTGTTTAAAATGGGAGTCGTCTTTTATTACTCTTCAGTTATAATTTTGTCCCATTCCCCTTCCTTTTGGCAGACAAAATCTGAAATTCCCCAAAATCTAAAATTGATTCCAACGGACTGAGCATGTACATACGTAGTATCGTTCATAAAATTCTGCTCGGAAACCAAAAAATGCATTACCGTCAGAAGATCAGTATAAAATACAGATAGTATACGGAACACAATAGAAACGGAAAATAATACCACATGAATAATGATGGTTGAAGATGGCCTACAGTTTGTTCGTGATTATACGTCGATTTGATATCGTTTTCATGCCAAATCATTACGTTGATTTTGCCATTTTTTTGCTTAACCCATGTACGGGGAGCATTTGTGCTCACATCTTCAGGCATCGGTTAAGATGAAGAAAATTGATTATTTAATTAAGTTACTGTGAAAACTCCGAAAGGGGATACATGGATCACGTTCCTTAACAAGGGAGAGAATTCTTACATATTCTAAATTAAGTCAAGTATGAGTTATCTCTAAGTTGATACATATTCTTGTACAGTTTAGTGCACAAACACTAGAAAAATACGAAAATGATGAAAAAATCTCCGTGAGACCAAATTCGTAGCTGGTGTTTTAAAAACTTTGTGATCACTCAATATGTAGAGGAAATCAAAGCACATACTAACATGTGACATGTTTTGTGATGATTACAAATTTGTTGATAAAAATAAGTTTGTTTGGAGTGCTTGTATCTACCCATGAACATTCTATCATAGAAATAAAATTATATTGTTATAAAGTAAAATAATCCCTACCTACCTACCCAGTGCTAAAATTCTGGGTCGGAGCACTCAAAAAAAAACTTATTTTTATTTTCAGCCCAATAGGATATGTTACAAATATTCCAATTTTAATAAATTTATCACTACTTATTAAGAACTCTTTTAAATAAAAAAAATCAAATAACCAACAATGAGTAGTGTTTTGTTCATCCTCATTAATTTTGCTAAACTATTCATAAGATCTATTAAATAAAAAAAAATACAACACAATCCTATACTGGTTCATATGTTTAATTTAAATCATGTTGAGTATTTAAATACATGTACAATTACATGTACATGTACGTATATATTTTTGTATACAGCGCATCCTGCCTACAACAGCCACCTATAGGAAAGACCAATCTATGACTGTTGTCTTTGTCATTGATGTTATCACTGTCATTGTTTTTTGTGTTTGTTGATGTTGTTGTCGTTGTTGTTGTTGCATTGTTGTTGATATCATCGTCATAGTCACAGTCGTTGTTTTTAAATTTTCTTTTTTTTTCACTGTCATTGTTTTTTTTTTCATAATTGTTGCTGTTGTCATTATCATAGTTATTGTCATTTTTGTTGTTATTGTTGTTGTTGTTGTTGTTGTCATCATTGCTGTTGTCATGCAGTCGTTTGTGATATTCAAATTTGCTACAAAATTGTACCTGATGACGTCACTAAAACATTTGTGTGTCATATTTATCTTTAAATCATTTCTACTTACGATTCTTTTCATTAGAAAGAGGATTGGCTACAATGTTTATTATGAAACATGTGATTTTATTTTGATGTTGACTTTAAGGCAATCACGTTCCGGATTCCGGGTTTTAGACACAACACCGAAATCCGGGTTTGAAAGTAGCAATCCAAAATAAACCGTAACAAAAATAAATAATGATATGAAATGTATACCCGTCCTTCTCTGACGTATACAATATGGTTCAACTATCGGCGAAACTGTTAATTGACAAAAAAATATTATTTTACAACATTTATGCAAAATTGATATAATATTCTTATTTGTTTAAAAATAATAAATCTATCCACTAAGTTTCATGACGATTGTGACAGCACATTGGTCAATTCATTGCGTGAATCAGCGTAATTATATCAGCTATTTAAATTGTATCCTGATAATTGATTATCTCAATATTTATTATTTGGATACACTTAAAATAATTTACTCCAAGGTAGAAGCAGTAAGTACATGTACCATGTTTTAAAGTGCGTAAAGAGGTCACAATGTGAAAAATACGAATATATAATGACCCTGTAAGTAAATACCCTTCAGTCGAAGTCATAATTTTCCAGAGTTCAATTGTAGCGATATTGAAATAATATTCGAATAATGTTGAATTTCTTTGTTTAGAAGTCACTGTTTAAAGAAAATGTAACAACAAGTGAATTGCATTTCTCTTATAACTAATAGTGCAACATGAAAAACCAGTTGTAATAGAATTCTGTCATCATATATTACAATAAAAAACTCGAAGTGGATATTCTCGAAAATCAAGTCAAAATGGAATTACAGCGCACTACGTATCAAGGACTCGGGAAAAGAAATGCACCGAATATCGTATGTATTAAGATTCATTGTTTTGTATGTCAATGTTTACATGTTTGTTACAGCAATGGTGGTAGTTTTTCATGATGGTGGTGGGTAAGTCTTTATTTTTGTTTATTTGCTATTGTGTTAATTTCTTATCGTCCGCGCCGTCCGTCCGCTATCTGTACTTACGTCAGTCTGCCCTCTTCATCCGTCCGTCCGTCTGTAAATTATCTGTCCGCCCTCTCCGTCCGTCTGTACGCATGCAAGGGTGGTTGTGGGGTTAGGGTTTGGGTTAGGGTTCGTACATTTAGGTCTTGTGGGGTTCAGATACGTACAAACTGGACTTGTGGGGATAATTTCGACTTGTGGGGTGTGAATTGTGGGGTTAAAAACACCGAAAAGATCAAAGGGATCACCCCACAACATACCTCTCATGAGTATGTCTGTTCTTCCCTTCTCGTCCGTCCGTTACGGATACAGGTATGATTAACATTTGAATTTCTTTATCAAAAGTTTGCATTTCAAAATAAAATATAAGTTTGCTTCAGATATCTGCGTGGTCGGATGGTAATAGTCTCCGACTAATAATCGCTGGCCCCTTGCCGCCGTCAGATCAATTCCCGCCCGGTATACCAGACACTTTTTTCATATGATGTTCAACAAGCTTACGGAAGTTCAGTGGTCCTACCCAGGGGTACGTCTGGGATAGTATTAAACCCGGAAAAGTCGATAAATGACCCTGGCCGGCGGAGCGTTAAAAAAACCAGGAAAAAAGTTTTCTTCAACTTTCTAACCACCATGCCGTATTTTGAATAGATAAATCTTCGCCGTTACAAACTTTCTTACATTTTTTATCACACTTACATTTGATTTACCACTTCCTGATTTGTTTATTGGACTCGAAAGCGATAATAATTATGATTTGCAAGCAAGGCTATATAATTATATAACATCACACAAACAAGATTTACAGATTTATAAACATAGTTCAATTTTGAAAATATGTTCAGTATCCTGTGCTAAAGTCCGTTTTTTTCCGGACGTACATTCCGTCTAATCATGACTAAAAAAGTATGTACCGATATTTGTCAACAATTACAAAGATAAGGAACTTCTCCACTAATAATTCATTGTAATTGTACAATATCAGAATGTATCGGTCTTTTTGTTGAATAAACTCGTCTATTGTAGGCAGCATTATTTTACCAGCGCGTGCTAACGTACTACTTTATAAACAATAGTATGTATTCTCGATTACTGTACATGGTAAAGTTTCAATAAAATTTCAACGTGAACTTCAATGCAGACAAATAAACAGCGTAAATCATTAAAAAATATCACTTTCCTTTAGGCTTTGCCGAACCGTTAATACCTGTCATGCGATCTTCTTGTACACTTTCGTACATTAAAAAAGCTACATTTATTCTTCAAATAAAAATAGATAAGCGTTTCGAACTAAACCAACCACTTGTCTGTAAAATTTAAATTAGATTAATTGATTAATCCAGTTGCAGATTTTGAAATTTTGCCACGGAAGCTGTGCTGCACTTTTTCATGATATTCATTCTCGTAAAAAAGTTATACTTAATCGGACATAGGACCCCAATCTTTATGAGTTTTTATTTTTTTTTATTTTTCAAAATACGAGATTTTTCAACTACTGCTTGACTGTTGTATAATTTTTTGCAGCCATCTCTTAATTTAGGTCTACCTGTGAGAAGAGGACATTTTTTTTAAAAAACGGTCATTGATTATTTAGAACAAAACGACCTCCGAATAAAGGCAATCTGTCAACTGAGGCCATATTTTGTCGACCCAAGGGATGGCCTTTGTAAACTGGTTTTACAGTATTATTTCATTTTTAGTTTCAATTTCTTTAAATGCATTGTTGGTATTTTTATTGATTTTTGCTCTTGTTAAAATTGATAAAAAAATGTTGCATAATTTATTACTAGTTGTCAATAACTTAAACATACATGTTTATAAATTATGTAGCTAGAAATTTATTGTTTGATATTATATGTCATAAACTATCAATAACAACATCGAAATTAATAAATATTGTATAGTTGTCTTAAAAATAAATTTCTAATAAACTTCGTAATTCATAAACAGGGGAACATACTGCTGTATTATAAGTGTGGCACCGTTTTTCGGTTGCGCGGTATACAACCAAATTCAGTGTACCATAATGCGAAAGAAAACTTTCCCTTTCAAAATATTTGTTACATTCTTTGAAATGACGTGATACATTTGGCTTTCAATATTTATAATCATTACACCACTCTTCTTTGGAGGATTTTTGAGACGTCTGGTTTTTTATTATTAGTGAAATTAAAATCATAATTTTATGAGTCTGAGTTTGAAGCGACTAGATGTAGCTTGTGTTCGATACATACTTGTTACTTTGGATTTATTTTAAACCTCTCGGTGAACGGATAAGAATCGTCCGGAAGAACGGACGTTATCACATTCTGACGTCACGTGCGACGTAAGTATTTCTGAACTATTTTTAGCAAAATTATGATTAGATACCAGAGATGTTGAAAAAATTACAGGAAAACTTTGATATAAAGACCACTTTTAACAATAAAATACAAAGCATCACCCTTTGGGAGTAGCAAATATATGTTGTTGTT